>CM076680.1:41117760-41602760 GCA_038501925.1 Xenopus petersii | reverse complement strand
GCTAATAGAAAAGCTAGTGATGGATGGGGCCCCAATAAAATAATTAAGAAGGGTGTAGCCCTGATAACTTGAAGATAGAGGTTGTATCCTAGGTAGAAGGCATTAGACATTAGAAATCTATGACCCTAGTCAAGTGGAACAGCACAGTGATGCAGGGGTTAAGGCTGTCATTATAGCACGGTGTTTAGGGGTTAACGTTGCAGGGCAATATCTGCAAGAGTCTGTGGGTTTTCCCTGCTCGTGGGTTCTTCAAGATAACATAGTGTTTGTGTGAATGTAAAAGGGACATTAGATCGTAAGCTCCGCATGGGCAGGGGTTAATTGTAAGCTCCGCATGAGCAGGGGTTGAAGTAGTATCTCTGTAAAGCTTTTGTGTTGCCTTTGTACAAATAAGGGACCTCCATTAATACAAGAACCCCAGGAACAAGCAGTTTTGTCTTCCACTTTTGTCGCCAACATATCACTCACTCTCCACTGTGGGAGCTAACAATCGACTTTCCATGGGGGGAGGCTGATTGATCAGGGTTAATCAGTTATAATAATAAAGAATAGTGGATGGTTGTAACTTAAAATGATAAAGGTGGGAGCCCCATTCATCAACATAATGAGCAGGGTAAGGAATCTGGTGAAGGTTGGGGCACAGTAATAATAATAACTCAGATGGTAAACTTGGAGCCATAGGCTGCTACTCTAGACTTATGCAACTGCCATCTAACTGGCTTTTTACTCTGACCACTCTCTCAGTAATAAATTCCTACTACATTACCAGTTTCATTTCTGTTTCTCCCCTCTGCAAAATGTCAACCCCTTGAACTTTGCAACCTAGCTCCTTCATACATCTCCACTAAAAACAGTCTACAAAGTCCCATTTTTTCCTGCAGATGATGTTATGGTTTCTTTTGCTCTGATTTAGTTCTCCCATTCTTACTTCACTTGAGTAGCTCCCTAGCTCTAGAATTCCCTTCTTTTTCCATTAGACCTCTCATTTCATGCCTTCGAAACTGTTTTCATAGAAGATCATCCTGCTCCTTCCTTACAAATCCCAGAGTTCTTGAATATGTTATAAACTATGACAATAATGAGTGGGAGAGCTGGGGCCCCAGTAGAAGTAGCAGTTGGAGGTCCAGTGGACACATGGAGAGACTTGATGCTTTACTAGGAGAGCTAGGTGGAGCTCATGTATAATACAGGAAAGATGGCGTCCTACAAAGGTACAGTCCCAACAACTAACAGGTAAGGGCAGGGGAGCTCCAATAATGACTCCAGTAACTAAAATCGTGAGAAAAGGAGCATCAGTAGCTAAGAAGGTAAATATAGAAATTTTTGTTAGATTTATAGTTTATTTTATATCTTACTCCTTAGAGAAGTATATGAAGATACAGTGTATGTATATGTTGGAAAAACACAATAAACTAAGAGAAAAAAAAAAGGTAAATATAGGGAATCAGGTAACCAATATAGTGAAATCCGACAATCCTAAAGCAAGGGCAACTTATTATCATCTAACGCTAAACTGCTAAAACTACATATGAGAAGTAATATAACGCGTTAGAGAGCTAGTTACCCATCATAGCTTTATATCAATGTGTGCGATGATAGATTGGGACATTTATGTATATATATATATAGTAATGTTTACTGTAAAAGTGGAGTTCATTTTTGGTGTTGTTGCAAGTTTTTAAGCTTTGTGAAAAGGCTCATAATATCACCTTTGGAGCATATTAAAAAGGCCGTTCACCTTCCAAACACTTTTTTTCAGTTCAGTTGTTTTCAGATAATTCCCCAGAAATAAAGACTTTTTTCAACTACTTACCATTATTTATTCTTTACCGTATTTTCAAAGTCTAAGTTTAAAGTTGAATGTCCCTGTCTCTGGTGTTTCAGTCTGGCAGCTCAGTGATTCAGGTGCAGATCCTTTTTTGTTTTTTTTTATAATTGTTTTTTTTTAATTATTTTATGAATAGATACAATAACATTTACATTACAATAACAACAGAAAGTGTATGCAAAGCAATGCAAGAATTGATACAAGCATTCTAATAGAATATACATTTTAAAAATCAAATATATCAAATCAGGTGCAGATTCTGAAGTGATAATTTTGCAACATTGAGTTGATACATTTCTCAGCAGCATCTCTGGAGTATTAGCAACTATTGTATCAATTCTAATAGCTGCCTGTAATGAAACCCAGAGATTCTGCTCAGCAGGGACAAAGATAACAAATGTATCAACTAAATGTATCAATTTAGAACAGTTTACAGGGTCGGCGACCCCCATCGCAGAGCTGCTTTAGAAGGTAAAAAAATGATACTTTACACTTCAGTATTAGGAAAACGGTGACACATAGAAAATAGAATGTAATTGGAAAAAGTCATTATTTCTGGTGATCTATCTGAAAACAACTAGTTGTTTGAAGGTGAACAATCCCTTTAAACTTTGGAGCAATAGTAACACCCTAATATAACTATACCTAGATATGTATCATACATCATCTACTATGAAGGGCAACATTGCCAGGCCTGGACTGGCAATCTGTGGATTCTGGCAAATGCCAGAGGGACTGCTGTAAGGTCCCATAGACCTAGATAAATATTTAGTGGGCTGGTAGAGGACTATTTGGGTCTCTGTGTACTTGGAATGGCAGGGCCTATTTTGACTCCCAGTCCAGAGCTGAATATTGCCTATCTTCTGTACATTCCCCATTCCCTTGCTCGTCCGATCAGCAGCAATATTTGCCCTTCTTCAGGAGCCCTGGCCAATAGAAGGGAGAGCTTGCAGCAAGAAACAGCATATTCACTTTAACTGAGACCAAACTTTTGTCAGCAGAGGATTTCAGTCCTGTACAGATTTGTTATTTGGGAAATGAAAAAAGAAAAGAAAAAGAGAAGAGACTTGAAAATGTTGTTACAATGAATAGGAACAAATTAGAAGGCATTTTGTATGATCAAAGGCAGTAGAGAAAGAGAGTAAGAGCCATTGAATGGTTCGGCCCCATTCACAAGAGCCTTTGGAATAAAGGGCAGCAAGCGTGTCTCGGGCACAGAATGGCGCTCTATTCAGAGTGCAGGTGCGAGTGGCGGAGCGCATTCTATCACACCAGGCAAAGGTTGCTACAGATTAGTGTTCCCACTTAATAACCAAAGCGCCTCATTTCAACCGAAGGAAGAAAAAAAAAACAACCCAAAAAAACTCGTCATCCGTGAAAGCAAAATGATTTAACCAGTGGTGATCCCCTTTTCTACTTGTACTATTGTCTCCTGGAAACTTTGCCAAGAGATTGGGATCAATCCCCACATCAACCAGTTACTTTAAATCCCAAGTTTCCCTGCAGACATCTGCCGATATCTTAATTAGAACACCGTCTATTTATTTTTCAATTATTTTAACGATCACTGAAAACCGCAATTCTCACAATTAAAGGCTTCTCAAGGTGCTTTGGGTAAATAAACGGTTAATGTTTTGTTAGAGACGCACAGCAGCCTTGATACAGATAATATAATATATAATACCCGGGATTTATCCATCATTTTCGTTTCAGATTGTATAAACAAGTATAAACACTGCTCCCACAATTGCCCTGGAGACTATTTAACACAACGCCAATATTAACCCACAGCAGAACCTGGAACAAACCTGAACCCCAACGTATTTCCGAATCCGACGCGCAAAAACCTAAAAACAAATATTCCCACGCGCGCTTCTTGTACAAACAATGATATTTTCGCCCTTCCTATCCGTTTCTCCGCCTGGAAAAGAAACGAAAAGAAAAGGTGAGGAAGCGATTAAGCGATTGTTTCTCAGTAAAAAAGAAAAAAAAAAGGTCGTTAAAGTCAGGCCTGTGGCGATTGACCATCGTAATACAAAGGTTCTATTCATACCCTCCCAGTATGGTCATCTTTAACCAGTAGTCCTGGGATTCCATTCTCAATCTATTTCTCAAATAGTGAAGTAAAAAGAAAATATAAAAAAAAAAAGCAAAGTTCAAACGGTTAAACAGTTTCTTTTAATAATTCTACATCGAATTGCATTTTTTTTTTGCTAATAAACTCATTTTTTAAAGGTAATTGTGAAATAATTCCAATACAATCCCGGCAGATGGATTTCTGTCTTTTTTTTTTTTAATAATCACAAAAGGACTTGGAATTTAATCCCAAATCGCTAAATATAACGAATCTCAACGTAAGAAATAATAAATGGAGGCAAAAACAAATTATATTTTGTTTGTAATTTCAGCATCCATTCCCGGTAATTTATTTACTGTAAATGTCAGTATTTTTTTTTTTTTGGGGTGGGGGGGATAATTGTCCTGGCAATTCTACACAATACAAACACCCACACACTTACACACAAAAGCATAAAAATGAACGAAGATGATTAATACATATATGCAGCTGTATTCACAAAGCCTGACACAAAATTCGTTAATGTGTTTTTAATGGATACTAACAGAACACAATTTTTCTTCTTCATCAGTCCTCTGACACCAGCAGCGTGTGACATATTTTTTGGGGGAAATGCCACTGAAATAGATTTCCCAACAGTAAATCGGTTTACATGGAAAATTCCAGGAATGTGTGATAATAATGTCAGTAACTATAAAAGCCTAAAATCCAAAATCAGAATTCTGCTGTTTACATTTGGAGATATTTGGCAATCCAACAGATGATACATTCAAGCCTACCTTGGCACCGTGTGGGGAAAAAAATCAAATACCAAAAATATCAGAAATCTGCAGTTTTATTTTCTTAACAGCTAATACAAATGATGTGCAATATATCAGCTTATAAATAGGCTCATCAATAAATAAACAGCTGCCCATACAGCCTTATATTCTATAAACTCACATTAGAATAAATTAATTCTAGAAGGCTCCAAAAATGGAAGGGATTAGGAGAGTGGTTACTATCCAAATAATGTATTGCTTTTGGAATATCAGAATGTCTTAAATCCCTGAATCATGTACACATAAACTGAAAGGAATTATCTGTGTCAGTACAATCATTGCAAAGACAGATAGAACAGGGAACTCCTACCATAGCCTTTAATGGATTGTATTTTATACATTTTATATCCAAATGTGATAATAGATGCAGCATTAAGGCAGCAGTAATTATGTTGAAATGCATAATCCTAATAGTAAAAACTATCATCAATATACTGAAAACTTTCTTTCTTTCTTTCTTTCTTTCTTTCTTTCTTTCTTTCTTTCTTTCTTTCTTTCTTTCATGTCCTTGAGTGTCTTCTTTCTTTCTTTCTTTCTTTCTTTCTTTCTTTCTTTCTTTCTTTCTTTCTTTCTTTCTTTCTTTCTTTCTTTTCTTTCATTTCATAATGGAAATGAATTGTCAGTGGAGAGCTTAATTCTAATAGTAAAAATGTCATCAATATACTGAAAACGTTCTTTCTTTCTTTCTTTCTTTCTTTCTTTCTTTCTTTCTTTCTTTCTTTCTTTCTTTCTTTCTTTCATGTCCTTGAGTGTCTATTACAATTATTATGTCCCTTCAAGTCATATTAATGGAAATTAATTGTCACTGGAGTGCATAATTCTAATAGTAAAAATGTCATCAATATACTGAAAACGTTCTTTCTTTCTTTCTTCCTTGTCCTTGAGTGCCTATTACTATTATTATGCCCCTTCAAGTCCTATTAATGGAAATGAATTGTCAGTGGAGAGCTTAATTCTAATAGTAAAAATGTCATCAATATACTGAAAACGTTCTTTCTTTCTTTCTTTCTTTCTTTCTTTCTTTCTTTCTTTCTTTCTTTCTTTCTTTCTTTCTTTCTTTCTTTCATGTCCTTGAGTGTCTATTACAATTATTATGTCCCTTCAAGTCATATTAATGGAAATTAATTGTCACTGGAGTGCATAATTCTAATAGTAAAAATGTCATCAATATACTGAAAACGTTCTTTCTTTCTTTCTTTCTTTCTTTCTTTCTTTCTTTCTTTCTTCCTTTCTTTCTTTCTTTCTTTCTTTCTTTCTTTCTTTCTTTCTTTCTTTCTTTCTTTCTTTCTTTCTTTCTTTCTTTCTTTCAATGTCCTTGAGTGTCTATTACTATTATTATGTCCCTTCAAGTCATATTAATGGAAATGAATTGTCACTGGGGAACATAATTCTGAAAACTTTTTCTTTCTTTCTTTCTTTCTTTCTTTCTTTCTTTCTTTCTTTCTTTCTTTCTTTCTTTCTTTCTTTCTTTCTTTCTTTCTCTTTCTTTAGTTCTTTTTTTCAAATGTAAACAATGTCCTTGAGTGCCTATTACTATTATTATGCCCCTTCAAGTCCTATTAATGGAAATTAATTGTCACTGGAGTGCATAATTCTAATAGTAAAAATGTCATCAATATACTGAAAACGTTCTTTCTTTCTTTCTTTCTTTCTTTCTTTCTTTCTTTCTTTATTTCTTTCTTTCTTTCTTTCTTTCAATGTCCTTGAGTGTCTATTACTATTATTATGTCCCTTCAAGTCATATTAATGGAAATGAATTGTCACTGGAGAACATAATTCTGAAAACTTTTTCTTTCTTTCTTTCTTTCTTTCTTTCTTTCTTTCTTTCTTTCTTTCTTTCTTTCTTTCTTTCTTTCTTTCTTTCTTTCTTTCTCTTTCTTTAGTTCTTTTTTTCAAATGTAAACAATGTCCTTGAGTGCCTATTACTATTATTATGCCCCTTCAAGTCCTATTAATGGAAATGAATTGTCAGTGGAGAGCTTAATTCTAAAAGTAAAAATATCATCAATATACTGAAAACTTTCTTTCTTTCTTTCTTTCTTTCTTTCTTTCTTTCTTTCTTGTTTTTTCTTTCATTCTTTTTTTCAAATGTAAACAATGTCATTGAGTGTCTATTACTATTATTATGTCCCTTCAAGTCCTATTAATGGAAATGAATTGTCACTGGAGAGCATAATTCTGAAAACTTTCTTTCTTTCTTTCTTTCTTTCTTTCTTTCTTTCTTTCTTTCTTTCTTTCTTTCTTTCTTTCTTTCTCTTTCTTTCTTTCTTTCTTTCTTTCTTTCTTTCTTTCTTTCTTTCTTTCTTTCTTTTTTTCAAATGTGCCTATTACTATTATTATGCCCCATCAAGTCCTATTAATGGAAATGAATTGCCACTGGACAGCAAAAGGTTACACATGTCACTGGTGGGAGCTGTAAACCCATGAGGTTGTGTCTGAAGTTGGAGTATGCTCTAAAACAGTAGCATTAACATGTAATTAACAGCCCAATAAGATGTTCAGTGTCAGCATTAACTGAAGGGACAATGGGGAAATTGAAATGAGAGCAATAAAGGGATGTTAAGCAGATGTCATTTAAAGGGCCAGCAATTGGCAGCTAACAGTGTACATTCATGTACAAGGGCAGGGTGTCAACTTCCTACTTAACCTCTATTAGTATTCTCTTATTTTTGACACCTAAAGCTGCCATATATGTTTGACACGTACAGACTCCTTCTGTCCCCATGTGTCATGCCACAGCATCATCTGAATAGCATCTTGCTTATGTAAAATAGGCCTAAGTGCTTTTTACAAGGCCGATTATGGGCCATGTTCTCCAGACAGCGGATGAAGTGATCGTAATAAACCAGAAGCCCACATTTATGAGGGCAATGTTTTAAGAGAATTTAGGAAAATAAATATGGTGGGGAATTTGTGGGTAATGCATAAAGTCACAGTGCTACTCAGAATGATCTAAGGGTAAAACTGAACCTGATGTATCAGATTGACTCATACTGGGTTACAGCCATTGCATAACATTTATGGATATTTTCCCCAGCAAAGTTAGAGACAGTTTTACTAACCCCTCCCATCAGTAAAGCCATTGTGTGAGCAGAAGTCTTATAAATGGGAACCGTATGTACAGTAAGTCATAGGAAATCCTATTGCAGAATATGCTAGATATCTGCTCAGTTACATTATACAGATTACTGATGTCTCAGGCAATTAAAAACTTTTTTTTTAGAGGATCAGTGTAGTTATGCTGTTATGTGCTTACCGGGATAGGCAATGCCAAAATGCCAAAAATGTGTATGTCTTTTAATTCATACTTAAGTGTGGAAAATTAGAAATCAATCAGTGCTGCTTGGCTTTTTGTACATTTAAACAGGTCTAGTTGCTTAGTATCTGAGTCTGTCTCCTGAGCCTTTTCCTACCATGTTGTGTTTAGTTCATCTATCCTGTACCTGGGCTCTACATGTGTTCCTGAAAGGCCATGGCCTGTTTGAGGCACTGCTTTCCAACAACCACTTGTTATACTCATAAGCTGTAAGTAGCCTGCATGTTCTGGCTGCCTATTGCTATGACTTACGCTAACCCTATCTAACTCTCTACTTCTACTCTCTATCCCACATAATATTCCCTCAGCATCCTTGAAGGGATTCTGTCATGATTTTTATTTCTAAACTATACTGTTTAAATTGCAAAAAAAATCACTCAACCATATAAAATGTAATTGATGAACCACTAAGTGAATTTTTTGTTAGTTGTAATATTGGGGTGTATGCATCATTTCAGGTCATTGTGCCTGGTCATGTTCTTTCCAAAAGAGCCAGGTTACCTTCCCATTATTCAGTTGTTTGGCTGCTGGGGGGGGGGGGGGGGTGAAATCACTCAAATTTGCAGTACAGCAGTAAAGAGTGACTGAAGTTTATCTGTCACATGACTGGGGACTCCCGGGAAACAGACAATATGTCTAGCCCCATGTCAGATTTCAAAAATTAAATACAAAATAATGGTTGCTCTTTTGAAAAATTAATTGTAGTGCGCAAGTCTGACGGAGCAGCACTATTAATTGATGTGTTTTGAAAACAACATGTTTTTCCATGACAGTATCCCTTTAACTGTCCTAATACCATAGCAATAAGGCCTGGGGGTTCCTGAACAAAGGTAATAGTTACACTTGTAAGAGCTGAGACCTGGTCCTCATTCTCCTCCTTGCTTTATGTGACTGGTAAGGACCTGCAATTTTATCATGGGAATTTTATCATTGCACAATACCAGAGTCAACTCTGTTTAAAATACACTGCTTTATCTCTCATTACATTTGCCAAAATATAGGTTATAGATATACCTACTCTCAGCAACTGTTCAGTTTTTATTTTGCTAAGTTTTGAATGAATGAACTTTCCTGTTCAGCTTCTTTACAGATAAAAATTCTATTTGGTTGTCATAGGAACCAAAAAACAACTGGCAGGCTTTTCTTCAATGGTATTGTTATTCTTATGTTTTATATTTTATGTTTCTGTTCTGGCACTCTCCTTTTCATCTGTAAGTCTGACGTCCAAGCACAGAAATAGTGACATTAAGCACATTACCCATCATTCTGATTGAAGGCACACTTTGCTTGCCACCTAGAAAATATTGCCAGCTGGAGTACATCACATCACCTAATCCTTATAAAGCATTCCATTGCAAGTAAGAAGACTATTCCATATATTAGCTGAGAGTCCAACTTGAGACCATGTTTAAGAGGAGACAGACAGAAACTAAATGGAGAGGGGAACAAGCGCATTGCTTAAAGTTGTGTTGCTGCTAGTGGCATAATTATCAGGGGTGCACACTCCTTTGGGGACCAGCAAGGCCCTTAAAAAAGTTAAATCATGGATGGGAGAGGAAGGGACTTTATGCACAAGCGCGTGAGCAGTGCGTGGTGCGTGAGTCCAGCATCTGGGCTACATTAATATGCCACTGGTTGCTGCTGTTGAACACAAGCAAGGTGCTTTCTCTAAAGAGAATTAAAGTGGACCTGTCACCCAGACACAAAAATCTGTATAAAAGTCCTTTGCAAATTAAACATGAAATCCAATTTATATTTTTTATAAAAGCATTCATAGCTGTTGTAAGCTCATTTAAAAATCTCAGCTGTCAATCAAATATTGTCTGCCCCTCCTCTATGCCCTGAGCAAATTACTTTCACTTTCCATTCAGCACTTACTAGATGTCGCTGCTCTCCACATATTCCCCCGTTCTCTTCACCATTTAATTGTGTATCCAAGGCATGGGGATGGACATCAAGTCCCCCATTCTGGTGCACAAACAAGATTCTGAGATGATACAAGACTTGTCTTAATAACAGTGTCCACAAAATGGCTCCTGCTTGCTTGCTATCATTTTGAAATCCCAGACTGAAGGAAGCAAGATTCATGTAATTTATATAGTGTAATTAAAGTTCATTTTGCTTGAGTAATGTGATAAAATAAGATTTTGAATAATTTTGGGTTACTGGTCCCCTTTAAAAGAGAGATGAGCAGAGGCCCTTAAATAGACTATTGGGACACAAAAACAAAGAGGTCAACAGGTATCCTTAGAAACAGTTACACTGAGGTGCGCATAGAGCGATAGGATGAGGCCATGAGAAAGACTTGTGTTGATGCATTAATTATGATTAGAACCAAAGGGATGGAAGATTTCTCCATTAGCAGCCAGATTATCAGACAGAATGATTCCTGATCCAACGCTTGTCACATCTTTTGTACAGGATGACCATGATTATATACCGTATATGGTATAAGCCAATAGAAATTGTAAACTGCGTGCATGACCTTATTTGAAACCTTCTAAATCATTGTTTATAAATAGGCAATTATAAAGAATGTGAGACTAATTGTGTGAATGTGTTTGTGCATCAGTTCCCTGAATTGTGCAAAAGCAGGTAATATGAGAAACAGCACTTCACAAATATTCCCTAACAGTTGTGCATATCATGTGCGATTGGTCTTATTTTCCCAGACAAGTAGCCTGCTGTGATAATGAGGTTCTTCTCCTTTTTTCTTTCCAGGGTGAATCTAATGGTTATAAAGGCTTATGGCGACATCTGCAACAAACCAAAAACCTTTTAGACAAAGTCACAGCCAGGTTTTAGCTGGATAACTTGGGTCTCATTTAGGGATGCAACAAATCCAGGATTTTGTTCAGGATTCGGCTTTTTTCAGTAGGATTTGGATTCGAACAACTGAATCCGAATTCGAACTGAATCCGAGTCCGAATTTGCATATATGAATTAATAGGCGGGAAGTGAAATCAAGTCTCTTTTCGTCACAAAATAAGGAAGTAAAGAAAAATGTTTTCCCCTTTTTCCTTTCCCGCCCCTAATTTGCATATCGTATTTCATTTGTTATTCAGTCGAATCTTGCACAAAAAATTTGGGGATTCGCCCAAAGTCTCAAAATATCAGGAATCTGCAGGAAAAGGCTACAGTACTGTACTTTCTCTGATGAGTCCACAAAAACTATGTTGTATCTATTAAGTAATGATAAAATGTTTGTTACATTGAATTGATTGTCTCGTTGTTATTGCACTTCAGAGTATTACAGGCTACATATTCTAGTTTATTATTAATTATTTGGGTTTTGCTACCACTGAATGGACTGCAGGGTTCCCTCTCCAATAATTGCAATGCCATGGGTTCCTGAACATAGTTACATAGTTAAATCAGGTTGAAAAAAGATTAAAGTCAATCAAGTTCAACACCTCCAAATGGAACCCAACTCATATACACACACACACACACATTGACACTGACCCCTCGCTACACTCACATAAATTATATATACCAATATCTATATTAACTATAGAATTTAGTATCACAATAGCCTTGGTTATTATGCTTGTCCAAGAAATCATCCAAGCCATTCTTAAAGGCATTAACTGAATCAGCCATCACAACATCACCCGGCAGTGCATTCCACAACCTCACTGTCCTGACTGTGAAGAACCCCCTACGTTGCTTCAAATGAAAGTTCTTTTCTTATAGTCTGAAGGGGTGAACTCTGGTGTGGTGATCCTCTTAACGGGTTAAAAAAAGTCGCCTGCTAATTGGCCTTTAACAGATTCTATCCACAAATGTAATTTGTGAAAATGACTGATGACAATGATTTCATAAACCCTTAAATCTTTCTGTTATCTTCACCCATCTTGTTCTTCCATCTCCTTGCTAAGTAATGAAGATTAGAGGGCAATCACATATAAAGTCTTGGAGAAATCCATAGATATCCCCTTACCCAACAATTAATGGCAGGCCCTGGTAAATGCCAGAGAGGCTGCTGTAAGATGCCATAGACAGTCACTATTTAGTAGTCTTTTTGGGCCTCTGTGTACTTGAAATGCCAAGACCTTTTGAACTTTTGAATCCTAATCCAGGCCTGATTAAATGGCTTTGGTTCATACAACTATTATATTAGGGATATAAAACTTTAGACTTTTCTGGATACAGTATAATGTAGATAATTTGCTCTAAGATAAATGTAAAAATGCATAATGTAGTAAATAATAGTTTTTCCCTATGTATTTATGCTAATTGCTTTTCTGGTTGTGGTTGTCAACATTTTATACCAGATCTGTGTCAATGAGAATTGAGGCCAATGTATCTATGCACCGTATTCTTCATTTCCAGTGTTCCTCTAATGACTTTAACTCTATTCCAAATGAATTCATGCAAGAAAAATAATAACGCACAAATTATTTGGAAGAATATGAGTTTCGGTGGTGGGTTTGGTGGGTCCATCAGGCTATGATATTATTGACCTAAAGTAATGCATGACAGTTTGATAATCAACAGCAGAACATATACCTGACTACATTCAAAGACATAGTTCATATTTCATAGAGAAATGTAAAAATCGTGCCATGTGATTACTCTTTTTTAGATTCCGCAGATGAAAAGGACTTCTTGGCTTCAAGAAGTTCAAAGCGTTCATTATTACCAAGAGAAGCAAGAGAAGAATTCACACTAAGCATTTGATCTGTTGCTTCGACATAACCAAGTTTGTCATTGATGTGTCCCCCAAAAGTTATTCAAATTTGGCTAAACCACTGGCTGACTAAAAAAACGTATTTCAGTCAGCATGAGATGAAGGTTCTTCCCACTTATTTGCATACAGGGAATGCCTAGAAAACGTGATAAAGGAAATTTGCTTTACATCCAGGTTTTATTGTGACTAGGGTTACTAGGACTAGGGTTTTTCCACATAAAGGCTTTTTCTGTAATTTGGATCACCATACACTAAGGCTACTAAAAATCAATTAACAAAATTCCAATAGGGTCGTTTTACCGCCTGCATGGTTTTATGTAGCCAAGTTGCCATCAAATACAAGGTACTGTTTTATTTTTAATGTAAACAATTTTTCACTTAAATAGGATGCTATGGAAACTTACATTCTGCACCCTGCAGGACTTTTCCCCCATAAATACAGAGCTGCTGCTTTGGCTGTACTGTGTTCATGAGGGGTGCGCTGGAGGTGGTATGTGAGGGTCCATGGCTTGCATGTAACCTAAGAAGTGGAACATGTACAAGATGTCATTTTAAGTGAGTGTAGGGCAGTGATCCCCAACCCATTGGGTGTTGCTCTCAGTGGCCTTGAAAAGACCAGTAACTAGGGTTGCCAACTTTTCCTAATTTTTTTACCGGCTGGTGGGGCCGGGAACAAAAAGGGGCAGGTGTGCTTTCAAAAGGGGCATGGCCATGACATAAAAAGGGACGGGCCGTGGCACAGAGATTTGAAGACAGAGGACAAAAGCTAAGTTTACAGGGGATTGGGGGCAGGCCGAGGGGATCTTTTTAAGGGTATTACAAATTTACCGGCAGCTACATTGCCGGTAAATTTGTAATACTGGCCCAGCCTTGGCAGGTGTTTTACCAGCTAGGGTTGCCACCTTTAAAAAAAAAAAAAAATACTGGCCAGTGGTGGGGGCGGATAATAAAGGGGCGGGCCATGACGCAAAGGGGGGCAGAGCTGGCATTCAGTGAAAGGAAATGTAAGTTTTTACTGGAAGGCAAGGGCTTTTGTAAAGGGTATTACAAATTACCGGCAGCTACATTGCCGGTAAATTTGTAATACCGGCCCCAGCCCTGGCAGGTGTTTTACAGGCCTGGTTAGTGACGTCAAAAGGGGCAGACCCGTGACTCAAAAGGTGGCGTGGCTACGTTGCCAAGATTTTCAGACAGGGGACAAAGTCAGCAAAGCTAAGTTTAATGGGGATTGGGGGCAGGCCAAGGGGTCTTTTTGAATGGTATTGCAAATTTACCGACAGCTACATTGCCGGTAAATTTGTAATACCGGCCCTGGCCCTGGCAGGTGTTTTACAGGCCTGGTTAGTGACGTCAAAAGGGGCGGACCCGTGACTAAAAAGGGGCTGTGGCTACATTGCCAAGATTTTCAGACAGGGGACAAAGTCAGCAAAGGTGACTGTTTTCTACTGTAATTTCTCAGGATTGGGGGGTTTTAAGATAAGAGATCTAGATAGGTGTTTCCTTCACATCTTAGAAAATCTGGCTTGTCTTGTCTATGCAGTTGTCTTTATCGCCTCTTTTTATCTTCATATGGGGCAGAAAACTGCTAGCAGAAATCCGCTGGATGATTTGTGCCCTAATGTGGGTAGTAGCTTCCTCTCTCTTAGTGCAATAAGAACAATGTAATCAAACACCTGAATGGCGTGCTCTGAGTGAAGATAATAAGAGGTGACAAAGATAACTGCATAGACAAAACAAGCCTACTCAGCAACCTGTCCTGAGCTAGTGTTTTGGAATAATATACCCAACGTCTACAAAAGAATCAGACCTTTAAAAACAAGGTGGAAAAAGTGGATAAACATGGAGGCAGATTTTTTTTATAGAGATGTGGTGTGTCTGGTAACCCTCCTGTGACATTCCACTCAAACCAAAGTCAAAACCATATTGATGAATTGGCATTTAGAGACTCATGCTGGACATGCCTCCTTAAGTATCAATTTTACGGAAAAAAAATAATTCTATTCATGCAAAATTCCTATAGGGATGTAAACGTAAAATGATCTGACAATTCTTGGATAACCCAGCAAAATAGATGAAATATGATTTTACAGTATGGAAGTACATTTTGACATAGAACATTTCTGTGTCTCCTCTGTGGGCATTTTCATGCTACTCTGCTATGTCTGTGGGAAAGTTTTAGTTATAACACAGAATATGCATATAATAGAATACATCTGGAGTAAGAGTCACGAATTGGATACTTAGACATTCAATTGCATTTTACTTCCAGGTTTGAAAATCTGAGTGCAATCTAATTCACAGCATATTTTTCACATATGGATGTCACCCCTTATGAGCTCATGCCTTGTAGAATTGCTCCTCAACAACATTATTGCTATGGTGATTTTTTTTCAACATCATTTTGGTCTTCCACAAAGATCAACAGTTTTTATCCTGGCCCTTAGAAGTGGCATTTGCATAGATAGTTAGTAGCAACATTTTGGTAGATGAGCACATGTGATTTGCAGATTTGCAGAATTTAAGAACTCCCACTCATCTGCCATTGATATTTTGGACATCTTTATCAATATTTACTCTCATAGTAAAAAATATTTCCAATTTTTATTTGACAAGACCTGTACCATCTCAGTACTATGACCAACCAATTCATCCATCTCCCTATCAATTAGTACCAATGTCAGGCATAAGGTATAATATAATATGGTACACTTTCCAGTTGTTGCCATACAATATCCCAGAGGGCACCCTCTTAGAGCTGATTCCAGTGCAGTTCAGTACTAATGAAGATTGAAGTCCATCAGATATATATTTCTGGGCTATAGAGCTTCCCGTGGACAGTCAGCAGGAATTTGGAAGTTAGACTTTGCACACGTACAATATCTTTTCTAAATCAGTGCTGCATTAGTAAGTTGGGTAGAAATAAAATAAAAATAGTTCTATACAAGCCCAGTATAAAACACAAGTCTACAATGACTTTCAACAACTACTACAGCATTTACCAGCATTGCCAGATTGTTATTACAAGGTTAAACTGATTAAATGTTTATCTAAAATAAATGGGCAACTAGTACATGTAGCACTCCTAATCGATGGCAATAGGGCCTCACTCAACTAACTTGCTTGCGCTAACTATCTGGCTAACTAAAGAAGGCAAAGTCCTTTAATGTCCTTCCACAAAACAGTCTCTGTATCTTCAAGCGCTTCTTTAGGGTACTGTCCCTTTAAACAGAATACTCACTCCAAATGCTCTTTGGGTGCTTTACAGAGTTCTCCTCAGGCGACTCCAGCACATACAGTGCGACTACCAGCCCCTTGGGATGCTCCATACCTCCCAACTGTCCTGTTTTCAGAGGGACAGCCCCTCTTTTGACAGCTAAAGCCGCAGTCCCTTGTTTGTACTGGAAAGTCACGATTTTCTCTGCACTGAACAGCCAGAAAAATAAACAAAGTGTTTAACTTAATTGGCTTTTGAGCCCAGAACAGCCACAGCTGCAGATAACATACTTTTGTACAATTTTTAGATAAGCAAATAAGTAATTGTAACAATATAAGATAACAGGTCCCTTGGGAGAAGTTAGACTCACAGTTTAAAGGGCAATTCACCTTCATTAGCAAAACAGTAATAACTGAAAAAAAGACAGAAATATGTTCAAACTTTCAAACCCTGCCAAATTTTGTAAAATGAACATGGAAATTAGGGGGTGCGACCACAAAAATGGGCATGGTCAAAAAAAATGTGTCCCTCTTTTTGTTTCCAAAATGTTGGTAGGTATGGATGCTCAGATAAGAATATCCTGATGGTTGTTGTTCCTCCAGTCTGGATTCCTTTCACACTCTCTCTCTCCAGGCACATTATCTGGCTTCTCTAAACCAGCCCAATCCAAATGTCTGCTTTTGGTGGGGCCTGTCAACTCTATGGGCCCACTGGCAACTCTCTGGTCTCTTTCTCTGTCCACCACATGGTTCTCTCTGCCAGGCTTTTTTCTTCTGCCAGCACCTGTGACTTCCTCTTCCTGCCAGCCACTCTGCTGCTGCGTCACTTCCTGCTGCACTGAGATCACTGCACATCTGGTTGCTAGGTAACAGCTTACAGCACACAGACACAGGCACTGTGCCTAATCTCTTACAGGGATAAGAGCATTGGTATTGCACTAACAATTATTTATGCTGTATTTCCATCAAATGGGTTATAAAACACTTAATTTGAGGGAAGAATATCCCATCGTTCTTGTTCAAGATAGTGTGAACATGAAGAACGAGTCAATAACAATGAAGTTTACAGTAAATGCTGGGTATCAAACTTCATTAAAATGTGTTATTAATAAAATCCGAATATGTAGTAATGATGATGCATGATTATGCTGAAGCAACACTGCAAGATAAATCATCTGCTTTGCTGCGAAAAGAAGCTACATTTCAGAAGAGAAATTATGATTCCCCGGCAACAGTGTATATAGTTTCATTGAGCCAGCATTGGTGGTCGTTTACTAAAATAATGATATTTTGGAAAGCCCTTTTAACCCATTTAGGAGAAGTGTATACTTCTGCATTGCTTGTAAAGCTTTAATAGTCTGTGTTGTACACCTATGAGTTTCAGTTATAAAATGTACTGCGTAATACTGGATGTAGTTTACAGGGAACATGTGGGAACTGATGGAATTCTAGGTCATTTAAATTCACCCAGCTGTTGCTTTTGTGCAAACTGGTTTATAGCTGATGTTCTTGCAATACGTAAAATTTGTATGATATGTTTATAAACTCTGGCTGTGTCATGCTAGAAATAAACTACAATAAACTGGTGACATCTCAAGTAATAGGCTTGTTTTTTTGTGAAGTGTGAATGTCACATCACTCAATTGCATTGGGGTTTAAAAGGAAACCCCTCATTTAAAGTGAAAGGGGAGATATTTTAACAATTTTTGCCCTACACATTGAGTTACAAAATGTTTGCTGTGTAAAATAGTCAATATTGACTCATGTGCTATTGCCTAAGGCTACAAACTTCCAGAAATATATATAAATTGTGTCTACGATTCCTTTCATACAAAGACAAGAAATCCCACTGGGTGAGTGCAGAGGATTTTTTGTCTTTATATGTAGGTATGCATGTTTGGTCACCCCCTCATTACACCCCAACCTGACAGTTTTAAATTATTTAGACCCCAACTGCCCCTTTTTTGCTACTATTCCTCTTTCTAACCAGTCTCTGGAGTCAGAACTTTGTCCCTCTTGTTCTTCCTGCTTCTAATCTAAAGTCATTCTTAAAAGACTTATCTTGTATCTATTGTGGCCTCCAAAACAGAAAAGCTCTTTAAATTATATTCTGGACTTGTTGAACTCCATGACCCAGGGTAGCATCTTTATTGTAAGAGGATATAGGTCCTCAACCATTGGATTTCAGCACTTCTGGTTCTCTGCTTCTGTGGGAACATGAAGAATACCTAGTATCAAAGCAAAAAAAAGGGATTTTATCATAGTACAAATGTGATTTCATTGGTTATTTTTAAGTTTTACTATAGAAAGATAGATATTAGAGAAAGGTCCCCATCATTCTGGATAACAAGTTCCATACCTTAAGTTATAAGGAATCCTGCACACCGATTTGAGCTTTGTATGAATACATACGTGATGAGCTATAGGAATGGGATAAACCTGGAGAGTCTAAACCCTTGACAACAATTGTGCAACTGTTCATATAATATAAATACAGTCATGGAGACCTGCTGTTTTGAGGAGATACAGAGGAGCTAAGGAAAATGAATGATAGGGTTTACTTGTGAATAGTGTCAGGAATATTATAAAGACATACAATTGCTCAGTTTGGCACTGAATGTTAGAGGGCACTCTGAGCGGTGATAAAGCCCCACTATCCATAGTATAAAATTAACTCTATTGTCTGCTTTTATAATGTTGGCTCGCGTTACTGAATGCCTTACTGAATGCACCAAGAAAATAAATTGAAACAACTTATATTTTGGGATAATGAGGGCTGGGGAATGGCAGGTGCAGACAAAGTAAGCCCCCTGTCTAACATATCTATCCTGCTGTCAGTTTCAGCTGTGCACATGCTTTCATAAGGTTTCTATAATTTGTATTCTGCCTGGTATATCCACTTTCCTATTAGGGTCAATAAGCTGTATGTATATATGTATGCAGGAGCTGCTGGGAGCTCTTTCGTACAGTACATCTAAATGTAGACTGAACCACTGTTGAAGCATTTGTTTATGTACTTATTTGCATTTCATTTACTCACTTATGAACATCAATATATTTAGCCCTTGGACAATGCTATGAGTCATGCTGGCTCCTAACAAGAAGAAGGAACCGATTTGCTCATTTTGTCGTATGTTTTCATTAGCATCCTGCTGCTATACGCTTTTCTGATACATGTTATTTATTGTATGTACCGTATCTTTATGACCTTCCTGCATACATTTCACATATTGTGTGTTATCAGTTATACGAGGTGCTTAGTGATGTCACCGTCATCACATGACTTAATTAAATGTCTTCTGTATTGTAAAAATAATGTATGTACCCCCCCCCAGTGTAAAATATGTACACTATTATTATTGCCTATAATTTAGGGCGGAGGGGAGAAGGGTCTTCTATATTCTTCTATTAGAGTGCCACCACCTTTTAAGTGGTTTGGATAGAGCAACCCATGCTGTACCTCAAAGTGGATTAAACCATAATGTTTCATTGAACCATTTTTTTGAGTGCTCATTTTTTACCGTGATGGTTTAATCCATTCCCTTCGGCTGTAGGTTTGGGGCTTGGCATCCAAACCTAAAGTATCTACTGGTCATTTTATACTTTCTATACATCTATCGGATTACAACTCTCCCAATGTACCTCAAAATGACCACCTTTCCTCAACTCCACTAGTGCATATCTCTGAAGGCTTCCCAATCCATTCTAATTCCTACTAAATAGTGGGGAAATCTATGCTGCGAAAAAGGTATTCTCTAGACACAAAACAATACCATTTATCCTCGGCTTTTCGAACTATGGGGCTCAAAGCCCTTAGTAATGCATCCCATTCACTAAACTACATCTATCACTAGACCCAGTGAATAGCAATTGGCAATTCAGACATTTCTCTGTTGACTTAAAAACAATGGCGGAGAATATGCTCTGTGTGCTATAAGTCTTATAGATTTATACACAACTTTGTGGTTATACCCTAAGTAGATGGAAACACTTACATCTGTAGCACTTGAGGCAAAAACACAACACAGCAAAATAATTTATAAGTTTGTTTTTGTTTCCATCTTTGTATGAGCTGATGAGTGATGTCAGTTCATAAAAAAGGGTAATTAGTAGGTTACTCCTTTGAGCCTTCTGGCTTCAACCAAAAGTTTATTGTATTCTATGGTGCTGTTCATACTGTGAAGAGAGATCCCATACATGGAAACTATAATAATGTAAATAGTTATGCAATAACACTGTCAATGGGAAACTAGTAGACAGAAGATCAATTGCAAACATGGACATTTATCGTTCTTATTGGGCCTGGGAGAAAATAGACCTTGTGGAACTCATTATTTATATAATGAAGTACTGTTCAAATGATGTCCTTCAGCTCTTATTCTTATTCTATCAATTTCTATTCTACATATTTGTGTTCTACTATGCCACAGTCTCTTTCCAAAGACTATTATCCCCACTGTGACTATAGACACAATCCCTTTCTACTATACCTGCTATCCCACAGCCACAGTCCCTTCCCAGAGATCATTATCCCACTGTTACTATAGGCACCATCTCTCCCTACTATACCTGTTATCCCACAGCCACACTCCCTTCCCAGAGACTATTATCCCCACTGTTACTATAGGCACCATCTCTCCCTACTATACCTGCTATCCCACAGTCACACTCCCTTCCCAGAGACTATTATCCCACTGTTACTATAGACACCATCTATACCTGCTATCCCACAGTCACACTCCCTTCCCAGAGAATATTATCCCACTGTTGCTATAGGCACCATCTCTCCCTACTATACCTGCTATCTCACAGTCAAACTCCCTTCCCAGAGACTATTATCCCACAGTCACACTCCCTTCCCAGAGACTATTATCCCACAGTCACACTCCCTTCCCAGAGACTATTATCCCACTGTTACTATAGACACCATCTATACCTGCTATCCCACAGTCACACTCCCTTCCCAGAGAATATTATCCCACTGTTGCTATAGGCACCATCTCTCCCTACTATACCTGCTATCTCACAGTCAAACTCCCTTCCCAGAGACTATTATCCCACTGTTACTATAGGCACAATGTCTCCCTACTATATCTGCTATCCCACAGTCCCTTCCCAGAGACTATTATACCACTTCAACTATAGGCACAATCTCTCCCTACTATACCTGCAATCCCACAGTCACATTCCCCTTCGTAGAGACTATTATCCCACTGTTACTATAGGCACCATCTCTCCCTACTATACCTGCTATCCCACAGTCACAGTCCCTTCCCAGAGACTATTATCCCACTGTTACTATAGACACCATCTCTCCCTACTATACCTGCTATCCCACAGCCACAGTCCTTTCCCAGAGACTATTATCCCCATTGATGCTATAGTCACAATCTTTCCCTACTTTACCTGCACCCACAGTCCCATCCCACTGCTACAGACACCATCTTTCCCTACTATAACTTTTGTACTATAGCCATAGTCCCTTGCAAGTGTCCCTCTGCTGCTGCTTTTGCTATGTTGCCTATACAATAAAGTTAGAGATGTATAATAGGCCCTTTCAAGACTTTTGCTGCCACAAAACAATATATAAGAGTTAAGAAAAAATGCTGCAACCTGAAAAGTGAATTTTTATTCACCCATCTACAAAAATTGGTTGGGCAGTGGTGGTGTCTCAGTTGGAGCAGAAGCCAAAGAACAGGCACCCAAAGCATAGCTGTCCAAATCTGAAGTAAGAGGACAATAGAATTGATGGTAATTAAGAGCCAAAAATAGTCAACCCGAAAGACATCTCTCTTACCAAGGGATACATGTTTTGTTACATAATGTTATCACAGTAAACAAATTAATTTGAAATACAATTGCACCGCATGATGTAAAAGGGCATTTTACAAATATTGGCTGAGTATTCAATGCAGAGCCTCACCCTAAAAAAATCTATTTCTATTACTGAATAGTGAAATACCTGCATTGCTATTGGAATTTTAACTACATGGTAAGTGTGACATTCTAAAATAGGAAATGATTAGCTATGCAGCATATATCTGAGCATGTTTAACGGATACCTCTTGCATTGATGTTTAATGGCTGAAAACCATTTTACTGTGTGGGATTAGTAATAGTAGACGCCTTTTCCTTGCTTAGTGTGCATATATAAACTTCTTTTGTCTGGTCGAATAAAGGAATAAAACACAATGAACTGAGAAATGCTACAGGGAAAACCAATAACGTTTCAAAATGACATATGCCTTCTTCTGATTTATTTCACTTTATAATACTTTTAACATTACAGTTACGGCCATTTAAGAAAAAAGAATCTGACACAAAAACACCTGCATTGATTTGTATTTCCAGTTAGTACACTCCTGCAATGTTCCTGTCATTTTTCTACCAAACCTTCAGTCACAACTGGACATATCATGCAGCTGTAGTTCCAGATGTTGAGCAATAAAGGCTTAATTATTAACAATGGAAATGGCTTTACGGCTTGTCATAGTACAAAAAAAGGAAAATACTATTTTTATTTGTTTATGGGTTTTTATTTTTTCCTGTACAATTACAATATTTAGGCACAGGTAGATGATAAATTAAGAGCTTGCTTGGTAAATCCCAATGACTAAGGTATGGCTTGTATTCATTTATTGAGCAAAATAGTTCACTGGCAGACAGGTAATGCTGGCAGGGTGAAACCCTTGCTTTAAAGGAAAACTATACCCCCAAAATGAATACTTAAGCAACAGATAGTTTATCTCAAATTGAATGACATATTAAAGAATCTTACCAAACTGGAATATATATTTACATAAATATTGCCCTTTTACATCTCTTGCCTTGAACCACCATTTCGTGACTCTATCTGTGCTGCCTCAGAGATCACCTGACCAGAAATACTACAACACTAACTGTAACAGGAAGAAGTGAGGAAGCAAAAGGCAGAACTCTGTCTGTTAATTCGCTCATGTGACCTTACATGTGGTTTGTATGTGTGCACAGTGAATCTTACGATCTCAGGGGGCGGCCCTTATTTTTTAAAATGGCAATTTTCTATTTATGATTACCCAATGGCATATACTACTAATAAAGTATATTATTATGATAATGGTTCATTTACATGAAGCAGGGTTTTACACATGAGCTGTTTTACTTAGTATCTTTTAATAGAGACCTACATTGTTTGGGGGGTATAGTTTTCCTTTAAATTTATTTTAGTGCGGCATCATGCTGAATTGGATGCTGGCCAGATGCCGCACTAAAATAAATTTAAAGCAATTACCTGTATGCCAGCAAACTTTTTTGCTCAGGATTGTTGATGGGTTGCCGATACCCTATTTGCTGAGCACCAGGGATCCATTTCTCCAAGAGGGCCAGGGTGTGAGTCTGCATTTGGTTAACATCCATAAGGTTTGTATTCATTTATTCACACCTGAGACGCAGAGACATCAAGCTCTGCTGCTATTGCTAATGGATCTGTTTAGTAACATTCAGATTTCTTTTTTTTTTTTTTTTTTACAAATCATGTTTTTTTCTCTAAAAATATATATTTTTTTAAATTACTCTAAAACCCTAAAAATTTGAGATTTATAAAGTGTAAAAACCACGAAAAACTCTAATACAAAACTTTGCCAAGTAAAAGCAATTGAGGTCCCATAGAAGTCAATGGGAGCTGCTTTGATCCTATTGGACCTTTTTTTTAGCCATTCAGACTTTTAGGGGCAGATTTATCAAAGGTCAAGTGAAAATTCGAATTTAAAAAATTTCACTTTCAAGCTAATTTTTGTGTTCTTCGACTAGGGAATAGTACAAATTAGATTCAAATTTTTGAATTTCAAATTTATTATGTACTGTCTCTTAAAATATTTGATTTCGACCATTTGCCATCTAAAACCTGCTAAATTGCTGTTTTAGCTTATGGGGGACCTCCTAGAACCCATTTGGAGTCAATTAGTCTTTTTGAATTCGAATTGCGAAGCTTTTCAATTTTGAAATTCGACCCTTGATAAATCTCAATTTTTTTTACTAGTTGTTGCCTGAATACCTAAATTTTTAGTGGTTTACTGATTTTTAGCACATCATTCAGTGTTATTTTCCTTTTGTACTTTTTATAGAAAGATATTTCAACAACTTTCATGGCACTGTTGATTTTAGATTTTAGATTTTAAAGCTCTAAAACCACTAAAATTCAACCTTTAATAAATGGGCCTCTAAGGGGCACATTTACTAAGCTCGAGTGAAGGATTCGAAGTAAAAAAACTTTGAATTTCGATTTTTTTGGGTACTACGACCATCGAATAGGCTACTTCGACCTTCGACTATGACTTTAACTTCGATTTGAACGATCCGAACTTAAAATCGTTCGACTATTCGACCATTCGATAGTCGAAGTACTGTCTCTTTAAAAAAAACTTTGTTTACATACTTCGCCACCGAGCTACAATGTTAGCCTATGGGGACCTTCCCCATTACTTTTCGAAGGTTTTTTGATGTAAGGAAAATCCTTAGTTTGATGGTTTAAAATCCTTCGGTCAATCAATCAAAGTATTTGCGGTAAATCCTTTAACTTCGATATTCAAAGTCGAAGGATTTTACTTAGAGGGTCGAATATCGAGGGTTAATTAAACCTCAATATTCGACTCTTAGTTAATGTGCCCCTTAGAGTCAAATGGCCCCTTTGGATGTTTTAGAGAAGCTCTACTTGTGCATTACAATTGTGGCAGAATTGAATGCTGGCCAAGCTAGTGAAGGTGGTTCGCACACTTTCAAGACTGTACTTATCTCTTTTCATGATGGTTATATGCTTTTATTTTCCTACAGAACTGCTTTCTCTTAAAGCAGGAGTTTTTTTTATCAACTAAGTCTTTAGATTCAGTGTCCTCTTTGTCAGTCAAGATCTTTAGTTGGGTCATAAAGTTATGGATGCATGAAAACATGGTTATAACAATTATTCTCTTATACTTCCAAGGATATCCAAATAGTAGGTAAATATTCATCTTCAGATTTCACCCCTGCAATGGGTTGGAGCTGGCAGGACAGGTTGGGAACCACCGATTTTAAGGTATCTCTTTGTACAGGCTATGCGTAAGCCCTGTCTGGTTGTGTACCTGTTGCAATTATTTTTGTAGATTTCCATCTCAGTGGCCATGATCCTGCTAAAACAGGAACATTATACCAGAATATCAGTGTATCAAAAAAAAGGATATTTAAAAAGTAATGATATAGTAGAGCTCTGCTTACAGGGCTACCATTTCTTGGGATGCTTTGTTCAAAATGTATTGCAGATGAAAGTGATGATGGTACAGTCCTTGTCCTGATGGAACCTGGGCAAACAACTTTTTTGGACCATTTAGAAGTGGTCCTGTTATGACTGTTTAGCTTTAGAGAAATTAAGAAAGTTATGGCTCAGTAATGTAAATAGATGTTGACCATATATATATATATATATATATATATATATATATATATATATATATGGTTATTGAATATTAGCAGTAGATGTCTAAATGGCAGCAAAATATGCAAGTCAAAGAGTATTATGAAGTCTAGTGAAAATGGTGCCTAAAGTAGTTTTAAATGTTACTTTCTCTTCGGGCGGGGTGATTAGAGTACAGAAATGTATAAAGGGACAAAGTTTCGGGAGTCCAACTTGATTGCTGTGAAGTCTATGTATGCTTGGTGGTGTTGGGAGGATTTATGTAATCTGATGAATGTTGAGAAGAACAATGTGCAAGTTAATGAACAAATCCTAACCACAACAATTAGAGGCCTATTTATCAAAATTTGAATTTGTGAGGTTTTAGAGGTTTTTTCTACTTCTGAAAAACTCTTAAAAAAACTGCAGTGTTATTAAAAAATCAGAATGTAAAAAACTAGATTGAATACGATAGTGGAAAAAGTCGCTACAAAAGCGTGCAACAATTTGAATCATACAAATTGTCGCTCGAATGGAATGATCTTTTCAAGTCATTGCCTGAAAACTCCGACTTTTATCGGGTTTATCTGCAAAACTTTTTATGTTAAGTTAATATTAATATTTACATTCCTCCATTTTGGTGAGTTGTTCCCTTTTTACCTCTGCAACAAGTAATAGAAATACAATAACCACTTGTTTTGCACTGTTCTTATTCTTTTGGTCTGTTTTGTTCTCCCTTGTGTAGTGTGTTCTGGGATTTACTCTGTGCTTTATAAATTATACAAGTATCTAGTCCACCATAAAGGGATTATTATTTATTGATAACAGCAGATTGATTCAAATAGGAACCTCTGAGTCTGGATTCTAGATTGGCTGCTAAAAAAAACACAAATAGTCTACACCCAATAATATCTGAATTTGCAATAATGTTAGAGCCTATGTATATGTGTCTGCACACAAGATGTTTATGCTCTCAACAAGAAAGCAGCTTGAAAAACTGCAGCACAGGGAACTTTTCCAAACAGCCAGAAGGACCTGTCATTTTAATTCAGCCTGTAAGACTGTAAGACTCTCTCTGACATGAAATTCCCTGACTGTAACAAGAATAAAATCTTCAATACACATCCATGCTTGAAAGACTTACATTGTTAAGATCCTGTTTTAAAGAGCAAATAATGTTTTAATTGCATATCTAATGTCAAAGGAGCCTTGGGGCATAACAACATTATATATATATATATATATATATATATAGATATATATATATATATATAGATATATATATATATATATATATATATATATATATATATATATATATATATATATAATACAAGAATTTGTATTGTGAGGATGTTTTATAATATCATTCTGTGTGGTGGTTGTATCTGCCAGTGCTAAATATTCATTCTCCTATATACCATCACTGGTGGTTACAAAATGATTTCACATGGGGACTATATATCTGTCTATTAGACGTGCCATACCTACAAATTGCAAATCTCCTAAACCTATCTCTACAAATCCTTTGGCTTTTCTAATAAGTGTCCTATGGATCAACATCTACCAAATCTCTCTTGTATTACAGTAGAACCCCCATTTTACATCCCCTGATTTTAAGTTTTCCCTCATTTTACATTGTTGTTTTGTGGTCCCACCTATATATTATACATAATACATTTCCCTGATTTTACATTTTCCTGGATTTAACACAATTTTTTTCTGGTCCCCTGAAAAACTTAAAATGGGGGTTTTACTGTATTTACAGCAGTGGTGTAACTAGATATTACTGGGCCCCACAGCAGATTATTTTTCAGGCCCTCATGTTGACTAGTTTTACCAATATTTATTTAAACTGTATATGAATTAGGACCTCATGGGGCCCCTATACCTCCTGGCCCCCCTGCAGCTTCAGGGTCTGCTTCCTCTGTAGTTACGCCCCTGATTTACAGCTATCTATTCCTTTCCCCTTAATGAGATACTAAAAATTGTCTTATGGTTTGAAAAATTGTTGTGCAAAAAAATGTCAGTTGACTTCAGTGTGTTTTGCAATTTTTTGCCATTTCACAAATTTTTGGTGAAGC
This sequence comes from Xenopus petersii, assembly GCA_038501925.1. Classification (NCBI taxonomy): domain Eukaryota; kingdom Metazoa; phylum Chordata; class Amphibia; order Anura; family Pipidae; genus Xenopus; species Xenopus petersii. The sequence goes on along the minus strand of CM076680.1, from coordinate 41,575,325 downwards.
GAAATGGGTCACATTCAACCATCACTATTATCATGTGCCCTGTTCAATTGAGCAACAAGCCGTCTGTTATTTAACTAAAGGTAGGCACCAGGAGTACAAAAAACGCATTTATAAACACAGAGTAATGTGCAAAAAGTGCAATTTTTCCAATGCAAATGAACTTGTATTTAACCACAATGCAGAGTTTTCTCCCCTGAATTCCAGCATCATAGTAGCGGAGCAGGAACAACTGCACATGGATTATTGAAGTGCAAATTGCAGCTAACATTCTCAGAGTGGAGAAAATAGCAGCAGCATGTGATTCTATCGCTGCAAGTCTGCTAAAATGTCTTTTGATGCTATGCATTGTGGGAAGCCCCATAGAGCTTTCTCAATAGCCACTCACTGAATATTCATGGCCCACTGCCTGCAATGGAAGGTTTGCATGCAGAGGGAGAGGCTGGGTCTGGTAGGCTGCAGTGGAAAATTTCTAAGGCTCTTCACCTTTAAATTACATTTTAGTATGTTGTAGAAAGTGATAGTCTGAAACACTTAGCAATTGGTCTTCATTTTTTATCATTTGTGGTTTTTTTTTGGTTATTTGGCTTTTTATTCAGCAGCTCTCTAGTTTGCAATTTCAGCAATCTGGTTGCTAGGCTCCAAATTACCCTAGCAATCATGCATTGATTTGAATAAAAGACTGGAATATGAATAATAGAGGCTGGAACAGAAAGATGAGTAATAAAAAGTAACAATAACAATACATTTATAGCCTTACAGAGCATTTATTTTTTAGATGGGGTCAGTGACCTTTATTTGAAAGCTGGAAAGAGTTAGAAGATGTAAAATAATTCAAAAACTATTAAAAATGAAGGCCAATTGAAAAGTTGTTTAGAATTGGTTATGCTATAAAATGCTGTGCAAGGGCACACGGGCAGATTCGGGGAGATTTAGTCACGTGACCTGGCGACTAATCGCCTCTTCTTCGGGGTGACAATCTCCCTGAACTGCCTTCCGCCTGCTAAAATGAAAAATCGCCTGTGGCAATGCACTTGCGGTGCTTCGATTTCCAAAGTTTCCTTGTGAGGCAACTTCGGGCGACTTCGGAAATCAAAGCACCGTGAGTGCCATTGTGCTGTGTCATTATAGCAAGGGGAAGGCAGTTCAGGGAGATTGTCACCCCAAAGAAGAGGCGACGAAATCTCCCCAGAATCTGCCCGTGTGCCCCTGCTCTAACTAAGGTTTCTGTCTAAGCAAATTGCAGTATGAAGCCCTGACAAAACCCAGCACAAGGGTGCTGCCAATTATAACTTTGTTTTTTTAGGTAATCAAAGTGGACACGTCCCCAAGCCCAAGTGCTAAAGTCCACAAAGATGAGAAAGCAGAGGAGCATGAGGTGACTAAAAGCAACAAATTAAAATGTGTCACTACAGGTATCAACTTCTCAAACACATACAGCACATTTACAGCAGGAACAAAGGCGAAACATTCACAGCCCGTTCATTACACGACGAAGGTGAGAAGAAGTGAATTGTAGATGATATCTTCAATGAAGAAGCTGCCTCTAAACACCTGTTGCTGGTTTATATGCGGTGCCATTCCCCGCAGTGTTACTTTTTGGACTTAGACAAAGAGAGAGGTGAGAAAGGAATCATAAACCCATTAACACAAATAGAGAGCCCTTTCTGACCCTTTGCTGCTTTTTAATTAGCATGCACCTTCTATAATACATTTAAATATCCAGCTCATTTAAATCCTATGTTCTACTGTTACATATGAAAGCAGTTGCACCCGTAAGGGACCCACTCTGTTGTTTCCATTTATGATGGAACAATAATGTTTCTATAGCAGAGCCTGCCTATTTTATAAAGACAGGTGCATCAGTATGGATGGAGGTTCCAGTCTCGGGATTTTGGTTTTAGAATGTTATGATTGAAAAATCGGAATGAAAAAAGTATGAAAGGAAAATTACGGTGAACGATGCACTCATACCTCAAAAACCTCTAACCTCAGACAATTCCTAGCAGAAAAAAAAATCAGAAAACCTCTAAAAATCCGAATTGATTTAAAGCGGTTCAACAGAATCAGAGCAGCTCCCATTGACTTCTATTGGACCTCAACAACCTGGCGAAGTTTTGTCTTAGTGGTTTTTGTGGTTTTTACATTGAATAAATCTTGAATTTTTAGAGCTTTTTTTTTAAAAAAAATGAGAAAACCACAATTTTTTGGAGATTTGTGGAAAAAATCGAAATGATTATTAGCAAATGGGCCCCTTTAAAGGAAATGTAAACCCCATAAACCCTTACCATGTCTTTAGGTTGGACACATATTCTCCACACAAAATGCATCACTGCCTCTGTATTTCCCCCCTCCGTTATCTTGCTGTGGTGTTTTCCTGAATGCAAGATCTGCTTCAGGTGGCCATTTTCTATCGGCAACATCATCATTTATATTTGCATATTCAGCCACGCCTGATGACCTTGCTCAGAAGTTTTTTTGTAATGTAACTTTAATAGCAAGTATGTGTAATCCTACTCATTCCTACATGTATAATCCCACTCACTCATACATGTAACCCCACTCACTCACATGCATAATCCCACACTCATAAAAATAATCCAACTCACTCACATGCATAATCCCAATGAGTTGGATTACACAAGTGAGTGGGATTATTATTATTATGAGTGAGTGGGATTATGCATGTGAGTGAGTGGGATTACATGAGTAAGTGGGATTTCATGAGTGAGTGGCATGTGAGTGGGATTATACGTATGAGTAACTCACATGCATAATCCTAAATTACCATAAACCTTTTGCTGCTAAATACAGCTTTAAATGAGTTACCCAGCAAAGCAAGCTTAACATCTCCAAACGAGCTGCTCAATTGCTCTTGGTAGAAATACACATTTTATGCTACTGTATGCTCTGTATATGTCATGTATGGAAATATTCTGCTGCATCTATGCCTGTGCCGGTTTTATTTGGACTTGCCCCTAGCTGAACCAGGCCAAGCTCCCTGCTGCATAATAGGATGTCTAAGGTAGGAGATAAGAAATGCCAGGGATATTCAGACTGAGACAATGCAGCTTAGACAAAATCACAACTGCATGCAGGGACGCTAATGGTAATGGCACACTTGGAACTTTGGGGTTCATGTTTTTAAACACTGCTCATCAGACATGCCATAGGGCACGAAACGTGTAAGGCTACGTATTGAAATGTTTTCCTGTAAATAAACTTTTTTAAATGCATCAATTTCCAGGTGATATCTGTTTTGTGTTTGTACTTGAAGACAAGAGTGTATTCACCTCCCCTAAACTGAAGGTCTTGGGCATGAGCAGTAAATTAAGCCATGTTTCGATCTCTAATAAACAGTGGATACCATTCTAAAATTGATAATTTGATAAACTTTTGTGGCAGAATGAAACATTTGGATTAGAGAGCTCACAGTAGATAGTATATAGGGTGCGTGCCACATTACCCTTGTCTGACATTCATGCTCATGGTCTTTGAAAGATCCAGCCACCATTATACCTGCACCAGTGTCTGGGAGAAATCTGGGGGTTTTTTTTGGGGCCTCTTCTAATTAAACTGGGCTACATTCTCATCAGCTACTACTGTCACCCCCTGTGCCCTTTGTGCTCCTGGTTATAAGAATCTGATACTCAGCAATGGTGAAGATACAAAAATGTAAAACAAAGCAAGATACACCATGTTATATATGTGATATACGTGCTTTTACATGGTCATGGAACTCCTTGGTGACTTATAATATCCCTATATTGTACAATAGAGAGAATGATCCAGTAGCACACTGATTATGGTGTGATAAGTGATAAATTGTTTATTTAGCCCACATACATACAAGGGAAGGGCAACGTTTCGGACCCCACTGGGCCCTTTGTCAAGCCTTGACAAAGGGCCCAGTGGTCTTGACAAAGGGCCCAGTGGGGTCCGAAACGTTGCCCTTACCTTGTATGTATATAAACAATTTATCACTTATCACACCATAATCAGTGTGCTACTGGATCATTCTCTACATTGTATGCTGGACCTGTTGGGCAGGAAAGGGTCAACCAGATTAAGCACCTGATACCCTGCACAGGGTTTACTTGAAGGGTTGAGCACTCCGAACATTGTAAATATATATTGTAAAATAGAGCGACCATTATTCACTATATAAAGAACCCCCTCTAAGGTTCACTCCTTAAAGGAGAACTAAACCCTAAAAATAAATATGGCTAAAAATTCTGGACTGGATATACTGGACTTATTGCACCAGCCTAAAGTTTCAACTTGTCAATAGCAGCAATGATCCAGGACTTCAAACTTGTCACAGGGGGTCACCATCTTGGAAAGTGTCTGCAACACTCACATGCTCAGTGGGCTCTGAGCAGCTGTTGAGAAGCTAAGCTTAAGGGTCGTTGCGAATTATCAAGCAGAAAATGAGGTTGGCCTTTAATATAAGCTGATGCCACAGGGCTGACTATTAGAATTCTCATGCCTGTAATATAGCTGATGATATAAAGCTGATTATTCGATTCTCATACTAGTTGAGATGGTTTATGTGCTGCCATGTAGTAATTATCTGTATTAATTATAATATATTGTAACATTTACGTGTACTATGTGTACTGTATATTTTAAACAGTCCCTAAGCGCAGAAAGTGACAGCAGCACAGAGCATGTGCAGTGAATCAGCAGAAAAGAAGATGGGGAGCTACAGGGGCATCTTCAGAGGACAGGATCTTTATGGCTGTGTTTGCCTTAGGCTGTTACAGAAGCCCAAAACATAATGTATAACATTTCTAGCTACTTCTTTAGTCAGGCTTTAGTTAGAGATCTCAAAGAATTACAGAGCATAGATGCCAACTGCCTGGCTCTCCACCACTCCATCAATTAGCTGCTAGAATGTTGTTTGTGATGCATTCCTGCCTGATGGAGGCTGCAATGATCCTGGTAATGAGCGAGCTCTACTGATGTGGAAAGTAAACATAGCAGAAGTTTGCAAATACATGGCCACAACTTTGCAATTACAGTCCTATGCTAATTGCTAGTTCTGCTTCTGATTGAACAGTAGAGCTGAACACTTTCATTTAAAGTTCAGAAGGTGGCTGTACACCATAAAGTCCCATGCAACTTTAGGAATATTAACCTTCTGACCATATACAGGTATGGGACCTGGGGTGTTCTGAATAACGGATCTTTCTTTAATTTGGATCTTCTTACCTTAAATCTACTAGGAAATCATGTAAACATTAAATAAACCTGATGGGCTGGTTTTGCTTACAAGAAGGATCAATTATATCTTAGTTTTCATCAACTACAAGCTACTGTTTTATTATTACATAGAAAAAGAAAATCGTTTTTAATCATTTGGATTATTTGAATAAAATGGAGTCTATGGGAGACGGCCTTTCCATAATTAGGAGCTTTATGGATAATGGGTTTCCGAATAACAGATCCCATACCTGTGCACAACAATTACAGATCCCTGGAAGCTATGCTGCTAAATCTTTATGGAAAACTTCCAAACAAGAATTTACAATTTCTGACTTTCCAAATACTAAACGCTTGCGGACGTTTGATTGCTAGAAATTGGAAAAAACAAGATGTCCCTGGTATTACCCAAATACAAAGAGAGGTGACCAACAATTTAGAGTACGAAAAAGCAGTGCCGAGGAATTTAAGGGGGAAAAACAGTTTTTGAAGCTCACAAACTTTCGATGTCTAAGATCAAAATCTAGTTCATCTACAGTTTATGTATTATTTCTTTTGATTTCTTATGAATTGTAACTTCCCCCAGATAATAATAATATTGGTTACTACTTTTTTTTGTTTAATTATGTGCATATTCATTTGTTTAACTCAATGAGTAAAGTTATACCTGCAATGATCTCTAGACCATTATATAGTGGATAATGTACCCCCTACTGTAATTTATAAAGATATTATGTCACAGAGGCGTTATGTGACCATATAAAAGCACAAGGCCGCAGGAGGGGTCGGCATCAAAATTTTGGTCACCAGCATCAAATTTGGGCATGCCGGCATCTGTTTTCGGATGTGCGGTATCAAATTCCGACCCGCTGCATCAAATTCGGCAGACTGGGGGACCCTGTTATAAACGGCGCGTTCTGACGTCAGAACGCACCGTTTATAAGGATATAATTTACAGTCTGGTCCCATGGGGATATGACCAGACTGTAAATTACATACCAATATAATGATTGTATTGTTGGAAACTAATTAAAAAAAAAAAAGAAAAAAATTACAGTTAAGGTTTTGACATAGGATTGGCTTTCTGACTACCCATACACAAACAAGCAGCAGAACTATTTTGCTATCTATGCTCATTTTTATGGACTGATTTGCGCTTCAGATGTGTTTTTTTTACCTTCCTTTTGACCAATTAAATTTAGGTAAGATTTACTCAAGCCAAAGGTTGAACATGGTCTTTAGTTACACTGATCAGCATATATATTGAACAGAAAAAGTTCCATGCATGACCACATTTTCTGATCCAAAAAAAGCCACCACCCATCCAAAAAAACTTAAAAAGTCTCCAGTTTCCATAATTTATTCCATGAGGAGCAAGCATTTGCATGTCAGCGTTCTGTACTGTCTTTCATTTACACAAGCACATGAGAAACCAATAATATAAATGATATGGATCATCTTTTCTCGCAGCTTTTTTTGTACATAGAAATTCCAGGTGATCAGCTATTGTAGAACCATCATCTTATAAAAGCTAAAATAAAGTCAGCAAATTCCACAAATCAGCAATCAGTTAGATTAGGAGGACAAACAAAGAAGGATTGGCAGCGAGAGCAAGGATACACAGATTCTGCACGTATATGAAGATCAAAATGTAAAACATGAGAAGGGAGGAGGGCTGAGAGGAAGGGCGGCTACGCTGGCTGATAGAAGAGAAATATGTTAAGGCAATATTTAGTAATTGGTACAGACAATAACTTCAATACAAACAGCATATGAATGTTTAATAACAGATGAGGGCGCAATCATTATAGAAGAAAGGGCCCTTAAACAAAAACATTCCTGGTAGAAAGGAATATAACACTTGGCAGGCTTCATCTCATTATGGGAGGATAAAGGGATGGGGTTTTTTTTTTGTTTTTAAATTAACATTGTCTCCAGAAACAGTTGTGACCATAGCAGGGCCCTCTAGATTTTATATGGAAAGAGCAAGGAGTGAAAATGAAGCCTCATCAGATTTCCATGAGTTGTTGTCGCAAATGATATGAACAATAATATAATAGTATGGATCTCATAAGTAGCAGTGTTCATGTATTCAGATGTCTTACACTGATATCAGCCACTCTTTATATTCCCAAGCAGGTCTCCACTGGGATTCAAAATAGGCCCTGGCATTTCAGCAGAGGCCCAAAAAGCCCCCCACAGGTCCAGTAAATAGTGAATGTCTATGACATTTTACAGCAGCCCTAATGGCTTTTGCCAGAACCCACAGATTGCCAGTCCGGGCCAGTCACCTTGGAGTTCCATGACCTGTATAAAAGCACTCAGCCTTCGGCCTTGTGTTTTTATATGGCCATGGAACTTATAATATCCTTATATTTTACAGTAGGGGGTACTTATACTTGTACTTTATAATAGGATAGTATTAACACCATGAGTTTGTCTGTTTTATGCAAATTCTTTTTTTCAGCATGTAAACCTCATGTTTAAGTCTCCAAATGTGTCCTGCCCTGTAGGCGTTGTACCCTAAATGATACTCCACTGTTTAGGTGTCTATTTTGCTCTTTTTTGGTCTGATCAGAACAGATGGAAGTGAAAGGGATCTACAGCTCTTCTTTTTTTTCTGCCAACCGACAGACTTTTTCTGCAGGACAGATAATCCCCCAGACTTGCCATACATGCCCAGATGTTCTAAACTGCCAGACCAAATCTAAGCATTTATGGGAAGTTTTACCTTAGTAACACTGTCCTTTCTGTCCTGCAGTCTTTTCTAGACAGTCCACAGGTGATCACTTTCCCACAGTACTATGCAGTGCAGATTATGGGTAGGGATAGATGGATAGATAGATAGATAGATAGATAGATAGATAGATAGATAGATAGATAGATGATAGATAGATAGATAGATAGATAGATAGATAGATAGATAGATAGATAGATAGATAATAGATAGATAGATAGATAGATAGATAGATAGATAGATAGATAGATAGATAGATAGATAGATAGATAGATAGATAGATAGATAATGGATGGATGGATGCTAGATAGATAGATAGATAGATAGATAGATAGATAGATAGATAGATAGATAGATAGATAGATAGATGGATGGATGGATGGATGGATGGATGGATGGATGGATGGATGGATGGATGGATGGATGGATAGATAGATAGATAGATAGATAGATAGATAGATAGATAGATAGATAGATAGATAGATAGATAGATAGATAGATGATAGATGGATGGATGGATGGATGGATGGATGGATGGATGGATGGATGGATAGATAGATAGATAGATAGATAGATAGATAGATAGATAGATAGATAGATAGATAGATTAGATAGATAGATAGATAGATAGATAGATAGATAGATAGATAGATAGATAGATAGATAGATAGATAGATAGATAGATAGTAGCTAAGTGGATAGATAGATAGATGGATGGTTTATGGATGCATAGATGATAGAAAGATAGATAGATAGATAGATAGATAGATAGACAGACAGACAGACAGACAGACAGACAGACAGACAGACAGACAGACAGACAGACAGACAGACAGACAGATAGATAGATAGATAGATAGATAGATAGATAGATAGATAGATAGATAGATAGATAGATAATGGATGGATGGATGGATGCTAGATAGATAGATAGATAGATAGATAGATAGATAGATAGATAGATAGATAGATAGATAGATAGATAGATAGATAGTTTATGGATGGATGGATGGATAGATGATAGATAGATTGAGATAGATGATAGATGATCATTCGTTTGATATGTTTCCACCCCTAGTCAGTGCGGTACAAGTGGAGTCCAGTCGGGGGCCCCATGACAGAGGGGTCCTTGAGAGATGTGGATCTCAAAGGACATTTAATGTAGGAGTTAAACCTTAACTTTTTGGGGCTGTGCCCTCTCATTATGCCTTTGCTATTGAGTATCTGTCTCTGATTCATGAAACAATGCTGCGAGCCTGATTACTGTTGCATTATTTGAAGTCAGACCCAGAGACCAGAAAATAATTAACACATAGGGGGTGATACAGTTTATTTCCATGATTTAGCCCATACATCATATTTTTTAGAAATGGTAAAATAGGGAAATGCTGATTTTTGGGAATTATGACAAAGCTCTTAATTTTTCACTTGCTCACAAATTCCCTCTACCTCCCTGCATGCTGCATAAACTGTCCAGTGTGCTCCAAAACAAAATGGAGATCGGGTGGCACAAATAAAAACAGATTGCTTGGTGCTCCATGTTCAAAGGAACTCTTTTTTTTCCCTTCTTTTATTTATTTCAAGCTCTATTTGACAAATTAGTTAACTCTATATCTTTCACTCTGCCCTCCCCCCATGCCACCCTCTCCACCTTCTAGCAAGTCTCTCCTATTGGCAGACGATTGTTGTTGGTAAATGTGCAGACAGGAGGCTAGAGAAGCCTTTGTTTTGTTACATCTTGTAGTTAATCTTCTCTTAACTTGCCAGTGACCTTAGAACCTCTCTGTGGACTGTGGAAAGTGAGTCTGCAGGCAGATGAAGACCATGGGACCTTAGCCTTTTTTAATGGTGTAATGTCAGCAAGGGATTAAAGCTGATCTTTATCAGTCTGTCCTACACCTGCCCAGTTAGTACTTCAATTAATTGCAGGAAATCTTCTTGTAAAGGGGCACAAGAGACAAGGAATGGACTGCAGGAACAGGTTGTCTCTAGTTAGTTTTAAACTAACACTTAGTCCCTATATATATATATATACTATATTTATCACATCCTTCAGAGGGGAAACCAATTATAACTATATTTTTGGAATTTCTAAAATAATGGTTCTTACTAATGGGGTGGTGTGTAATTATTCATGTGATAACTGCTTGAATTTACCAATAAGCAAGTCCTGTGTGTATTTATATTCCTTGGGATATTTATTGCTTTTTTTCTCAAGTCAACCCTGTAAGAGATCCACAAGCCAGTGCTATAGGGGATGTCACAATGGGTGCAGTTGTGTTATTATCCTCTATCATATCATATACAGATGGCTGCTTATGGTTGGGGACCAGGCTAAAATTATGAATATATGATATATCTTGTAAATTCGTAAGCTCTGAGCTCTGGGAACATTTGTCTATGAAAATGATCTATTTTAGCCAAGGCTTGAGAGTGACTTTTCAGCTAAATGGCTGTCCGGACTTCACAAATAGCTGACAAAGAGCCTTTAACGTTTCATCAACGTTGTTAGGACAACACGCAAGAATGTCCCAGATAATAACTCCCACTTCAAAGATTTCTCTGCTCAATAGATCCCTGACCATCCTTTTTTATTCATACCTCCCCCCCCCTGAACTGCTGCTAAAGGGAGTGAACTGTTTGGATTCTTTTTTTTTTTTTTTTGTAGTTGTGTTTATTTTTCCTCCATTCACTGAAGTACTTGGATAAAATAAACAACAAGACAATTACTCCAACATACATTTAACTCTTTCACTGCCCTGCTGATCAATATATGTGTCTGTGCTGTGGGGGACATAGTGTATATTTGTTCACTTTTTCTCCTAAAAACGAAATGGAAAATGTACCTTAATATTCCCTTAATGCAAGATGCAATCAGCGGGTATATTATTATTTTTATTAGTAGTAGTAGTTGTATTCGTAGCATTGTTGTAATCATTATTATTAGTAGTAATAGTAGAAGTAGTGTTATTATTATTATTATTATTAGCAGTAGTAGTAGTAATAGTAGTATTGTTATTATTATTATTATTATTAGTAGTAGTAGTTATAGTAGTAGTAGTATTTTTATTAGTAGTAGTTGTAGTATTATTATTGTTATTATTATTATTAGTAGTAGTAGTAGTAGTAGTAGAAGTATTGTTATTATTATAAGTAGTAGTAGTAGTAGTATTGTTATTATTATTATTAGTAGTAGTAGTAGTAGTAGCAGTAGTATTTTTATTAGTAGTAGTTGTAGAATTATTAGCAGTAGTAGTAGTAGTAGTATTGTTATTATTATTAGTAGTAGTAGCATTATTATTATTATTATGAACAGTATTATTAGTAGTAGTAGTAATAATAGTAATAATAATAATTATTGTTGTTGTTATTATTATTATATATTGGGTTTTTTTAGTTTTTGCTATTTTCTAAATTAGACGTTCAGAAACTTTTCTGTTGTTTTTCTTTTGTTGCTCTATTGAAATAGTAAGTGCCAGCGAAATGAACTGTTCCCAAAGATGCCTTCTACCCTTGGACGGGGAGTTTATTATATGGAGGAGATGTGATGCATTAAGCTGGCATGAAAGCAAAGGTCAGCTGAAATGTATCTTAATAGACTGTGTCCCAAATGGAGTGTGCCTCCTCCTTTGAAGGCAGCTTGCTATTGCTGCGCTTATTACCATAGAGATCCTAACGTGGCATGTTGATGCACCATAAAAACTCACACTTTCAACCCCAAAACCAGACTCTTTGAACAACCCGAATTTGATGAGGGCCCTTTCTTCCATTCTTCTCCCTTAAAAACCATTTCCTCGCCTTTTCAATCGCGCCCATCAAATCAAAATGAATTCTGTGATCAGCGCAGAAAGGAGAAACAAAAAAAAAGGTCCTGTGACGCCTCAATTCAGGCGACTCTTTTCTCTGCTCGGCGTTATTCTGCGTCTTCCTCTGATCGGGAACAAGTGCCCCCCATTCGCGTGGGTTTTGTTTAGTGGAAATGAAATGAAAATGATTTAGCTGGAGTCAAACCAAATAATATATACGTGTACACACACACACAGGAGAAAGGCTCATTTGGGCGTATATATTATGTCCCTAATGAAAGGACTGGAGGGGCTCCAGACTTTGCCTTTCACGAATTAAAGTCTGACTTACCCATTGCCATAGAAATCCTAACTCACCATGAAGATGCACCGGAGAGAAGAATGGCTCTTTGTGGGAAGCAGCTTTGATGTAGAAGGCAGGAGATTCAGCCTTTCAGCTGCGACTGTCTGCATTACCTTGAGTGCAACAGGGCAGACATCTGTAACAAGCGAATGAAAAATGAAAGGTGATTAGCCCCCAGAATTAGCCCCCAGAAGCCAACAGTTTGGGAAATTCACACCCAGAGACACGAATGGGAAGCAGATCTGATGGCTCATGTGCAGATGCTTCTCTCCACTCCTGGGGCCCTTGGCGGATTCTTTTAGATGAGGCTGATCCAGATGGAACTGGACTTGGAGTCCTTTGCCCTGTGTGAGGCTCTATTATTGTTTATCCATCATGCAGCTTTCTAGCTATAGCTGAACTGCAACTCACAAATTCCTCAACACTTGTAACTGTTGGAGCTTTGCCTGTTTTAACATTTTTTACTGACACCATGTTCCCTTTTTAGATATTTGTATGCCATGCAGAAGTCTGCATTACTATAGTCACTATCCTAAAGTAGCAGGCCTGACCCCTGATACTACACATCCAATAACTACAGTCTCTTCTGCTAAACAATTGTACCCAAGTGTACACAGTACCCCTCAATTATTATCTCTTCCCTCACACCAGCTTCCCTATTATACACATTGTTCTAAAGTTGCACTCCCTTCCCTGACCCAATCTTGACTTACTATACACTATATCCCACTGCATTAGTCCTTTCACTCAATGCATATTGTCTTACTATTATTTGTTTTACTATATGTATCGTCTCCCATTTGCAGTCCCTTCTTTAACACCACTTATAACCCACTATCCTACAGTTGCCTTCCCCTGAGTCAGCTTTCCTAAATTACACTGACCCCATCTTGCCTAACTACTGAACTGTCCCACCGTTACAACCCCTTCCCTGCTACCCTCTTGCTTGTCTTCAAATACTATACTACAATTTTAATTACTCCCCTGTTACCCTCTTGCTTGTCTTCAAATACTATACTACAGTTGTAATTCCTTCCGTTACCCTCTTGCTTGTCTTCAAATACTATACTACAGTTGTAATTCCTTCCCTGGCCCCATCTTCAATTCAACACAAACTATATAACAGCTGCAGCCTGCCCGCAAATAAACCTCTGATGTGCATAAGTCTCCCCACAAAAGTTGGGGTCCAGCTAGCCCCCATAACAGTTGACTCATGCCTTTATCATATCCCTACCAATATCCAACATCCTCAAGAAGTATATGAACCACGTGTCCAGCACAATCCCAGTCCAATACCCCAATATGTTAGAGCCCTGTGAATGATTCCCATGATATAAACACATACACATATGTATACAAACAAATTATATACAAATTAACTTCAAATGCCTTTTCCACAATAATAATAAAAAAATTTATTTACAAGACATGAAGAATTCACCGTCCACATTGTATCTTTAACATGGAAACGTGTCACACACAAGCTCTGCCTGTAACTGTACAAGGACAATCACACAATCCTGCTGCAAGGAAGGAACACACTTGATACAGTAGGAGGCCACCCTGAGCCCGGCATCATTTGATTCCCAGCAAACAGTCCCCTTGGGATGACCTTGAGCTGCAGTATGATTGGCAGTAGTCACTGAGAAAAGTGGATTTTTATACAAAGCAGTAACAAAAAGAGCTTTAATATAAAACAGAAGAGCCAGGGGGACAGTGTGAGCTTTGGGCAATTGATTTTGCCTACATTAACAAAGCACTTTGGCTTGTTGTTGTTGAACAATATGCACGACCAGCAAGGGGACAGGGGGAAAACCTGTTTGTGCTTTTATTAAATAAAAATAATTAAAAAAACAGAGACCCACAAGAAGTCAAGACTTTTCTTTTAAACACAGCAAATGGAATGTGTCCTACACTGGAGCCCTTAGCAATTCACACGGGTCCCCTCTCACAGGTCTTTATAAAGTCAGTGGTGAGAGTGAAACGCCTGAAGTTTAGAAAGTGTTCGTGGCTTGCCAGTTGCTGTAGGACGGCTTCCTATGCTCAGGTGAGGGAGTGTTGCTGGGAGGAGTAGGGATGCCGCTAGCCGCTGAGCCCTGCTGACACACGTACCACTCGCTCAGGTTGGCTCCCTGCGATGATGTCGGAGGCTCAGGTTGAGAGGACGTGGCCCCAGGGTCCTGCCCTGAGTCTGACGAGGGGGACACTAGGGAGGGGATGGAGGATTCGTAGCCTGAGCTGGGAGGTGGCGATTTGCAGTGTACTTTCATATGTTTCCTCAACGAGCTGGGGTGTGTGTACGACTTGTCGCAGCCTCTCACTTTGCAGTTGTAGGGTTTGTCGCTGGTGTGGACATGAGAGTGCTTTTTCCTGTCGCTGCTGTTGGCAAAGCGCCTGTCGCATCCTTCAAACTCACATTTGAACGGTTTTTCTCCTGTAAGACACAAAGAAATCAGAACCCCGAACCGAGCATAGAATTCATTACCTTCCATTCATGTTTCAGGGTAAGGAAATAGTTTATAGTTGAATGTATTTAGCAATGTGATTGTGTGTGTGTGTGCTTGTGTCAATGGGGGTGTGTGGGGGAGGGGGCGACTGAACAGTTACTTGCCCTGTCCTAAAAAAAAAAAAGATTAAGCTAAGAATGTTTTAAAGCAAATAGTCGATACTACAACCGTCAGAATACAATCGTACAGGAATTAGTAAACTTGAACACTTTTTGTTAGTTTATAATGTATAAAAAACTATCACTACTGCTACCAAACACTTTAAACTATTCCTTGTGTATTCCTTTTTGTGTGTGTGTGTATATATATATATATATATATATATATATTATATATATATATTCATATATGTGTGTGTGTGTATAGAGAGAGAGAGAGAGAGAGAGAGAGAGAGAGAGAGAGAGAGATTGAATGGGTTACAACAATAATAAAAAAGAAAGCTATTTGCATTATATATTTTATATATTTATATTATATATTTTCGGTGTTAGTAATGTATTGATAAAGATCTAATTCCCCCCTAACATAACATCATTACACGTACACTATCTGCAATATTGATACATTTTATAATGAATAAAATGAAATAAATTATGGATCTCATTTATATTAATATCCATTTCCCATCCTAAAAATACGAATATTCATTTACCCAGACCTCTGGTGATAAGACTAGTATAATTGCACGTGGGTGCTGGGGAAGGGGACACAGCATTTTATTAAGGCCCTTTACACCAATAAGCCTATTGCATTTTCAGTGATTCGTAACGTTCTGCAATGTCATTTGAAAATTCAGCATTTTC
This sequence comes from Xenopus petersii, assembly GCA_038501925.1. NCBI lineage: Eukaryota > Metazoa > Chordata > Amphibia > Anura > Pipidae > Xenopus > Xenopus petersii. The sequence continues at coordinate 41,559,927 of CM076680.1, read as the reverse complement.
GGCTCATTCTACTCGAGCTCGGCTATTCGTTCAGTATCGTGCGGGGCAGATATATTCCTGAAAAGCCTGTAAAATATACAGTAGACAAGACTTTCGCAGATCCCTGCTCTAAACTGATCCCCATCTGTTGTAGTAAAACTCCCAGCAAGCACATTATAAAATCATATCCCATCGCAAGGGGAAATCTTGGCACTGGTGCTGGGAATTAGTCACAATACTTGGTCTCTGTAACCAGGTGGAAATAACAGTACATTATACATTATACATGTTCCCACCCACCCCAAACAAACATCCCCAAAACGGTGCAATAAAGATTGTTGTAAAATATGAATAAAATAACCGGAGGTGATTGATTCATTTCATTTAAAGTCGGAACAAAGGTAATTTCTCTTTGCACCAAATCGTAGACTTTTAGGGAGAGTATATCTATATATATATATATATATATATATATATATATATATATATATATATATATATATATATATATCTATATATATATATCTATATATATATATATATATATATATATATATAGTGCATAGATTTTCTTTGGAATCATTTCGATACAGTGTTGCCATTGCTCTCTCTCTCTCTCTCTCTCTAATGGAACTGAGTTATTTCAACGTAGAACACTTGTCTTATTTCTGCAATAGGAAGGATTGTGCCATTAATATTTCACAGTACAATCAGCCCTTCTCTTCAATGAAGAAACGTTTCCATGAATAATTTGTAGCAAATTAAATTGCACTTTAGATACTATTTTTCCCCCTCTCCCTTCAATGAAAATTTAATATAAGCTTCATCATACTGAAATAAGAAGTTTTCTAAATGCAATCAACTAAAAATTCTGCACTGTTTCTGAAATAACCAAGTTTATCTTCACTATCCCTCTCTCAGCGTCTGTTTCTCTTCATTCTTGCAACAGTTGGGTGTCAGATATTAATTGACAGTTAGATCCAATGTCTTATAGGGGGGCTCCTTTCCTAGCAGATGTATTAGAACTCACTCAAATAACTGGTTTCGGTACAAATACAATCTAACAAAATAACTGCCTTTTGCACAAATCCTGCATGTAGAGAGACAAGATGTCTGGTGATTTTAATAGAGTGAGCTCTGATACATCTTCTAGGCAAAAGGAGCCCCCCTATAAGATATATTGGATCTAACTGTCAATGAATATCTGACACCCAACTCGTGAATGAAGAGAAACAGATGTCGAGAGAGGGAGAGTGAAGATAAACTTGATTATTTCAGAAAAAGTACAGACTTTTTAATTGATTCTATTTAGAAAACGTTTTATTTCAGTATGTTGAAGCTTATATTGAATTTTCATTCTCCCCTTTAACTCGGGGTGTTGGGGAAAAAAAAATTAGTAAAAACGATCCTTGCAGGATTGTGAAGCAGTTTTTTGTTTTTTTGCAGGAGCAATATAAAAAAAAAAATCTAGGTAATGCGCTTAGATGTGCGTGTGTTGGAAAGCCCAGACCCTGAATCCCAGATGCTGCACTGGATGCATCAGGGAGGCGCTGCACCCACACTTCAAGACTCACAAGACAAGGGAAAGTTTGTTTACTGAGGAGATTGCTTGTCATCAGAGTAGTTTTCTTTTTTTTTTTTTCTCACAAGATGCACAGCACCTGTTCTCTGCTACCCACAAACGTGCAGACTTGCCCTTTATTATAATAGGCTCGTAAGGCAAAGCAATTAGGGAGTCTTGTGTTGTGTGCAACAGCCAGCGAACTTCAATGGGCTACATCCAGCTCTGTACATTGCATTAAACGCTACAGCTTCCCTTGATCTGCAGCAGCAGCTATTAAAATATCCCATTTGCCTTCTCCTTTAAAATTTGCTTCTAAAAATATGCCAAGACTGAGCGTGATATTTACTAACAACCGTCCTGCTAAGAGATTTACATATATATAAAGAAATATGGCACATTTTATTGTGCTATAAAACCCCTGTTTTGTATGTGAATTTTTTTTTTTTAATATTATTTCCCAACCGGAGGGGAAGATAAGGTGTCAATTTGAATTAGAATTAAATATATTTAGCGCAAAGACGCACTAATCCATAGATTCTCCTGACCATAAAATCCTTTTTTTTTTTAGTGTGTGTCTCGCTTATAAATTGTTTGGTATCATTTCATAAATATGAATTAGGTTGAAGGAAAGTTTACAACCACGTGTACAAATCTATTTACCTTTTTTTTTTTTGTATCCCTTTCCTTCATTTCCAATCCCCAGAGCTTTAAATCAATCGGATCACAAGATGGAAGCGGCCATAAAATATCTCTAGGGATTGGAATCAATTTATTTCTATGGCCATGATGTTGTAAAACGAAGTATAGTGGCATAAAATCAAATGTACAAGTGAGGAGAGGTTGATGGATGTAAAATACTGACCTGTGTGAGTTCTTTTGTGGATCTTGAGATTTTCTGATCTCGCAAAGACTTTGCCACATCCAGGGAAGGGGCAAGGGAAAGGCTTTTCACCTGTGTGCACTCTGATGTGGTTGACCAGTTTGTATTTAGCCTTGAAAGGTTTCCCTTCTCTTGGACATTCCTCCCAGAAACAGATGTGGTTGGACTGCTCTGGGCCCCCGACGTGCTCCACGGTGACATGGGTGACCAACTCGTGCATGGTGCTGAAAGTTTTGGAGCAGAGTTTTTTGGGGAGCTGATCTTCCTCTATCCATTTGCAGATGAGCTCTTGCTTGATAGCCTGTCTCATGTAACGGAAGAAGGCTCCAGGGCCATGGTGGTGAGGAGTGATGTTCATGTTGAGGTTCATGCCACAGTAGTTGTGTAGAGATGGAGACGCAAAATGATCTGTCCTAGTCACTGGCTGAGAGAAATGATCAGACCTGGTGTACATATCTCCAGGTAGCCCCAGTCTTATGTGGCCGTTCAGAGGCTGCCCACCTGGGGTGGCATGGGACGCTTGCTCAGGAGCTCCAGAGAAGTAGGGATGGCTTCCAGCTTCCGTGTGGTGCCCATGGTAGCTACCTGTTGTTGAAAGAAACATTCCATGGTGAGATGGTGAGTGTTGCTCAGTGAGACCTGGCATGACTGGTACTGTCACATCTCTGCCTATTAGCCAGTCCCTACCTGCTGCACAAATTGCCTGAGCTGGATGGGGGAGAGATGAGTAGGATCCAGCTGGTGACTGAGCCGGCCCAAAAGCTCCTGTTTGACTGGAGGCGACTTCAGCGTGGCCTGCCATATGATGATGGTGGTGGTGGTGGTGGTGATGGTGGCGGTAGTGAGGGTTATGGGCAGGGCTGAGTTTCAGGGCCTCTGGATGCCCTATGTGTTCTGTCCGGAAAGCAGCACTTGGCCCTAGGCGAGAATCAGCAGCGAACTCCCCAGGGTGCACATGAGCCATTGAGTGGGAATGAGCCACATACCCCGGGTAGCCGGTCACGCTCTGAGGGGGGTGAGGAGGATGATGATGATGAGGATGATGAGCCCCTGCCAAGTCTACTAATCTCAGCGCCGGGTTCCGCTTTGTAAATGGAGGCTCCATCCCTGTGTTCCCCAAAGCTGCCACACTCATGGCTGCTAATTCTACAATCACCTGGCTGTGGGAAAAGAATAAAATAAAAACTTTTCCCTTCCCCCCCGTCTCAAAGTTTTTCAAGTTTTTTTTTTTTTTTTGCTTTAATGTCTACGTGGAATCCCCTGCGCTTGGGAAGCAGCAGCAGGAAGCATCGAGCCACTGAATAGAGATTCATAGACAAGGCTACTGCCCAGAGAGCGCAACAATAACCCGCGCCTCTGATTGGCCGCCTCCGCCTGATTGGCGTCTGGCCTGACAGCTCCTGCTGAAACCTGAAAGGATTGAGTGTGAGGGGCGAAGAACGTGACACTGCGCCTGCGCGCACCATTATTCTCCCCCTCCACTCAAGCAATAATAAACTATCCTCGGTCACTAGCCCTTTTTTTCTTTCTTTTTTTTTTACGGATTCAGATCGAGAAAGAGGAACGAAAAATGATAGCACCAAACTTTTTTTTTCTTTTTCTGGCAACTTGTTTGTTCCCTTTATAGAAAGAGCACGCGCTGCTTCCAAATGGCACATCACGGGTTAACGTGGAGCCTCATGAATATGTGGGAATGGCACAATGACTCCATGGCTTGTCTGCAGAGCAGCAACTCCTCTAACTACAGCCCTATCTGTCTGTGACAGCAAAGCCTGGGCGCAGATCACTTAGTAGATAAATAGCGCTTCCCTGCTTATTCCCAACATATTCAGCAGCCAGTAGTTCCTGGCTCAGGTCCACACACCTACCCCTGCAAGAATTTGTGTATGTGAGATTGTGCAAGGGGTTGCCAAATATCTAAGGAATGTATAGGTTAGCCCTATGTTCATTGTGTTTGCACATGCAGTTATGTCTGGCGCAATCACATGTTAACTGATGCCAATCTACATGTCCTTTTCCTTCCAATGAAAGATTAAAATCAATTTCTCTTTGGCAGCCTATATATATATATATATATATATATATATATATATATATATATATATATATATATATATATATATATATATATATATATATATATATATATATATATATATATATATATATATATATATATATATATATATATATATATGTGTGTGTGTGTGGGGGGGGGGGTGTTGTAACTTCACTGCGTGATTGTTTCATTATGTGTTAATCCAAGTGTGTGTAATGGAATAATGGCAGCGCTGGTTTACACAGTGAGACCACATTGTTTCTGCCTAACGGGTCGTTCTTTCACACTGGAAGAGACAGGCCATTTATTGTCAATGGAAGTTCTGAAATGTAACATAGACTTATGGAAGATCCAATAAAAGGATATGATTATTACCTGCATAGCCCAAACAATATATATACCCTGTGGCAGGCACGAACTGGCAATCTGTGGGTTCTGGCAAATGCCAGAGGGGCTGCTGTATGGTTCCATAGAAAGTTACCATATAGTGGGTTGGTAGGAGGCTGTTTGGGCTGGTAGGGGGCTGTTTGGGCCTCTGTGTACTTGGAATGGCAGGGCCTATTTTGACTACCAGTCCAGGCCTGCCCTGTGGAACTGTACTGAATGATAAAGGGGTGGGTAAGGATATAATTCCACAGTAGTTGTTATGCCAACAGCTATTATGGAATTTTATAATATACATCTTCCAAGGCTACTGCACACACTTGTAGTTCAGCCACATACCCTGTTGCTCCCAGAAGTTCCAAAATATAGATAAGTAAATGCTAGTGCACACAGGTCCCAGGTGTGGGTCGAAACGTCGATTGAATAAAGATATATCCTGAAGAAAAAAACCCTGTGTGCACCAGCATTTACATATACATATATATATATATATATATAAATATTTTTTTTCTCCAAGAAGACCAGCAACACAGGAACTTTTGTGCAAAAATAAAGATTATATTTGTATGAGCATATTAACAGTTGACAGCCAACAGTTGCTGGTCTTCTTGGAGAAATATATTTATACATTAATTGGTTTATTTCATTTTTTAAATCAGTTTAGCAGAAGCCGCACATCCGATCGGTTGCTTAACCCAGTTATTAGGTGCCACAGTGTGTGACTAAACAGGAAAGTCTAGTCTGATGAAAGGACTGCCGAATCGCTGCAATTTAGTCGCACTCTGTAGCTACTACTAGCACCTGACTAGTATTCAGTGTGTCCGCTCCTAGTGTACTGTGTTGTGGCGGCATCCAGTGCTTGGAGCACTACAACATATTTTTATTTGCTGTTTGTTAGGTAACTATTATTTTAAGTTACTTTATTTTTTCTGTTAACTTCAACTACTGTCAAGTGTGAGTTAATGAGTTCAAATGTGCAGGTTTGCAGAGAAAGGTGGTGGTGCCAATGACACACATAACCCACTATATAACTTGTGCTTATGTGTCTGAGAAACATTGCGTGTATTCATGATGCGTGTGTCGGTGGGGGGTACATGTGTTAGTGAGTGTGGTTATATTACCCCATGGGCCGGGTGTTTGAGTGAATTTTTGCGTGGGTGTGTGAGAGATAGGAGCAGGGGAGAGAATGTGCGTGCGTAGTGAATAAGGGGTGTATATATGTGTCTGCAGTGAGTAGTGTAGTGAATAAAGGTGTATATATGTGCTGCAGTGAGTAATGTAGTGAATAAGGGGTGTATATATGTGCTGGAGTGAGTAGTGTAGTAAATAAGGGGTGTGTATGTGCTGCAATGAGTAGTGTAGTAAATAAGGGGTGTATATATGTGCTGCAATGAGTAGTGTAGTAAATAAGGGGTGTATATATGTGCTGGAGTGAGTAGTGTAGTAAATAAGGGGTGTGTATGTGCTGCAATGAGTAGTGTAGTAAATAAGGGGTGTATATATGTGCTGCAGTGAGTAGTGTAGTGAATAAGGGGTGTATATATGTATGTGTGTGCTGAGGGCCTCTTTATTACAGTGAGTGTGTAAGAGTGTGAGATTGGCATACTGTATTTGCGCTAAAGAAGAATCTAATGTTTACCAAATATTCACGTGTCTGAAACATTATGAAAAGGTCTTTAAAGCCCAGAGCTGAATGAGAATCAAACAAGAACTGACCCTGTGGAGAGACAGGGACAGGTTAATAAAAAGGAACAAGGCAGGAGACAGACTCACTTGGTACTATCACACAACTTGGTACTATCACACACTCACTATTGCTGCTCAGCTTGTATATACAACAGAGTGTGAGCAATAAGAAAACAGCCGGACACAAAGAACAATCCACTGATGGAAAAACAGCAATAACATGGAACTTTAGGGGAAGACAGATAGGAATATTCCAATTTTTTTACAAAAGTATTCTGATTTTTAAAAAATGGACAATTCAATTGATTACAAGTAGCCAAGCAACTGTCAGCGTGCGCTAAATAGAACTTGTGGCTTGTAATTGGACGAGAAAATATTTCTAAATATGCTGTGAATAATAAGATGTCGTAAGGCTGCTCAGTGCCAAGGTACAACTTTACTGCTTTTATTCATTCAGGACCTTGTCACCAAGCAGGACAGCCAAGCCAGGCTCAAAATCTATCTTCTGCCTAAACACTTACCCCCAGATATCTGAGTGTATCACACTTCACTATAAACTGGTAAGAGTAAAACATGAGCAGGGACGTGACCATTTTATAATGAGAAGATATTACTCAGCTCCCTCCCTTTCACGTTGCACTAAAGTCTAAGAGATAGGCCCAAATGACTTCTGGAGACCATCGTCTCCCAAATCTGAAACATTTGCCCTAAATAAATGGGCTGGATTGCCTGTAGGGGAGCAGATCTGTGACTGTCATTTGTCTGAGCACATGTTCCTCTTCAAAGTGGAGCAAAGAGCCAGACACCTGCGTATCCTTTAAATAACTTGTCCACATTGTATGATCAAAGGCACTGGGTGCTCTGGGCAAGTTAATGTACATTTTAAAAAGAGAAATATCTTTGCACAGTGGTGGAGTCCATCCAAGTTTTCCCCTCTGTTTGGTGTTTCACATGGATCTGCTTAAAATAGTTAAAGGGGAAATTCGCCATAAAACGAATGTTAACTGTGAAAAGACTTCATTGACATTTCTTTCATTTCTCTTTTATGTTTACAGAAGTCGTTTTTTTTTTATGTATTTTTTGGTGAGTGGGTTTGAAGTTTGTTAAAGTGTTGTTGATCCTGCCCAAATGACGTGTAACTAAATGGTTAAAGGGGAACTATCTTAATTTCTTCCTCTCCTTGACAAACCAACAGAGCTGTCATGTTTTATGGCTGGGACTCTAGCTATAGTTATAACAGATTTATTTTATTTTAATTAAAGTCACATTTTAAGTTCTTCAGAGTAAAGTAGATGGAAAATCAAAACAGGGGGCGGGATTATTACAGTGTTAAAATATGCTTTTTTTTTAACTGGATATATTTACTACATAGAAGTGCAATAAAAACAAACAGAATAAAATGCGTAAATTGAAAAAAAATAACATTGAGGTGAGCTTTTTTTTTTATTTATTTTTTCTCTCTCATTTTGCATTTAAACTGTAATATCTGGTATTACAAAAAAAACGCCATAAAGCACACTGGAGATGGCGTGAATTCAGGGAGAGGAGCAAAAATATTAACCATGTTTTAAAAACCCTAGCAAGGTAAATAAATGACTAAATACGTTGTAGTTGTCTTCCAGGTACGACACTGGTAATGTATGAGTTAAATCTCTCAATTCAAAGTGCTGCCATATACGGGAAATCTTACTGTTCCTCAATGAATATATAAAATATATTTATTCATGTGGATTTCACATGCGTATTTTTACAGTAGTTACATATTCCAGCCTTTGTTTTATTAATCTGTTTCCTGGCACAGCACCCCAGTAGTGGAATATCCTAATTCCAGGGATTTAGTACCAAGTCCGAACCAGCAGTGCAGCCATGTGCTGTGCCTTATGAACCAAGTGAACTAATGTCAGCAAGTGAAGAGGCAGCTCTTACCTGATCAGCCTGCGGCCTGTCACCCGGTCATGGTGTGATGGTGACTGTTGCTTGCTCCGTGTCCCCCTGCAGTCTGGCTAAGGGCAAGCAAGAGCACACACCTGCATTAGAATCCTTCTGTGGGAGCTACCAAACGTGTGTGTCAGCTGCCTCCCATGTAAGAGAAAGTGTGTACCAGGAGAATGGCCATTGTGTGAAACACAGCAGCACAGTCCTGTGAGGACTTGTTTCCAACAGATCCAGAATACACTCTGTACATTGTGGCTATTTATTCATTCTGAAAGCAGCGTGGGTTTTAGGGGTAGGACAGTGGGGGCATTTGCCCACAGACGCTACACTCAAATGGGCTACTTGGCCACGACTGTGTTAAATCAGAAATTCAGTAGTCGGATCAGGCATACAAAACTTCCATTTCTGAAGCTCTTGTAAAACTCCTGCCCAAGAAAGTGCAGGTAGAACTAGTTCTACAAAACAGCTGAAGGGATCACAACCGTCCTGGACGCCTGATCCCCCCCCCCCCAAATTCATAAAATGATGATCACCCTTAATTTGACTGTCCATCCACTTTATTTTTCACGCCTACCTATCTGGTATCAATCTGTTGGGCTAACATGAACACAGATCCAACATATAAATCAGAGCAGTGATCCGCAGGCATTGTTATGCTTTTCAACCCCCATCTCACTAATAGCTGGAACAGTAATATTTCTAACCTTGTACATTGATGTAAAATCAGTTGCAGAACATATGTGATTGATCTGGTGGCTCAGAACACTTTCAGCACTGCATAAAGTACAGGCACACATGTGCAGCGCATTAAACCTCTTTCTTTGCTCTAGTCTCATATTAATAACATCCTCACTAGAACTGCAGAACTTAGATGGTAAGCTCTGTGGGGGAGGAATCTTCATCATACTGATCTCAATGCACTTCGTATGCGTAGTTACAAAAATTAAGTGCAATGAATTCAGTAGGATGAATGTTCTAGTTATTTCAATGTTTATTTTAGCCTCGTTAAACAGCTACAAGTAGAGTTGTGTAAATATATACATAAAACTTCTATACATTCAGCAACTGCTTTCTTCCTACTAATGCTAAAACACAGGCGTTTGTGCTTGGGTCAGAGAGTGTATGTTTTGGTCCCAGGGTCAGGGAGTGTGTGTGTGTTTGTGTCTCTGTGTGAATGTGTTTAGTATGGTTATTAGCCAATAACTTTATTAGACAAGCCCTAATGTAATTAATTCATTCAGCCTTTATAGGGACACATTTATGACTTATATACACATTAAACAGCAGAAAATAAGTATCTCTAAGATGCTGCTAAAAACATATCAATACATTAAGTTTATGGGGAGATTTCTTGCCGACCTTTGAAACCATAAATTGATTTGAAATGTACTTTGAATTCCTACACAAGTACAATCGCTGCCTGTAGGAAAAAAAAAACACACAAAGTGTGGTGCCTGTGTTGTATTGCTTAAACAAATGATGCTTGTGCATAATCTCCAAAATATCTAATTATTACAAATCATTAGAAAAAACACATTCCTTTTTTTTGCGATCAGAAATAATTGTATTCATTAACTACAGGCATGTAAATTATATATGCACCCAGCATTGTGAAAATATTGTTACTGGCTGGATTCCCTTTCCCTGTTCTAGATGATCTAGAACTCAGCAGAAGGAACGTGCGCTGTGCGCAAAAGCGCGCCTTTACTGTTCCAAGTGCTGAGCCTGTGTGAAAGCGATATTTCCCTCGCCCGGGGTAGGTGATTAAAGTATCTCTGTCAAATGAGGCGTCAGTCACTAACTACTCAGACCTCTTTCTGTGGAGACCTGGTAGTCACCACATTGTGAAAGCATGGTATCCCTGGTAAGGATGATACATATCATGTAAACCCTATCAGGAAGATCAAAGTCTTCTTTTTTAATGGGATCCAATACATGTCAAACCTCATTCCAATCAAATCGTCCGTAAATGAATTCAAGATGAATATGTCATAGAATAATGTGACAATGCAGTCAACTAGGGTCAGGGGGTGGTTGTTACAATGAGAAAGTCGTCAAATATTAATTCTAGAGCGCCCAAATGAATGGTCAGAGTGCAGGATTAAGCAGATGCTGATGGCTTGAGCTGTCACTGATTTGTGTTTGTAGAATCGACAGCAAAAAAAAAATCCATATAAACAAGGGATATAAGTTGTGACGTATTTTAAACTTACTTGCTTTATTCATTGTGTTTTTACTCAGTCCCAATGTTTTCCTCATTACATGCAAAGTCCAGTAGCCCATTCTGCAGGCGTCTCCTATATGTTTCAGGGCTCACTTGGCGCACACTCGCAGCTAGAAAATTGAAACATTTTTGTTTAAATAACTAGCACATAAGCCCCATTTTCCTGCGTCTGTTAAATAATGCACGTTTTATTGGATTCTGAGCTACTTTGCCAAATCTAAATGGTATGGCATACATTTGAAGCATGACCAGGCTCTGCATGCAGATTTCCCTTAAGGATTTCTAAGTATGATTTTGAAGACTATGAAATGTGCTGGTCATGTTTCACTTATTGATGGCGTACAGCTAGGGATCCTTGTTAGCATTCTTTTGCTTTTTCTCTTTTTTTCTCTCTCTCTTTTTTTTTTTTTTTTTGCACACCCAGTACTAAACCCAACAGCTATTTTGTTTGTTAACGTGTTTATCTGGAGAAGGTACCATAAAACAAAAGTGCATTCTATGATTTACATTATGGACAAGAAAGAAAGAAAGAAAGAAAGAAAGAAAGAAAGAAAGAAAGAAAGAAAGAAAGAAAGAAAGTAAGAAAGAAAGAAAGAAAGAAAGAAATGATAGATAGATAGATAGATAGATAGATAGATAGATAGATAGATAGATAGATAAGAAAGAAAGAAAGAAAGAAAGAAAGAAAGAAAGAAAGAAAGAGGGAGGGAGGGAGGGGTTAGACTGTTTATGTATAATTGGAAGTAAATGTAGATTATTCTAGAATGATACCAAAAAAAAGTGTGTATTTTTTTCATTCGTATTCAGTTTTTTTTTTATCACAGGAAATGAAATATATATTTCTACACACAAATAATGATATTCTTTCACCCTCGGTAACTTCTAAAGAGCGGGTTTAATTCAGTGACCGTTTGTGTCAATGAAAATGAACGGAGATAGTAGTCAGTTTATAAAGCATTTCGAAGCCAGTAATCGGTGCAGAACTAGACTATGGAACATTTGGTAGACATATGTGTGCTCATATCACTGGTCAGAGCCCCTGTGGTAAGTGCTATAGCTGCTGCCTTCAGCAAGCAAAGGGTTAAAAGTCTGCCTGCTTGTAGTCAGTACAGGTGAGGCAAGACCTGGGGAGGGGAGAAAATACTGAATATAGAGAAGTGTGCTGATTTTATAGTACATTATTGCTTCCTCTCTTATTCTTCTAATTCCCTCCCCACAATTAGTTAGTATTACTTAGTATAACCAAGTGCATAACATGCTAAAAAAACTGAGCAAAATAAATAAATAAATAAATAAATTTGCTGGTGAGCCCAGTGTCCTATAAATTGTATCATTTTAATGCGATATAAAGCCTGCAAAGCAAAACCACATTATTAGCACAATAGACCCCCATCTATGGCCATAGCCCTAGAGCTGACGAGCTATAATTCAATTCTGAGGTTCATGGCCGACTTTGCGCTTTATTTATGATGAAATCAATGCTGTACAAATCACGTATTTAGCGCGTATCGATGCGCCTTCTACTAGGAAAAAGACCACAAGCGCGCACCGCCGTTTAATTCCCTGTAAAATGTTTTCTTTGTGCCGACAGGCTAATTTATATAATATCCCAATAAATGCGACTTCGAGATACATAAATTATTTAATTACGGCGGTTGTTGCGATGGTCAAGTAAGTATTTCATGTCATGGGTAAATAGACTGAATTATTTATGGTTGTATTTGCAGAGCTTGTTGCTGTGGGTGAGTTTAATAGTATCTAATTAATAGCAAAAGCTAGCAATCTCCAATCATACCCCCACACCAGCACTAGCACACACACACACACACACACAAAATCAAAGAACATGCCCATAATAATGTTGCAGAAATCCAAGGCTTCTGTATAAGCACATGTGGTGGGTCTTGGGTCAGAGGTCAGCCTCTATGGCATTTCAAAAGTCGGCAACTTCAAGAGATTTATCCGTCAACACTCATTCAGACCGATTAACTACATTTCCAGTAACAAAAAAAGATGCATGGGCTCATTACGATTTAGAGCAGATTCACTGCAACTTGCACTCTTGCTACTACTACTACTAATAATAATAATTCTACTTTGTGTATGGAGTCAGAATACACTGGAAAGCGAAGAAGGCGCGTATTTTTTATTTTTAAAGTTTAGTTTAAAAAATAAAAAGAAAGAAAATCGCCCATTAATGCAGTGAAACAAATAACAGCATACTTAATTAGATCTGATTAGCACACTTCTAAATGAAACGCCCCCCCATTCCAATGTATAATGGTGTATCTTACACTGACCCATATATCCCCTCAAGCCAGAAATCATATTTTTTTGTCTCTATTGAAATGGTAAGAGCGAGGAAACACAAATGTCAATGCATCAGAAAGGCTTGTTTTGTATTAGGTAAAACAGGAGGAAAATGTATTAATCAGAGAGGACAATAAAGCTGGTAATTAAATATAAAGCCCAGTGAATTGATTGCCTCCTCTGTTTTCCTTTCCCATCCCGGGGCAGTGTTAAAGGGAGAGAGAAAGAGTGAATCTTGCCCTGTTCCACATGGAAATGGACCTTTCTAGCCCATTGCCACCTAAGCTTTTCTTTTGCTACACAAAAGGTTGTGTGAACAAAAAGAAGCAGCATTCAGTGGCCACATACATGAGAATTGCAGGTAATGGGGCAGGTCAGGATCAGGTTATATAAAGCCCCCCTCTCTCCCCAAAATACATCGCTGCCTTACCGGGGCCGCTGCTGCACCTGTTGCACCATCATCAGCTTCACATCTTCCTAGGACTCGAGGGCTGCTCCTGCGCGATCATCACTCATTTTCTTTCTTTTGTGCCCTTCTGAAAGCAGTTAGGGAAAGTAGGATGAAGCAGAAATGAGCCGTCAGGATGATATTTTAATGTCTTATATTGTCACGTCGGTTCATGTGGCTTTGAACTAGAACAGCTTTCGTTTCCTGCAGAGAGCGCCGCAAATCCCACTTGATAACTCCTACAACCCACAACTTTTTTTTCCCCTTTTTTTTTTACAGTCACTGTGTAAATTTAGCCACATTCCCCAGCTATCCCTTTGTAAACTTTTCCAATGGACACACACATTCCCTGTCTTAAAATATAAACCCCCAGCATATTACACTCCTTATTTGGGCATAAGGATTACAAGCATAATGTTTGCTACTGATTAGTCTCCTACAGTTGTACAACTCTACAGTGCAGTTATATATTGTCCACTGCTTTTCTATATTATCTCTATCAACCTATCATCTATTGTATATATATGTTTACTAACATCATCTAGCTCAGGAGTGCCCATACTTTACTAATGCGAGGTCTACTTTTAGTGATATCATCCCATTAGGATCTACAAAAGAATTGACAGCATCGGTAAATATTACTAAAATACTGAAGATGTATATTGTTATATTTAAAATCAACAATTTCTTGTGTAACCTTAACATAAATATCTGAAAGAAAAGAATGAAACAGGAGGATTAGAGACAAGCTGTTCTGTGTCTTGAGATCTACTGATCACCAGCAAAAGGTCTACTGGTAGATCCAATTTTACCTTTTGGGCACCCCTGATCCAGCTTATCCTTACTAAAAGGTTGCTTAGTGCCCTCAGTAATGTGGCAGTCAAAGCTACAGTATACAAAGGCTGGTGCTACAGTATATAAAGGCTGGTAGGGACAAAAATAATTTATCAGGGATGTTTATTTGCACTGCAGAGAAATCCAGAGCAGATCCAACTCCCTATACAAGGCGTTAAAAAAGGCTTTTGTGCAAGTCAATTTGTGTATGAATGAAATCCTACCTGGACTGGGCTGTATGCAAAATATCCCTTCAATAGAATCAATCGAGCTTTCTTTGTTTTAAGGAACGGAGTTTTCATATTGCTGACATACAAGTAATACAGATTCTGATCCATTTATATTGCTGGATGACTAGAGGCCTGGCTCTGTGAAATATACATAGACATTGTATTTCCAAGTTCACTGCATGGAGAAATATAGGCGAATGAATGCACACAATAAATAAGGCCAATTTTAATGAAAAGGTTCAGTAAGGCGAACCATGCTGGGTTTTACTCACACAAACCCATTCAGCAAGAAGTTTCCTACAGGATTCTCTTTGGGCAGAAGGCACAAAGGCAAATCATGATGTGCAGTGTCTATGGAGAACTTAACTACTTAGGTGCCCAGAATAAGAGATGGGTATTAAGAGAGGGGACACATAGGGTAATGTATGGTGCTGTATGCTGGCACTGAACCCAAATGTGGGCATTTCCTGAGCAAATCAAAGGGAAGTCAATTTTAATCAAAAGTTTTACTCAGCAACAAAATGCACCGCCTGGGTTTATTTTTTTTCCCTGTCCTGGTGTGGCCAGTGGAGGGATTCAGTAACGGTGACAAGGAAGACTGATTTGGGAACTAATAAAAATTCAGTGTCAAACTATTTACGTCACTCCATGTACAGAGTATGGGCAAAAAAAGCGTTTACACTGTGACATTAGAATTCGGTTCCATTGGTTTGGACACAAAGGATGGGAACAAATAATGACAGCAGCAAATCAAACAAACAGACATTACAAAAAAAAAGAAAAAGTGAAGAGCTTGTCACCCACCTGTGCTGCGATGGGTACACAACTCAGTGGCTGTTTCTGACAAATGAGTCTTATCCATACAAGTGTCTGACTGGGATGAAGGGGTTTATATGGGAAGAGGCCACTGGGCTCTGCATCTTCATCAGAATCTCCCTACATTTTCAGAACCAAATAAGTGGCGGTATGGGGAGAAAGAAGCAGCAATAAGAAATGAAGAAACTGCCCATGGTGGGATATTTTTTTCCTGTAGAATTTCGGCAGGGGGGGAAAGTTGCAACTCCTAAAAACATTGTTTGTCAGAAGCGGTGTCAAGCGCCTTTCCAATATCTGGGATGGATGGACCTCGGCAGCCAATCAGGAGCAGCTTGGGGCTTTGCCAGGCCTTAGTTGGGGAGGTGAGGCTGCTGGGGGAGAGGCCGAGGACCAATGGGCTCTGGCGTCCATCCGCACGTGACTCCGCCCCCTCCTCCCATTCATCAAGGGGGGACCGAGGAGTCGTTTCAATTCATTTATCTGCAGGAATGATTGCCGCTATCAGTCTCCAGCTCAACGCCCGGCTGAGGAGGTGAAAGTTTCTCCCCAGGAAGATAAACCGCAAAAGACAATATTGTGCGTGATTTGCGCTTCGCAGGGAGAGAAAGGAAAAGAAATAAGAAATAATAAGAGCAGTGTTGGGTGAGAAGTGGAAGAAATTCGCAGTGAGCCCAGTGTATCCGTTTGTTTGTATGTTGTGCAGCTCAGAGGCGCACCATGCTATAGATGCGACTGTCCTGACAAGTCGTTGCGATTGTGCTTGGTGCATGTGCACAAGTGTAGGATCCCCCCTGCTGCCCGTGTCTGGCGGCCACTCATTCGCTGCCCATTGTTGGAAGACTTGCCTTGTGTGTGAGTTCGGGCCCCCAGGTAAGAGCCACCATGCTGCTGGACGCCGGAGCCCAATACCCAGCGATCGGAGTGACGACTTTCGGTTCCTCCAGGCACCACTCGGCTGGCGATGTGACGGACCGAGAGGTGGCCCTGGGCATCAACCCCTTCGCAGACGGCATGGGAGCTTTCAAGCTCAACCCGAGCAGCCACGACCTTGCCTCGGGCCAGACCGCTTTCACTTCTCAAGCTCCGGGCTACGCTGCGGCCGCTCTGGGGCATCATCATCACCCGGGCCATGTCAGCTCCTACTCCAGCGCTGCCTTCAACTCCACGCGGGACTTTCTCTTCCGAAACCGGGGCTTCGGGGAGGCCGCCAGCGCCCAGCACAGTCTCTTCGCCTCCGCCGCGGGGGGTTTTGCCGGACCCCACGGGCCCCACGCTGACACCACGGGCCACTTGATTTTCCCTGGTCTCCACGAGCAAGCCGGTAGCCACGCTTCCCCCAATGTTGTGAACGGACAGATGAGACTGGGCTTCTCCGGGGACATGTATGGCAGGCCCGACCAGTACGGACAGGTCACTAGCCCACGCTCTGAGCACTATGCCTCCAGCCAACTGCACGGCTACGGCCCTATGAACATGAACATGGCTGCCCACCATGGAGCAGGGGCCTTCTTCCGTTACATGAGGCAGCCCATCAAGCAAGAGCTCATCTGCAAATGGATTGAGCCCGAGCAGTTGGCCAACCCCAAAAAGTCGTGCAACAAAACTTTCAGCACCATGCACGAGCTGGTCACCCATGTCACCGTGGAGCACGTCGGGGGCCCAGAGCAGTCCAACCACATCTGTTTCTGGGAGGAATGTCCAAGAGAAGGGAAACCTTTCAAGGCTAAATACAAACTGGTCAACCACATCAGAGTGCACACAGGTGAAAAGCCTTTCCCTTGCCCCTTCCCTGGATGTGGCAAAGTCTTTGCGAGATCAGAAAATCTCAAGATCCACAAAAGAACTCACACAGGTACAAACCCATCTTCTTATTTCATGACTTGCACACGGTAACTGTTTTTTCTTTGCGTTCTTTTATTCCATTCGATCACAATGTTGCATCTCAACCAAAATGCACTTTCCTGTTGAACGAAAAAACGTTTTCCCTTCTGGGCAAATATTAGTGTCTGAGCGGATCCTTAAATCATGATCCTGCTTTAGACTGTCAATGAAATCATGTAAAAGGCTGCATCGTGTCGGATCTGCTTTAGTCCTGCAGAGAATTGCGCTAAATATTCAATCAGCCAATTTTCATTTTTGATTTGACAAATATTGGGTAGAAATCGAGTTACACGACATCAATCAAACGGGCGATTTTGCGCTCACTTGCGATAATTGGCGGTTGTTGAGAACACACAGCCCATCAGTACAGCTGCTGTTTGTTTTGTTCACAATTATATACTGTATGGATCTGATCAAACGCTACATTTACATACAGATACAGCTAAGGCTTCCTACTAAAAAATAAACCCCCCCTTTGGTAGGAGGCATTTGTGTTTTTTTTTTTTTTGCTAAATAAATGTGAATTTCTCAGTGTGTAAATACAGAATATAGAACTCGTGTGAACAGAGTGATGCCTGCAATGTATTTATTATTTCCTTTTTACCTTTCCATCAGGTGAAAAACCCTTTAAGTGCGAGTATGAAGGCTGTGACCGACGATTTGCAAATAGCAGTGATCGTAAAAAGCACATGCACGTTCATACATCAGACAAACCGTATCTGTGTAAAATGTGCGACAAGTCGTACACCCATCCGAGCTCCCTCAGGAAGCACATGAAGGTAAATAGAGGAAGGCTCACTGACTGGCTTTTGTTTGGCAGAGCTCTCTCTTGTGCATGAATGGCCATGGGGAGATAGAGCCCAAGGTGGCCCAGGAGCTTCTCATCCTTTTTTGTAGTGCTCTTGTGAGTGTGTGTGTGTTGGGGTGGAGGACTCTGCTTAGGTGCCCAATGCTGTTGCTTTGTGTTTATTGTGCTGGCCTTGAAGTGGAAAAATCTTACAAGAAGCAATATCCTCTCTGCTGCTGTTGCTCCTCTATTTATGGCCTTTGTGGTGTAACGATTTCCACTGATACATTTGATCTCGTTAATGTGCAAACATTTGAATCCAATCCAAAACGACAGACCCCTCCCCTCCTTTTAGATGACAGGGGCTTTTGTTTTAGGAAACAATCGTCTTAAATAAATGTCTCAGCCAGCATTTATGTTGCTGAGAGAGAAACAGCCCCACTTCTATATAGATATGTTTGTTTTGGGGTTTGTGGGGGATCTGATTGTGTAGATTGGTCTGTTAGATCATTTTCTTATTTTATTTTGTTTAAACGTTGCCTTTTTTTTTCGTCTGTAGGTCCACGAATCGTCTACCCAAGGGTCTCAGCCTTCCCCAGCAGCCAGTTCAGGCTATGAATCTTCAACGCCTCCAACAATCGTGTCTCCTTCTGCAGAAAACCAGAGCACAAGTTCCTTATCCCCCAGCTCCTCAGCAGTACATCACACGTCCAGTCACAGCACGCTCTCATCAAATTTTAACGAATGGTACGTTTAAAACGCATATTTAAAACTCAAAAAAAAAAGACTTCAAATTAATGAACACTTCCAAGGTAAAATCCTAAAGCTGCCAATAGAACCGGGACCGAATCAAATGAAGAATGAGACCTTTTTTTTATTCCTGCAGGCTTGGCAGGAGTATTAAAAAAAATAAAAAACAAAAAACAAAACACCCAAGGATTTTTTTTTTAGAATTTATGAGAAGACGAGTTTGCCAGGCCAAATGCCAACTGTGTAGGTTTATAATGAACCACTAATTAAAGGTCTCAATCTGCATGTCTCATCAGGCAGCGGCCTTTTTTTTTTTTTTTTTTGTAAATACAGAATTATTAGTTAAAAAAAATGTACTGTTGATTTTGTAAATAGTTATATTACAACCGAAAGGGATATGTGGAATTGTGGTCACTGCATATTTGTGTTGGGAGGAGGGGGGAGGGGGTAACTGGGAGTACGAAATTTATTTGGATGGAAAGAATGTACTAGTGAACATGTACCAAAATGTGAAATACCTTGTATTATTCCAGTCTAAGCGTCCACCTAACAGACTATTAATGGTATTATAAGTGTGCTTACTGTATAAAGTGCAAAATCTACGTCCCAAAGTCCAGTCTGGTTAGTGCAGTAAAATGTTGTTTTTTCACGTCCTGTCAATAATTCGTCTAGTGCAAAGCCTGGAAATCCGTGTCAAACTGTTACACTTTGTTTCTGTAAAGTGATATTAAAAGATAAAAACTATATCTGTCCATTGCTTCTGAACGAATACAAACATCCTGGTGTGTGTATATAGCTCATCATTTTTTTCCCCTCATATTTATCCGCATGTAAAAGGCCGGCTATACGTGTTTAACAGATATTCAATATTTATGGATAGATAAAAAAAAATTCGTATGTAAAATTTAGTTTGCAAAAGCTGTTTCGTAACATTTCGTACGTTATTAAAGGTTCTGAAAAATCTCACGAATTGTTAGCGGAATCCTTATTCACGGAGAACAATCTTTAAGAAACTTTAGCGAACTTTAGCGTTTTTTTTCTCCCCTTATTGAAACACCCACAGTGATATAAAGATGAAAAATGAATGGATCCCTGCTGGCACTACTATAGCATGCAATTAGTATTTATATCAACATTTGTGAAATGAATTTGGGACCGCCATAGAGTTGAAATGACCTTTTCAGTCACAATTGCAACAATAAAAATAAAATGTGCACACGGCTCATTTAAATGAATATATTCAATTTGCAGAGGGAGTCGTATTTATAGCATGGTATAAAAAAATGTTTTGGTATTATATAATCAGCAAATCGAATATGATATATATTTTAGTAACATATACCCCTCTTCTTTGTTGGATTCTGCTATTATCCCATATCATTCTCAAAGATTATGCAAACTTGCATAATGTGTAGCACGCAAAACAATGTTTTTCTACAAATCTAGCAGTTTTTTTTTTATATCCCTGGCCATTAATTCGTTTTTTTTTTGTTTTATAATAACCATTATCCTGAGTTTGCATATTATAAGGGGTTTGTAAAAATAATTGCAAAGGCAATAATTATACGTGGCTTGATTGTCTTTTTATCTCTTTTATTTATTCCTCATTTACTTTAGAAATTCGTTCCATTGACTTGCGTCGATACAGTAAATTTGTAAATGTGGAGGCGATATACATTTTTAAATTACTTGTGCTTAATGACTGGAGCAGAAGGCCTTTTCTTTAAATCAGAATGTCTCTCTTGTAGTTTGGTTTGATAAATGTGAGGGGCTATGGAGCTCCCAGGAACTTAGCTACGCTGGCTGAGAAGAGTTTCCCATTGTTCCTTCTAGGCTGCCTGATGGCTTTATTCACCCCATCTCTACCAGAGGCCCCTGCTATAGCTAAGCTCCCCACATCCTTCCTAGGAACCCATACTCCATTGCCCAGAAGGGGTTAAACGGGGAACATATCAAGTGTTAGACTGGTTGTGCAAGTGCTACTCATATGTCATCGGATGCCTTCTATAATCATAGGCCAGTGCTTTTGTAGCAGTTTCTGTCTGACTGGGGACAGACTTCAAGTCTAGGGGCAGAAATAGTCATTCATTTATTTATTGTTGCATTTTAAACAAAATCAACAAAATCTATGTTTACTATAAGGCAACATTTTGTTTTGTAACTCCATCTCCCTTGGCCACTACTAAGAATAAAAAAAACACAGGGATTCAATAAGCACTTATGGTGCAAAAAAACACAGCAACAGAGGAGAAGAGCGCCACCTATTTATAGGAAAGAAAAGCTAATTTTCTTAATTCCCAGTTAGCCTTCTGTAGCGCAGACATAGGCTGTAGATTCTAAATGGATTTGTAATTGTCTCCACTTCCACTAGGGCGGCAGCAGAGAGCCAAGGAAAATACTCGGATGTGAGACAGAATATTTACTGGGAAAATACTGAAAACATAGAATTTAAGGAGAGTAAGCACTAAGTTCACAGGCATCAAGGAACTTGTAACATTTGCCCAATAAAATTTGCTACTGTTTTGCTAAAAATCTGTGTAGACCTGAACAATAAGCAGCCATGAGACATTTTTAATACTATTTGTCAATTTACATTTTTGCACTGTTAGTTCTGCCTATTGAAACAAGGTGTCCGAAGTTATCCTTGCATGCTTCTTTAATAGCTGTTTCTGCTGCATTTTATTTTTTTGCAAAAGTCAGAGCCGGCAGTGCAGAGAATACAAAGGGTCGGACTGGTATTACTTTCAATGGTGGTTGAACTGTATTATTCATAACTTTATAGCCAGTGACCGTTTGGGATGAATCTGTAGGAAGGTTGCTTAAAATTCCTTTTTTTTTAATCAGGCAAAAAATGTATTTTTGAGTTTACGTCTCCTTTAATATCAGTGGTAGTAGCCAGGCAGTACAAGCGCTGCCATACTAAACAGGAACACTTTTTTTTTTAATTACTCCTATTAGATATACCATGACCTGGATGAATGAAAATCTTCATATGTAACACTTCTGTTTGCTGCCCCACTCAAAAATAAGACTGATCAATTTCAAACAGCATCACTTGCACACACCACCTCATCTCATCATCTTAAAAGGGGAGAAAAAATAAAAAAAGCAAAACATGTTTTTTTTCTTATTTTCCAGCATTTCGCACACGATATTAATGGCAGACTCTTTTTAACTTAAATGCAGTCTATTTTTTTTTTCTTACCTTTAATGTCTGCTTCGTGTCGTGTATATTTCATAGTTCATGGGTTATTAGGTTTTCGAATACACCAACGTTATCATCAGTGAAATATGTTTCTCCAGCGCTATTTAGCATGAAGGGAAAATCTTGCGATTTTTTTTTTCAACACAGGGTTGTTGGTTAGTGATGGTGTAAACACACACAGACAGATACACAAATCCTTGTTCACTAATATCAAAGTGCATCTTTTTTTTTCTTTTTATCTAAAGTCATTGGCCGAGTTGTATGTCTGTATCAATCAGCAGAAAATAGCAGAATTTCCAGAAAGGAATAAATAACACGAACCCCCCCAACAATTCACAGGGCTAAATGTTGGTCCAGTCTCGGTTAACCAGATTCTTTGGGGATCACTATTGGATCTGTATCCAATACAGTATATTTTCAATGTACAATGGAGGTATCAATCATTTCTTATGTAGGCTATACGTGTTGACCAATAAAGTCATATTCTGTTCTGTTATTTCGTATTCTATAATTTTATTCTTATTTGAGATATGTATGTTCATTCCAATTCATGGATGCATTTTAGTAAAATGCTTTATTTTGGTATGCATGTGTGTGTGTATGTGTGTTTGGATTTCATGCTATACCATGTCATGTAGTAAGCTAAAACCTGGGAAATGTCAGCTCTGAACAGTATGTCATTTAATCGTTATTAACAATTCCCATCAAACATATACAGACACACACAAACACACAGGCATGTATCATACAAGTGCTTGCTCTACGCTCAGACCTTAGTTGATGCTCTTTGTCCCTATATGTGGGTTCACAGCCACCCAACAGACATGTATTTAGTCAAAATAAAGAGGAGTATATTTTATTACTCCCATACTATTTTTATTTTGAGCAGAGTCTGGGGAACCCATCGCCCAACATCTTAGCAAACAACATTGCCTCTTGCTATGGCCCCTTATAGTCTGCATGGCGATGGTGCGCATGCTCAGTGCAGGCCATCTGGTACCCACTATCTGATGAATATGCATGTGACTGGCTCTGTCTCATTGTGACGTCACCGTGCCACTAACCATAGCCACTGAGCCACTGCTGCAGACACACACAGTTCCAGCAAAACATTAAACCGAACAATTCGAACTAAATAGGGCCTAATTGACTGATGAAATGCATCAAATAAATTGTAATCGTAAACAATTTTCCAATAAACATTAACCTAATACTCATTGGTTTTAGTTATTTTTTTTTTTTACATGTAACCGCTATTGAAAGCAGTGTTATTGTATCCCTTGCTATTCTCTGGTACTTACTCCCGAAATAAAGTAGCAGAGGTCAGTTCTCCCCGAGCTTTTTAAATCATCTGCCTTCTGCTACATCCGTTCAGGAGTCAGAACCAGCAGTGCAGAAAATGTAAACAGCCAGATAGATACTGCGTTGAATAGCAATTACATTCACAAACAACTTTAAAGTCAGTGAACATTGTAATTACTATATATATATATATATATATATATATATATATATATATATATATATATATATATATATATATATATATATACTATGTGTAAAGTGATTGCACTCAGACAAAAAGTGTCAAAAAAGGAAAAAGGTTTATTGGTCCAACATTTCCGTCCCACACAGGAATAAAGTAAATATTGTAAAATATAAGGATATTATAAGTCACCGAGGAGTTCCATGACCATATAAAAGTACGAGGCCGAAGGCAAAGTGCTTTTATACAGGTCATGGAACTCCAAGTTACTTTTAATATCCTCATATTTTACAACAAGGGGTACTTAATTTATTATAATACACACATTTTAGTGAGTCATGTGACAAAAATGACATCACTACTCACCGTTTATAACTAATGATGTCACTAGTCAGCGTTTATAATTTACAAGATATTCATGGCTTTTGTGTATATTATATATATATATATATTTTTTTTAATTCATTTATTTATTTTTGGAAGGCTGTATTGAATGATATTCTCTTTAATCGTGCAAAGAATGTTTGTGGGTGGGGAAAAGAGAACACAAATGAAGAGTACTGTCCTATGAGCTGTAGTTGTCTTACTGGAGCTGGGAGCCAGAACAATTGAGTGGGGTTCTTCTTTTGGTTGTGTTGGTTCAGTAATTTGTGGCCCAACACATACAGTCAGACTGATACAGGCACTTTAGTGGCAA
This sequence comes from Xenopus petersii, assembly GCA_038501925.1. Lineage (NCBI taxonomy): Eukaryota > Metazoa > Chordata > Amphibia > Anura > Pipidae > Xenopus > Xenopus petersii. The sequence goes on along the minus strand of CM076680.1, from coordinate 41,535,772 downwards.
CTGTTTCCCTTCATGGTGGCTGATTCGTTACATAGTTCTATTCCCCTCCCCAACCACATTCTGCTGGGAAAATAGAATGTACAAAACTCGACCGAGGTCTGACAGGTCTTTAAAGGGCACGTTTAGCCGATTTTACATTTGAATGCAATGAGATTTTATTTTATGGGGTATAATTCAGTTTTGTTGAAGCATTTAGCATTGTAAAAAGGAACAGAGGGACTATAAACAACAAACTAAATATAACTCAGAGAGCAAAGCAGAAAATCTTGGGTGCAGGTTATTAGGATCCAGGGGGTTCCTTGCACAGCTCTTTTCTTGCCCTCCTCCCAATTGTATTTATATGTTGGAGCAGCAATATTTCTTATATCCCCTCACTCCATGGACAGCAGCTGCGAATTCAGCATTCAAATCTTCACTTGCGCTTCTGTGCACACATTGCATGCAATATGGCAGCTCCCTCTCAGTCATACAAATACAATATATACATTATACACCTCATGTTATAAAAAAAAACTTTGCCTTGAATGGGGTTAATCGCTGTTGCTGGATTCATATTTATTCACCTGTAACGTGCTGTGTTACACATTCTGGGGTACACACAATGATGGTATAATGTCCCACTAGAAACCAATATTATTATTATTATTATTTTAGAGTCTTTATACTGTTGTATCTGCACCAATACAGTACATTGGGAATAAGGGCAAAAGTTCAACGTTTTCTTTACAAAATGCACATTTATTTGGACGATTGTAATGCAGCAATTATAACACTGGGCTTGTGCATTTGCACTGATGTGTTAAACACACACACACACACACACACACACACACACACACACACACACACTCACACTGAAACAATTTCTACTACTACTACCACTACTCCACTCAGGACAGTTTGACCTGAAAACAGTACAAAGTGTCATTGCAGTAAATTCCCCCTGAAATCACAAGCCCAGCAACAGTAGCCCATGTACAACTGCATTTTCTGCTTCTGTGTTGTCATGTGTGTGTTTCACAAGACAAAGCTGCAGCATCAGGCCCAGGGGCCTACAATTTACAAGTACATTTCACTGATCCTTCTCGTGTATTTTGATTTCTGTTTGTTTATGTGTGTTAATTAATGTTGGATTGTCAGGGCCCCTGAATGCACATAGACATGTTCTGCGCATTATTTGCTCTTGTCTTGTTGGCTAGAAAGCATACGTTGTGTTGTTGTTGTGTTATTTCAGTTGCACACACTGCAGCCCCACATACTGCTGTACTACAAGCACTAACTCACTGTTCATGGGGATTTTTGCTAGAACCAATCACTGTATCAAGCTGGGGTAGCTGGGGTATGGGAAATTTATGTTTTGTTGGGATTTGGGAGTGTTATACATGGCATTTGCTGTGTTTTAACAATACTTAGGCAAATGTGTGAATGTGAAATGTTTATATCAGAAATAAAGTCTCGGCGGGGCTGGAGAGTTTGGGGAAATGTGACCCAATCCAATGGGAAGGATCCCCCTGCTGCAAGCAAAAGACCCCGGCAACTCCCTGGCAACAGGCTGGAAATGAAACCATTTCTCCAGAAACGAATTTGGCCGAGGAGCCGGATTTTGTGGGCTGAGCTGGAAAAAGGAAAATAAAGTCTGACTGTTGTTTTGTTTGCTGAGAATAAGAGAACCTGGGGCAGAGGGGAAGGCGCTCCAGCAGCTGCGCTCATCTCTGGGAAGAGATTTGATGTGAGTCTACCAGTCAGTCCTCTCTCTGCCTGTCTCTCCCGCAAACCAGGAGCAAACTCGCTGTCTCAAGTTTCCTTCTATTCCTGTATATACCTGCACTTGGTAAGTGGCAAAATAATCACTTTTCTCTCCATCCCAGCAGCGCTATTCCTGCCTGTGTCTCTGCCAGGCCCAGGGAAACTCAGAGACAACTTCAGACTGTCCCATGTGCGACGGGAAAAAGCTTCTGTGCAACTGACCTCCCTGCAGTTGGTCTCAGCTCACAGCTCTGCTTCCCCATTTGCTCGTGTTTAGTGGCTCTGGGAATCTCATCTATTCTGCATCTAAATAGTAAATACAACCAGGGCGCTATCTTTATCATAGTCACAAGGCTAAACGGCGAACTTCTCCACATTTTACTGGAAATATTTCCCTGGAAATCTAGGTACAACTAGATTAACCTAAAGCCCCTGACTACATTCTGCATTTTCTTTAACACTCTAAGGAATCTGCAGGGATATATCACTGCTATAAAGTAAATGATGTAAACAGAAAGCAAAAACGACCATAAGGAGTTAACTATTTTTATGATTATTATTGTAATAATAATAATAATAATAATAATAATAATAATAATAATAATAATAATAATAAATGCAGTGTCACCCATGACAAAAAGCTTTTGTCCGTAACAGTAAAACGACAATATTTATTTTAGAGAACATTGAGAGCCAATGTTTAGAGTGCAAAACCCAGATTTAATAATCCGGTAACAGGATACAGTTTGTATATGGGGAAGGGGCTCTGGATGACACTGGATTATAGGAAATTGACAGGGAGAGAAAGTCCCAGGTAAATCTCTTCGAATAGGGTTTTTTTTTGCCAGGGACAGGACCTCTAATATATACTATATAATATATGCAACCTGTTCTGAGCAAGAGCTGCCTAAATGTTTTTCCACCTATTGACCTCCCTAAAATGAGTAACTTAATTATTAGACTGGAACTTGATTTAACCCCTTCACTGTGAATAGGGCTCTGGGTAGAACAACGAGTGCCCAGCCTTTATAGCAGAACTAACTGAACAAAACAGGGAGAGACATATTTTCTCATACAATGGCTTAGTATTCCACCAACACCGCTTGGATATATGGCAGCCCCAGTTCTCCCAGACACAGGGATTCGTGTCTTTCATTTCATTTTCCCCATTGAGTTTTCAGGTAATCCTCTTTTTAACGCAAGAATAGTTATAGCAACTTTAAAGAGATGAGAAATGAAGCGGACATATTAGAGCTGACAGTGACAAAGTAATAATTCCACTCGTTATCCCCTTGCGATAACGATACGGTGTCTGTACACAATCCTAAATAGATACCCAGCCAGTCACAATAAATAGGCGGATTGAGTCAGTAGAGAGAGAGAGAGAGAGAGAGAGGTATCAATTCCCGCCTTGTGCACGTGACACACTAACGGAGGATAATTCCCCTTAATTATGTACTAATTGCAATGCATCAGCATCAGCATCAGCAATGTATGGCATTGAAGCCGGCATCAGATAGGGCCAGGCAGAACTCAGGCTCAGACACAGTGAGCATGGCAATGATTTACACTAAACAAGCTGACAGTATTATATATTTATATAGAGAACAAACATGGCTGTAGTAAAGAGAAGCAGACAAGCAGGTCATGGACATATAAAGAGCAAGCTGGCCAATAGTATATAGACAGAGGATTAGTAGGGCAGTAGTATAGAGCTAGAGGACAAGCAGAGCAGTAGAATATGTGGAGAGAGTGCACAGGCAGGGCATTAAAATAAAGAGAGGACAAGCAGGTCAGTTGTATATAGAGAGAGAAGACAAGCAGGGCAATTATGTAGAGAGAAAGAGAGAGGGGAGGAGCAGGGCAGTACTATACATAGTGAGAGAACAAGCAGGGGAGAGAGAGAGAGAGAGAGAGAGAGAGAGAGAGAGAGAGAGAGAGAGTGACCGAGAAGACAAGCAGGTCAGTAGTACAGACTGAGAGAGAAAGATACAGAGAGACAGAGAGAGAGAGAGAGAGAGAGAGGACAAGCAGGTCAGTAGTATAGACTGAGAGAGAAAGAGAGAGAGAGAGAGAGAGAGAGAGAGGGCAAGCAGACCAATAGGAGAGAGAGAGAGAGAGAGAGAGAGAAAGAGAGAGAGAGAGACAAGCAGGGCTGCAGGGCAGTTGTATAGTGATAGGGTGAAAGCAGTTGTTTAGAGAGACGACAAGCAGGGTGGTTTTATAGAGATCAGCAAGTTGCATTTGCAAAACTGTTGAGATGGGGTGTCAGAAGGAAGGATATCGAGTGCAGTAACTACAGCCGTTTATCAAAGGGGTCAGTGCCCCCCCTCCCATTTAAAAGCTTAAAAGAGTCAGAAGAAAAAGGCAAATAATTAATACACTAGAAAAAATAAATAATTAATATCAACTGGAAAGTTGCTTAGACACACCAAAAGTGAACCACCCATTTAAGTAGGAAACAAGTAACACTAAATGTATCTTTCACTGCCTATTTATCTGTTTATGGATGTGCTCAGGGATTCTTACTTGGGCTTGATTACTATGTCAGCACTACTGACACTTTCAGAAGGTTAGGCATTTAGAGGTTATAGTTGCAAACTTAGATGCTGCCTTGTTCATGTGGATAAACTGCAAGCAACCTATCAGCAGTCTGTTACCTTTATTCTAACTTGACATATCAAAGTAGTTGCGGACTGGTTGCTAGGAGCTACTGTTACTAAAGGGAAAATATACCCCTTCACATGAGCTCATTCTATTATGTAAAATAAGTTCATAAACACTGTCTGAACTTACAGATATAAATTCGAATGTATTTTTTTACACAGACTTACCCAATTCATGGATGACAGTTCACCCCCGTCACAGAGTGAGCCAACCCCTCCTGGATTGTGGGATTTGAAATCCTTCTGCCTTCTAGACAATCTGTGCTCCTCTTACTATGGAAAGAAGAAGGACTTCAAGTCCCAGAACCCACTGTTCACAATAGTGAGGGCGGGGGGTGCATTAGGCATTTGGGATTTTAAAAAATGGATCATCGGAATATCATGACTTCATAATCCTCTTTTCTTTTTTTTTTCAATTTGTGAAATCAGGTATGTCTGTGTACAAACAATCTTTAGATTTATTTCAGAAGTTCAGAGAGTGCACATATAAATATGTCATACTGTACATACACACATAAAATATACATTCATTTAAAATGTTTCGTGGTTTTAAAGCTATTTGTAGATGTAATTGCATCAGAAAGCTGTAGTTCTCCTGTTCTTTTCTGCACTGCTGGTTCTGACTCTTGAAGCAATGTAGCAGAAGTCAGCCTTACAGGCAACATTCTATTTTAATTTATATCCCCTTTAAACACTAGGCTCCAAGGCAAGATAAGATGGCATACTTTATTTGAATTTCTTTCTTTACTCACATATGTATAAAACAGGCTAAGAAGAACAAACCCATTCAAACATTGGTCAGCAGAGCTGCACTGCTAGAGGGCAGTATCTCTTTGTCTCTCTTAATATATATATATCTATCTATCATATATCTTCTGCTCATGTTGTGGTTAATGAGCACAGATTAGCACAAGGCGAGGAGAGAAAAAAGCCAAGAGGGAATTTCAGATGTTTCTACATTAAAAAGGTTCCATTACTTCCATCCCTCTTCCATTTACCACCTGCCACAGGGCAAACACACACCTCCAAACTGCCCCAATGTTCGTGGGACAGTCCCAAATTTAACAGCTCACAGTCCCAGAGTCTTATTAAAATATCTTGCATTTCTCACTGATCACCTGCACTGAAAGTCAGAAAAAGATACAAAGTCTCTGAAACTTAATTAGAGAAAGGCTTTTGGCAGAGAGACAGGAATACTCAGCACTTGCACTTACATACAATAACTAATAAGATAAGTAGGTCTCTTGGGATTCACCTTCATTAGCAAAACTGTAGTAACACATAAAAGATTTCTCTAAAACCCGCAGAAATGTGTTCAAACTTTCCATAAATCAACCAAGTACAGTTTATCACACAGTAGGAGCCATAAAGGGTTGGGGGTTAAAGAAAAATGCCCCAATTTTGCATTGTTTTTATATTTCTGCATAATTCAATCTGTCCTTTTTTTGACCACTACTTTTTCTTTCAAATATATTTAGTTTGTGCTTTAGTACACCTCTGTTAGGTTGTATATGGGGACCTTAACCCAAATATTACAAATAGTCATATGAGTTTTACAAACACTGGGCAAATTTGCCCATGGGCAGTAACCCATGGCAACCAATCAGATTGCTGCATTCATTGTTCTGCTTTCAGCTGGCTTCAAAAAGGTAATCACTGATTGGTTGCTATAGTTAACTGCCCATGGGCAAATTTGCCCATTGTTGATAAATGAGCCCCACTGTTCCCTGTGTTGCTGCTAACTAATTGACATTTTTGGAACTATTGCATGGAGTCATTAGTATGGGCTGTCCTCAGAAAATACTTCAAAATACTAGAAGATGTCCATGACTGTGAGCTACTCATACTGCTTTGATTAATAGCCATTGGAATGAAACTTGAAGAGATTCCCATTTCCTTCATGAGTACAGGTGTTGGATCTGTTATCCGGAAACCCAATATCCAGAAAGCTCTGAATTATGAAATGGCCTTCTCCCATAGATTCCATCATAATGAAACAATCCACATTTTTAAAAATGATTTGATTTCCCTTTTCTCTGTAATAATAAAACAGTACCTTGTACTTGATCCCAAATAAGGTAGAATTAATCCTTATTGGAAGCAGAACATTTGGAAGCAGCCTATTGGGTTTATTTAATGTATACGTGATTTTCTAGTAGATTCAAAGTATGAAAGATCTGTTATCCAGAAAACCATTCTGGTTAATAGGTCCCATACCTGTACTAACTGATGTGAACAATAAAGAATCTTTGTAATAGCTCTGCGGAATATGTTGGTGCTATAAAAATAAAGAAGATTATTCATATTAGTTAGGAGTTAGTCGGCTATACAGTATATCATAGAAAAATACAATCATTCTAAAAACTACTCTCTGTAAGAGGTAAAAGCGATAATTTTCAAACTCAAAAGTAATGTTCATTATGCATCTCAAAGGAACACAGTCAGGAACAACTTGATAAATCCCATCCCATTTAATGTATTTAATGCATTAATAAAATAGCTTAATTATTAGAAGCAAGCCTCCCCTGGCTACATATCCTGTAAAATCAGATCACATGGCAGGTACCTAAAGCCTTTAGTGCCCTAGATCCCATGCACTCATGCACAATGTGTTACAGGTCCCTCCGGTAAATCTGCTTTAAACGATTGCTGGAGAATTTCATTTGTGGAGGATATTCCACATTTGATAAATTACAGGCCACTAGGCTGCAATCTTAGGGCAGTACCCATTATATAACTGCCCTTGGGAAAGGTTTTTCTGCTTTACCCCTTTGCCATTATTTTGGGATTACTATCCAGGACATTTGTGACTGGTTGCCAAGTATCATTCATGGGTTACCAACAGTACACTGATAAACAGGACCACAAAGAAAGTCATTAATATATTTTCCCCTAATGGGAGGACAAAGCAAAATTGCCATACAAATATGTTTTTTCTCCTGTATAAGCTAACATGCACCTGTGTAATTTCCGTGATTAATTTGCTTTCTTTCTAACAAGCTGCAACAGAACTTCTCATATTAACAGAAGTAGGTCAGGATTTTAGCCCAAACAATAAGTAACTACACCGCATTTTATCTCACTCTTCATTGGTGCTTCAAAATAGCAAAAACTGTCTCAACTTCTATGTTTCAATTTGTCATATGTTCTTGAATCTCATTTAGGCTCTGAAAAAACATAAATAAACTTCGAAGAAGTAGTTCAAGCCATCTAATTCTTTATGTGAATAGCTGGTCTCTAAACTGGTTTTGGCATTTACAAACATAACATTTCTTGGAATCATTTCGCATATTAACAAATTACCCAGCACTGTGCTCCAGATAAGATATGAACTATACATCAGACTCCTTACCTAATTACCCATCAGGCAACTTTACCCTCTATCATTTCTGCTCAGGTGGAAATAAGTTATGTAAGTCATTCACTTGCTTAGTAATATCGAAAATATAATTTTTATGCACATAATCCCAACATAGTTCTATTCATATCTATCTATCTATCTATCTATCTATCTATCTATCTATCTATCTATCTATCTATCTATCTATCTATCTATCTATCATCTATCTATCTATCTATCTATCTATCTATCTATCTATCTATCTATCTATCTATCCTTATTAACAAAGATGTGTAGCCAATATTATATATAAGGCTTTCTTATCTATCTAAATGCACAGATAAAACACATTTTTTTCCCAAAAATGTTTAAATGTATGCTATTTAATTTTGCACAAAACAGTATCACAGCCCTTTATGCACTGCACATAATGCACATGCATCTACAGTAGTTCAGAGCAATCTGGTTCTGTGTCTTGAATAGTAGGAACAACGTGAGCAGAGTACAGCACTGAGACCCCCCTATCACCTCCCATGAGGCTTTTGGTTTCATGTACTAAATGATGTGCAAGGTAGAGTCATGCTGCATCCACCCATTTATTGCCCATGGCCTTACCCTCCTGGATACAGCATCATGTATAAAGAAAAGTGGGGAAAAAATGGCGGAGACCGTGTAAAGTGCAGGCGCAAAGCTTGTGTTTGTAAATGAGCCTGATAACATGAACTTTCTTCACGTGTAAAAAAAAAAAAAGGGATTTTTTATATATTTATATTATTTTATATATTTCGAAATCTGAGATGTCCAACTGCCTCAGCACAAGGACTTTGGTCAACAGAAATGAATAACAAGCTTTTAACAGGCTTTTACTGGCTAAGGTTTATGGCACAGTAGTGGGCGTATTTATTTTGCTGGGTAAATAAAATTTGCCAAAAAAACTGCGTAAAAAGCTGTGTTAAATAAATGGCGATTTTATCAAGGTGTGTGTAATCTTATGCCATGCGAACGCCAGATTTGCCTCCGTTATTTTACATGGCTTCTGGCGAAAGTCACTGTAAGAAAAAACGTGTAAAAAGGTTTACACTGTTTTTTACAAAGTGAAGCCTACCAATGTGTGCTGTATTTTCCTACTGCTTTTTACACAGCATAATAAATATGTGCCTAGGTGTTTTGACCAGCATGGTACACCATAGCAAATCTGAAAGCTGCCTTTGCTTCCCACTGCAAAACACGGAAAAGGCACAAGTAATTAGGGTCTCTGAGTGAGAGCTTCTGAGTGAAGGCCTCTCAGGCTAGGGCCACATGAGAAGATTCAGGGAGATTGGTCGCCTGGCGACTAATCGCCGCGTCTTTGAGGCGACTAATCTCCCTGAATGGCTTGCTGGTATCTCGCACCTGCTTGTGCTAAAGTCTCCTGCGCCTATTCACACGCGGCGATACTTTTTTCAAAGTCGCTCGAAATTGCCTCATGGGGCAATTTCGAGCGACTTTGAAAAACGTGTCTCCGCGTGTGAATAGGCGCAGGCGACTTTAGCACTAGCGGGTGCGAGATACCAGCAAGCCATTCAGGGAGATTAGACATGGCGATAAGTCACCAGGCGACTAATCTCCCTGAAATCTTCCCGTGTGGCCTAGCCCTCACTCCCAGCATCAGCAATAGGCAGAGCAGTTCCCATGTATTGCAGTTGGAAAAATGGCAGACTTTCTCATGTGTTTCTTACACAGATAAGACAATGACGTTGTCGGGCGTAAATACGCAGAAACTGCACTTCCACTGAAACTATGGCAATTCTCACAGAGTGCTTACAAGCTGAAATCCGCCATGGGACACCAGTATTGGCGTTTTTTAGCAGAAACGCCAATACTTCAAGAAACTACCAAATCAATAGACTCTGTGGGATCCGTAAGTTTGAGACCACACTTACACATAAATACACAGCATATTTTAAATATGGTGTCCAAATTCTCGCGAGATAAATAACGCATATATGTCTTCGCGGCCAGTGGCGTAATTATGCTGTGTATTGAAGATCATTCCTTCTTCATTTTGCATGTAAATAGTTTTTCTATTTCTAAATAGCTTTTCTATTTTCTATTTCCAGCCAGCGGAATTAAGGGGAAAAGAAACCTACATGCTGAAAACGCATGAAAAATGCATGTTGACAGTCGCGTGTGGTTTCAGTGGCGTATTTACACCAGACGGAGCTTTTTTAAAAACGCAACGTAAAAACGCTTCCGTTTGTTGAATGCAGTTTAGACATGTTTTCTTTTTTTTAATTGTAGGTTGAAGGGACATCTTACTTATGCAAACTTTAACTTGTCAGTTAAATTAAATGGTTAAATGGTTAAATGGTACAGAGAACAGCACTGAATTAATTTTATGTGATTTAAACCATTTTCCGCTATGCGGCTTTCTAGATTTTTCAACAATATTGTAAGATGCGCCAGGAGATCCCCTGGCTTTCTTACCTCCCGAAGTGTCTCTTCCCAGCTGAGGGGGCGCAGGCGCGCACTAGTGTTGACGTCACCCACATCGGCTATATTGAAATGATGCTGGCGTCGGCTCGCGTTTTGATGCTGAGCGTTTGAATTTTGTCGCCAAATTCCCTTTAAAAAGGCAATCCTCCTTTTTGTCCAAGCTGGCTTCTGTTAACAGATCCTGTCAAAGCGTTCCTACTCTTTAGAATATCCTGGTTTGTGACTCCTGTTTTTTGACTCTGATTCTTGCCACCTGCCTCAACCCTGTTGCATGTTTTTGACTACGTCTTGCCTAATCCTTGCTGGTACCTCTTTTATGGACTTGTTACGCACTAACTACTTGTTGGTTCCGCAGCAGAAAGCCCGGGCCCCAAAAGGGGGTCAGTGGACACCGGAAACCACAGATGTTCCCTATGCATCTGAGTGTACCCTCTACTTTCAAGGTTCCTGATAAACGAGTACGTCACAAAATTTGCCTTAATCTGCAGTTACTCTACTCGTGTTTTCTGTTTTTGTAGTAATGTAAACTTTCGGGCACTTTCTTTATACAAATCAGTCAGTATTTTCCTTTCACGTATCTTACTTTGAGCCACCATTTTGCAAAGGTCTGTGTTCTCCCTCACAGATCACCTGACAGGAAATAATACAGCTCTAGCTGTAACAGGAAGAAGTGTGAAGTAATAAACACAGCTCTGTCCATTCATTGGCTCATGTATGAGTGCCCTTGCTTTGTGTGTGAGCACAGTGCCAGGGTGACAGACTTTAGTAATTAAATTGGCCATGTTTCAGTGGGAAATTGTCCAATGGCAGTTTTAGAAAAATATTTTTCATTAAAATTCTGTGTTGGGTTGTTCACTGTTATATGTATTAATATTATGCCAATAACGGCTGATAGTGTTGAAAAGCATGTGTGGTTATTAGGGATGCAACAAATCCTGGATTTGGTTCGGGATTCTTCCAGGATTCAGCCTTTTTCAGCAGGATTAAATTATCCTAATTGTAAATTAGGGTCAGGAAGGGAAATCATGTGACTTTTCATCACAAAACAAGGAAGTGAAAAAAATGTTCACACTTTTTGCTTCCCCTTTCCTAATTTGCATATGCAAATTCATATTCGGTTCGGTATTCGGCCGAATCTTTCACAAAGGTTTCGGGGCTTCGCCGAATCCCAAATAGTGGATTAGGTGCATCCCTAGTAGTAATTACAATCACGACACATGGCATCATTTCTCGCACATACTAAGGATGCATGCAATGTAATCTTCCAGAATTATCTGTTTATGTTTCATTACTACAGCGGTAGGACTCATATAGCTGTGATTATCTTGTTCCAAATCATACCTATACCAATCATAATTAGAAAAGGTTGCTGATTGCTGGATGTAATTTCAGTCAATAAACAAGGGTTGAAGTAAACAAGAATTAAAGAGCAAGTGGCAATGTCATTGTATTATAAAATGTTAGAGATGTAAATGTTCCGATTATCAATAATGGTTTATTGGCTAAAATACCTCTAACAGAATTCCTTATGTTTTCATGCTGTTGGTATTTATGTCCATACTCAGGAGGAAACACACAGGAAAGGTGCCATAATGTTTTAATAAGCACCAAGTAAGTAGCAAAAGCATTAGCCTCAAGGACTGGAACAATACATGCACTTCATCTTTGACGTATCCAATTTATTTAAAGGGTGTGAATAACAATTGTTTAACAGTAGTATACTGCTCAGGGTTATGGGCTTTACAGTTCATAACAGCAAGGAGGTGTAAAGATTATACAGTAAGCATATGGTATTCATAGAGTTCAAATGTTTTAAATATTCAATATTCTTTCTGTGCACAGCTCCACGGAAAATCTGTGTGGAAAAAGCCAAGCACTGTGTGAAAAGCTGAGAAAGATAATACATTCCTCTGATATTTAACCTCTAATTGAAAGTCATTTCAGGGATTATTTATCAAAATCTGAATTTCTCATAAACTAGAATCCATGATTTACCCTTATTTATCATTAAAAAAACACAAAAAATCGTATAGTTTAAAAACGCATTTTTTTCAGATTGGCGCTTGAAAACCAAGACTTTTCTGGATTTCCGAATTTTTTGGATTTGACGCCCGAAAAGTACAAATTTTTCGTGAAATCGGCAGAAAATCATGAAATGGTCGGATTATCGTACAAAACCCAGCGCATACCATAGTATCTTCAAATTGCAAATAGGACCTCTACCATTAACTTCTACAGGGGTATAATAAATCTTGAAAAATTAGAGGGTTTTTAGCATTTGGACTTTAATAAATAACCCCCTTTATGTTTAGTAGTGACCCTCAGTGCCAATCCAGCTGTTTAACAGTTCTTCTCTTCCTGTATCATTTGAAATCCTGCATTGCGATGTTCCTTTTCTTATTAAAATCAAATGTGCAGGAAGGGCTGCTCATGCCATGAGGCAAGGTGAGAACCTTGCCTCAGACGGCAGTGAGCGGCCGGTTACAAGGGACACCTTCTGTAACTTTAAGAGCTGAATTTCCAGTTTTAATGTAACATTTGGCGAGTTATTTATTAAAGTCCAAATGCTAAAAACTCAAAAAAAAAATAATTTATTTTTTAATATAAAATCTGAATTTTTAGTGATTTAAGTTTTTCAAGATTTATTATACCCTAATGATGGAAAAAGTCAGAATCTGGAATTTCAGACCTAACAAGGTTGGATATAAGTCAATAGGAGAGGACCCTCTCCTATTTGGAAGTTTATGTGGTTTTCAGGCAAAAATCTGAAAAATTCAGGCTTGTCGGGAAAAAGACCAACAAAAATCATGTGATTGGAAAGAACTCCAAAAAAATCATACGATTTGGATTTTCACTCGATTTCATTGGGTTTGTCCTCGATACGATTAAATCATGCTTTTTTTTTTTTACTAATAAATAAGCTCCAATCGTGGATTCAAGTTTGGTTGGACTTTTTTTGATCGATAAATTCGGACTTTGATAAATAAGGCCCTTGATGATATTGTGAATAAAGTGCCCCCTCTTGTAAAATAAAAGGATATTATAAGTTACCGAGGAGTTCCATGACCATATAAAAACACTAGACCAAAGGTTATAGTTATGGAACTCCGAGGTGACTTCTAATATCCTCATATTTTGCAACAGGGGGTACTTTATTTTTTATAATACACACGTTTCAGTGAGTCATGTGACATCACTAAACTCTGATTATAACCGATGACATCACTGAGCATCGTTTATAAGGATATAATTTACAGGATATTCATGACTCTTATATAATAGTCTGGACAGGAACTGTGACATGTCCAGGCAGGCCCATGCAGGCAATAAGTAAATACTTTTCCTTGATCAGTCCTTGGCCTAAGACAATAATTGTTTGAACTAACCTTGCAAAGTAACCATCAAGCACTGACATGCCTGGAGTCAGGAGGCCTTATTAGAGACCAAGCTGTCATAAGGCCAGTGCAGTAGTATGTTACACTACGTAAGTATGGGCAAATGTATTTTTAGTGCACAAGATTACATTTGAGCTGTATTAATTTCCAAGAGGCCTACCACTATTTCTCTTGTTACTAATCCTCTAAAGTGAAAGCACTGCCAAATTCAACAGTTTCAGATCTGTCCCCTAATGATCATGAGGCTCACATAGTTTTATTGAATTTACATGTGCGCTGTCTCATAGTGGTGCTAAATTTCATAGAAAAAAAGAGCTTATGATTGTAAACTGGATATCAGGTCATCTGGTCTAATGATTGATTTACGTTTAAAAGCAGACTATACATCAGAACAAAGCATTCCAAAAATTAAAACAGCAACATTTACATTTTTATAATGCTCTGTATATTATGTAACTGCAGTGATTCTAAATATAACTGGAATAATATGGTTAGGTATCTACTGTTGATTCCATTAAATTCCTTAGATTTCACTGAAACAATACTGCTTTTGTGTTGGTAGAATTTAAGGCTGAGTCCAATTCCATGCAGGAAAGAGAGATCCAGCAGTTTATGGATTAAGCAGGGAAACGGATTTCACGCCAGTGATTTATAATTTATAGAAATTCATGTTTTGGAGTTCTTTTCTATAATCTATAATATCCCTATTGTATTAAATATGATGTAAGCATGGTTACTAATTCAAGGTATTGCCAGAGAGGTGGGAATAACTACGATAAAGGTCTTCTTGTGCCACTGATGTAGTTAAAATTGCATGAACTCTGAAATTGAGTTGGATTTTTCTCCAATTTAAAGCAAAGCAAAAATTTAAGAAACATTAAATAAACACGTAGCAATTCATTTCAAAATAGCCTAACAAATTATTAATATGTAACAATTTTTTATCAGATTCATGTATTTTTTATGCCTGTCTTAATAAATTTGCTGTGGTCCAAGAACTGCTTGTTAGCTAAGGCTAGTAAATGATAAAACGAGCCAATGATGTCAGTTTTGGCAGAATGATAATTATGTGGTTACCTACTACGGCTGCTTGGAAGGAATTTAACTCCAGGCATTAAGTTAGTCCCATATATTTTCATTCCCATCACTTTCCTATTGGGTAAAGCCTGGCACTGATTGTGTATATCTAAGCAACAGGGATAATAATAACAGTCATAATAATACGGATTTAGAAAGCAACTTTTCTGTAAACTGCATTCAAAATGGATTTCAAATTATAACCCTGGCAAATGCCCCTTTATTTTGAATACATTTTCGGCTCCCATCATCAAGGCAGTCACTTATATTTCATGTGTTTGTATTTATTTGAACTTAGCTTGTTAATATTCCGGTTTCTTGGGGACTACCAAAGTTTATTGATTTTTTTCCCTCTTGAAATAGTTCGAAGCCTTCCCTGTTGTCTATAGTATTGCTGTAGTTTGGTCAATGCCTGCTCCAGGAAGAACATCTGTCGTTTTCCCTTTCCAGGAAGAATTCACAATTTATAAAAGCTGCTTAACAAGTAGCAATTGTAATCCTGTTTATCACACATTCCATGCAAAAATATTTACTCAGGTGACATTTGGTCTAGGGGAAAGAAATCCCCAAAAGTCTCTTCTCCCATTGTGTATTAACTGAATAAAATGGGCATTACTGATTTATATCATATAACGACATAATAATTCTTATAATACTATATGGTATCCTAACAATTTAGAAATTCTTCTTTTGTACCTTAAATTCACAGATTTTACATAATTTAAAAAAATTGTATTTCTTTACTTGGATTAAAAGTATTAATTTTGAATGAGTGAATGAGTGAAAAGTGTAAACATGCAATGATGAACTGGGGGGGATCTAGTAAATAAATGAATACAAAAGTATTCACAATGTGTTAATTATCTCTTTGTATGTACTGTACATAATTAATATTTTGTAAACATCTATTTTTTTGGTTGAAAAAAATTAGAAAACTTGAATGTGTGCTTATTTACTGTATTAAAAAACTTGAATCCCAAAAACCGAATTGCATCTACTCATAAGTAACACAACCACAAAAAATCTTGAAAAACTCAACGCTTGAATCTTGCCAATGTACTATATGAAATTGGCAACTTTTAGATGCCAATTTTTTATGTTTGAGTTTTCGGGGGTTATTTACTAAAAATCTAATTTATCTCATCTTTTTATTAAACCAAGCTTGTAATTATTATTATTATTATTATTTATGAATAAAATAATGCAAAAAATTTGGTGTGGGAAAAGACTCCATAAAATTGAGTAAAAACTCTGATTGTACAAATTTATCGGATTTGACTCTCGAATTGCTAGATTTTTTCAGGTTATTGCCCAAAAACCCAGAATTTTTCGGATTATCGGATGGAAACCAGTGCAGATCACAATATCTTCAAATTGCACATGGGACATCTATCATTGACTTCTAAATGACCCTTAGCAGGTTTGAGATGGTGGATTCTTGAATTCGGAGTTTTAGCAGCTTCCAAAATCTGCCAAATCTAGAAAAAGTTCAAGTTTTTCCCCAAAAAAACCTTGGCCAGAATAAATTGAGGTTTAGTAAATAAACCCCTTTGTGTTTGTTTGTGCTGAAATAAGTTAAGAAATAGGCCCTATAGTGACCTCAAATCTTAGTCGGTAAGCAGTGTATGTAATAAAACATTTTACTGAAAAACCTGATATTATGCACCAAAAATGCTGACACTTTTAAGATACACTTTAAAAGCACATTTTGCAATATAATAAATTGTCTAATGATCCCTATTACATTGTGATATGCAATAATTTATTGCTATTTTTGCTGATTTTTATTCATTTACTTTTTTCATTACAGTGTATTGTCAAAAATCTCCGTAATTTTGTGTACCCTGAGGGTTATCTAGGGTGGGATTTGGAAATAATACAGGTATGGGATCCGTTATCTGGAAACCCATTATAAAGAAAGCTCAGCATTAAGGAAAGGCTGGCTCCCATAGACTCCATTTTATCCAAATAATCCAAATTTTTTAATTTTTTTTTCTATTTTCTCTGTAATAATAAAACAGTACCATGTACTTGATCCAAACTAAGATATAATTAATTCTTAATGGAGGCAAAACCAGCCTATTGGGTTTATTTAATATTTACTTTATAGTATTAAGGTATGAAGATACAAATTACAGAAAGATCCGTTATCCAGAAAACCCCAGGAACCCAAGAATTCTGGATAGCAGGTCCTATACCTGTACTAGAAACTTCTGGAAAACCAACTTGCAGGTCAGAGAAAGGTTGGGAAAAACACTGAATTGCTTTTTTATATGTTAAGTGAACTCTGTCTGAATGTTTGATACAACAATGTGGTCTTATATCTGTAACCTTGGTTTTCGTTAAGGGCCCTAAACAAATTATGATACTTAAAGGGGTTTGAAAAGTTTAATAGTTTGAAAGGGTCAGGAAACCTGTTGGTGACTGCAAAATGTTAATTTTATTCATATTCGAATAGATGCAATAAGGTTTGGATTAATAGTAGTAGGAATAGCAGAATTACTGTATGATTGGATTCAGTTCATCAATTTAATAAAAAAGGCCAATGTCAGGTCTGACAAAGTTATTACAGTCTTACTGTTTAAGGTTACCATGGCAATTAGAAGCAGCTGCTGATAATCAAGTGCACTTGATTATTCATATAAATGAGTGAAGGTTTGAAAGTATTGCATTTGTATATTTTGTCCAGCTGTTGCATCATCTCAAATACATATACAGGAATGGGACCTGTTATCCAGAATGCTTGGGACCTGGGGTTTTCTGGATAATGGATCTTTCCGTAATTTGGGTCTTCATGCCTTAAGTCTACTAGAAATTAATTTAAACATTAAATAAACCCAATAGGCTGGTTTTGCTTCTAATAAGGATTAATTATATCTTAGTAGGGATCAAGTACAATGTACTGTTTTATTATTACAGAGAAAAAGAAAATAATTTTTGAAAATTTGGATTATTTGGATAAAATGGAGTCTACGGGTGACAGCCATTCCGTAATTCGGAGCTTTCTGGATATCGGGTTTCCGGATAAGGGATCCTATACCTGTACATTGTAGTTGTCAATGTTGTCAACTGCTTCTAAAAAAAAAAAAGACAAATAGAAATTATTTAGAAAAAAGAGAAAGGGATAATTTTTACTGATGAAGGGTAGGTGTTAGAATAAACATGGCATTGCAGCACCCATGAGGTGGGAAGCCAGGGAAGATTATATTCTTTCTTTCTTCTCTACTTTGTGAGTAGAATAAGCAGCTATACAATTTGTCTGTTGACAGCTGGAAATGATCTTTTTTGGAGCATGCTTGTTATTGCTTGTGATATTTTGAACATGTATTTCTTTATTGGAAATAGATTTTTTAGGATGTATGCTTTTTCTCATGACATTCTATGTGATATTGACCATGCTATGAGGAGGCTGCCTCCTGCTTGGTAGCCCTCTACTCAGCTTTGTGATTTATCCATTGCTGATGTCATATACCTGGTATGTCAATATGAATAAAATATAGCAAGAAATTAAAAAATCATACTTATTTAACAGCCCACAGAATGAAAATTGTGGGCACAGTTCTAGGTGTTTGGAGGGATCATCTTACTCATAACTATATTAACATATGCAAATAGTTGTACCAAGAAGAATGGAAAAATGGAAGACTAATGGATAAAATTATTCTACAGGCAAACTCCATAACAAAAGTGCATCTAGTACGATGAGCACTTGCAGCAAAGGTTAAGATTAAAAAAATTGCCAAAGCCAGTTTTTCCACATTATTGTATCATCACCTTGTAAGCTGTTTCACAAGGTGTATTAAAGACTTAATGCCTTGCCTATATTGCCTTGATCTCCCATAACTGATGTCAGTTTCTATCACCACCCAGAGAAAAGTAACACCACAACATTATGAAATGTGCGAGGTACAATGTCAGCATTTAACATGATCGGCGTCTATAAATGAGTCTAATTGGAAAGAGGTACAAATAAGAGGACGTCCTACTCACAAGAGTTTAGGTTGAGGAACAATTGAAACATAAGTACTTTGAAAACAGCTGGTGATGCTTTATGATGAGTTGACTTGAATCAGGTTAAGTCAAATCAGGGTGCATTGAATAAGCTTTTTGAAACAGGTGGGAGTAATTTGATTTGAGAGGACACTGGAAGCCATTAATGGGATTTGCACAGGGAAATATAGGGTGGTGAGACAGGTGGATTTGTTTAGTCGCAGTGTTTAGAACAGACTAAAGTCAGCATAGTGAAATGCTTGCAAGGAGCAGTAGTCAAGTTGGAAAATAATAAGCGTCTAAGTGTTTTAGTTGTTTCATAGCCTAGGGTTTAAATGAGGGATGTAAAATATAGGTATAAATAATTACTAGGCAGAAAATCATGTTGCTGTGAGTGAAAACGGAGGTACAGGGAAATATATATATTAATTACACTTTAGAGAGGTTCACATTCAGGTGGTGCAGTGACATCCAACAAGGAATAACAGAAAGGCTATATGTAACTCAAAAAAGTAGGGGTGCACTGACCCCACTATTTTGGATTCAGCCAAATACGAACCACAAATCCTAATTTGCATATGCAAATTAGGGGTTGGAAGGGGAAACATTTTTTACTTACTTGTTTTGTGACAAAAAGTCACGTGATTTTCTTCCCACCCATAATTTACATATTCAAATTAGGATTCGGATTTGGTTCGGACTGGCAGAAGGATTCGGCTAAATCCGAATCCTGCTGAAAAAAGGCAGAATCCTGGCCAAATCCTGAACTGAATCCTGGATTTGGTGCATCCCTACTAAAATGGACAGCAGGAGGACAGAAGGATGGAGGTCATGGCTCATGAGTAGACAGGTAGATTTTGATATCATCAGTATAAAGTTGTCATGAACTATGAATGAATGAATGAATGAATCACTATGGTTTCTAGAGAAGTAATATAGTGTAAGAAGAGCAGTAGGCCTAGGACAGAGCCTTGAGCTTCAACAGAGAATCAAGAATAAAAACCTGTTACAAAAAAACACTTAATCAGTCACATGGATTGCCACCTAGTTATTATGTTCCAGTATTGAAAAAAAATTATTGAAATCAAAGTCATAATTTTTATTACAATGTGTTAACATTTCCAATTCAGCCAGACTGCCATTGCTTTCTATTCAGCATTATTTCATTTATATTTATTTATATTTCACTAGAAAGTGAAAATAAAATCGTATCTATAACATCATTATGTATTTTATTCACAAGTTATGAACTGCTTATAACTTCTCTTTCAGTGCAATTTTTCAATAATCCAAAATTTGAATGTGTTTTGTTACCTTGACAAGTATGTTGCCAATTGTTTGCAGTATGCTTGCTTATCATTTCAATTCCAAGTCCCAAGTCAACCAATAACTAATAACTGTCTGGCGGTTAAGGGCTATTGGCAACAAAATCTTTTTGTGTTATTAAAAAAACTACTACAATTTGCATGCATTTACAATTGGGGAAAAGTTAATATATATACATATTACACAACAAACTAAAATAAAATAATTGCCTATAAGGTGAACCACACACAGGTCAACACCACCACACACCATTACTGTTCCATATAAATGTTCATGCCTGAAGGATGCAGGTTACTATATTTTTCAAAATAATATCTGTCCAACAATTATGTTCGGCCGCATCTGGAATGTTCAGGAGGAATTTCTGCCAGTAGTAGTCAGGCATTCCTGGTTTTCAGGTGAAATGTAAAACAGTAGAAATAAGCAAATACAACTATTTTCAAGGTAAAGATATAGATATATAGATATAAATAAGGAGTAGGAGCACATATATTTGAAAAATAAGCTTTATTTAGAACTTAAATTGTAGAATTAGGCCCCCTTTAATGGTGACTTATTGGACAGAGTGGGTGGACTAAGAATTTCTTTTCTTGGGGATGGACTGAAAATTTATATTCTTGGCTCTCATTGCTTGTATAGGAATGGATGCGAGAGAAAACAATGAAATACGGTTTGTTGCCTTGCTGGAAAATGCTGAGCTCCTAAAGCAGACAAATGATTAGTCGACTGGACTAGATTTTTTTCCTCTGCTGGAGAGTATTTCCTGCTATCAAGGCTGCTTTAGAACTTCTGTTGCATTTCTGTCTTGTTTGGAATTTTTCAATAATTTGCAAATTTGATTTGTTTTCCCTTGGGGCCCATAAATTATTAAGGACTGTAGAATGTGCTCTTGCCCAGTTGTAGTTAATATAGCATGTGGTTATATAATTGCCATATGTTGATGGGTACAGTGCATTTAAGTCCTTTCTCTGGTAAAAGGCTTTTTGGCAGTAGATGAGATATATAAGATTATTTCACAGCCTCTTTACTTTGCTGAGACACAGATGTTCTGCATGTGCAATATTAGGAGTCTCTTTCAGTGCATTCTAGAAGTGCAGCTCAGTTCTTTGAGCATGTCGTAGCATGATGATTTGCGGATGTTTAGCATGACGGATAAAACAAACAGTTCAGTGAAGAAAAGACTTGATACCTATCTACTATTGAGTCTGTAAAACTGATGCATCTGCTCTGTAATCCTACTTCCATGATTTTTCACTAATATCAATAATATTTACATAGGCAATGCTACCACAAGGTAATGAGTTGATGAGACTTACATATGTTCAAATGTTTAACTGAAAGTGACAATAGATTGTATCATCATTGTTTAATATACATAATCTAAGAATATATATCTTGACAAAGTGCAATATTTTAAAGCATTGTATCTTGCTAGTGATATATAATATTAAATAATATATAATTGTAGGAGCTGATGCACAACCACATCCAAAATGATCAAATTGTTTTGGCTCCTTAGCTAAGAATCAGTGTAAAGCAAAACAGGTTTCCCAGTGACAGGTATGGAATACAAATAGGAATAAGTTGGATCTTATGGTCATGTTTTTGTTTTTTAAATAAACCAGGAGGGGAGAACTAGTTGGATGTATAATGTATTATATTCAGTTTCCATCTTGTTTCATTCATATTTGCTGACAGTTCAAAATTGCACCACCCTTTGTTAACAGCACTGCATGTGATCAGCATGCCTCCAAGTTTGCTTCTCATTCAGAATGGACAGGATGGGGAGTGCTAGGGAAAGGAAGGTGCTGAGGAGCCCTGTACTTACAGCCTGCTTTTGAATTTGTAATCTGGTGCAGGATGTGAAGGCCAGATGCTATGTGTGATAGAATTTAATAAATATTTATGACATCTTTAATGTAATATTGCATCAAGAGAGTTACACTACACCAATTGAAACTTAACACCTTTTGGTGCAGGTCCAGTTATATCTGACTAGTTAGTCATTGAGTGCATAGGAATATCTATTTTTGGCCCAGTTTTATGGTAAGGAAATTTGCTTGGATTATGCTGTAACTTCAGTGAGTTAGATCAGTCCGTTTGTCAGCAGTTCAAGTCATTTGCTGCATTTGCTAGCATAAAATGCATTGGTGGCGAATATGCACTTTTTGACATGCCAGGCCAGCAGTGAAGGAATGTATTGAATAGAACCAACCCCCCCCCCAAACTCAATGGCATTAGAAAATTTGAAAAACTCGGATTGAAAAAGTTTGCACTAAACATTTGAGCTTTGGAAACCCTAATTCTAATTTGTGAATTTGAGCACAAAAAAAAATTAAACATTGGTAAATAAGCTCCAAATACTAATAAAAATGGAAAATAAAAAGATGCCTTAGATTAGTGATCCCCAACAAGTGGCTCATGAGCAACATGTTGCTCACCAACCCCTTGATTGTTGCTCCCAGTGGCCTAAAAGTAGGTGCTTATTTTTGAATTCCTGGCTTGGAGGCAAGTTTTGGTTACATAAAAACCAGGTGTACAGGTCTTGTGTTGCTCTCCAACTCTTTTTACAATTAAATGTGGCCCATGGGTAAAAAAAGGTTGGGGACCCCTGCCTTAGAGCATAAGGGAGCGTGTCTCTCAGCAGAACTAGATAAAAGGAACAGGTGACGTGCACATAGACACATTCATATTATTTTCATTTCTTGTGGTAGAAAGTTGTATAATGTGTAAATTGTGATGTTTTTGTATGTTGCACTTAAGGGCAAATTTATCAATATTTTATTCTGAAACTGTGAACACCAATTTTTGCAGTTTAGGAAACAAATAATTGTGAAAATCCAAATGAAAAATTGCATGACTGAACCCTGTATATGAGCTTTGTCTAGGTTATTCTCTATTAGTATTCATTTAATCAAAGAGGAGGCATAGATACATAACCTAAACCAGAACATAGTATCCAACCTAACTGGACCTAAATATCCGAGGGCTATACTAGAAGTATATAGGCACAAGTTCTCTAATGATGAATAAATTTGCCAGACGAGAATTCCATGTTTCACAGCCAGCGAATAAATTTGCGAAACTATGGTGAAAAATCAGCTGCATCAAAAAAATTTGGCTGCGCGCCAGAATAGTCACACACATAAAAATTGTCGTGTGCGCATCAAAATTATTCAGACGCCCATTGACTTTAAAGCATTTGGACAAAATAGGCACGTCTATAGATATTGTTGTGGCCGTCCAAATTGAAGCGCATTAAAATTATTTTTCTGTCCATTGACTTCAATGCGTTTTGCTAAGAAAACACCTATTTTCACTTAACTGCATCCCACTTCAATCATAGAAACCATTTTGTTGTAGATTTTCACTGTTTAATCATTTGAACGTTAACTGATATTTTGATCACTTGGGGCAGTTATTTTTATTACATTATAACAAACAAGGGAAAGTTGTGCTCACCACTCATTTTTTAAACCATTAAGTGGGGGTGCAATGAGGCTGTGACAAATACAACCCATTATCAATATATTAAGAACATTGAAACATTTACCTTACCCCTTTAAACAAAGCAGGGATTGTTCTATATATTGCAATATATTTAGGCTGGCCAACTACGTCAATGTCATCCCCGGTGTGGCCAGCTCCTAGACTCAACTTGCATCTGATTTATTTTTAGTGCTCTAAAATTACACGTTAATAATAATAATAATAATAATAATAATAAGTTGAGGAATCAAGAAAGATTCCCAGTAGTTTTAGGGGCCGATTCACCAATGGTCGAATATCGAGGGTTAATTAACCCTCGATATTCGACTAGGAATTGAAATCCTTCGAATTCGAATATCGAATTCGAAGGATTTAGCGCAGGAAATTCGATTGATCGATCGAAGGATTATTCATTCGATCGAACGATTAAATCCTTCGAATCGAACGATTCGAAGGATTTTGATCCAACGATCGAAGGAATATCCTTCGATCAAAAAAACTTAGGCAAGCCTATGGGGACCTTCCCCATAGGCTAACATTGACTTCGGTAGCTTTTATCTGCCGAACTAGGGGGTCAAATTTTTTTTTAAAGAGACAGTACTTCGACTATTGAATGGTCGAATAGTCGAACGATTTTTAGTTCGAATCCTTCTATAGTCGTAGTCGAAGGTCGAAGTAGCCCATTCGATGGTCGAAGTAGCCCAAAAAACACTTCGAAATTCGAAGTTTCTTTAATTAGAATCATTCACTCGAATTCACTCGAATTTAGTGAATCGGCCCCTAAGTGTATTCAGAACTTATCAAAACTAATTGTCTGGAAACTTTAACTTTGCTTTAACCTTTTTATTGACAGGTAAGAATAATTTCTAATAAATAATCAACTAGTTCAGATTTATTTCAGAGTCATTTATTTCAATGACTTCAAATATAATTTCTAATTAAAAAGAATGTAGCACGATTTATACTTAGCTTGTTAGATGATTGGGTTAGCATTGTAATAATATGGTAGCAATACACTTGTTAGTGTAATGGTATGCGTACATTTCATTCAAGTGAAAAATCATACAAATATGAATTAGGGATGCACCGAATCCAGGATTCGGTTCGGGATTCGGCCAGGATTCGGCCTTTTTCAGCAGGATTCGGATTCGGGCCGAATCCTTCTGCCTGGCCGAACCGAATCCGAATCCTAAT
The DNA here is from genome assembly GCA_038501925.1 of Xenopus petersii. Taxonomy (NCBI): domain Eukaryota; kingdom Metazoa; phylum Chordata; class Amphibia; order Anura; family Pipidae; genus Xenopus; species Xenopus petersii. Next base: position 41,511,074 of record CM076680.1, on the reverse strand, counting down.
TTGCATATGCAAATTAGTGGTGGGAGGGAAATTACATGACTTTTTGTCAGAAAACAAGGAAGTAAAAAATGTTTTCCCCTTCCCACCCCTAATTTGCATATGCAAATTAGGGTTCGGATTCGGTTCGGTATTCGGCCGAATCTTTCTCGAAGGATTCGGGGGTTCGGCCGAATCCAAAAAAGTGGATTCGGTGCATCCCTAATATGAATCCCTATTTGCACCAAAGAGCATCTCTTTCATGCTATTTGTTCTGAGAGCAATCGCAATACACACTTTAGTAAGTAAATGAATCAAAATTTTAGAACAAAACCTTTTTTAGAATGCATGTCTAATACAAACCCTATTAACTTATGTTGTACACAGGTATATTTTACCTGTTTATACATGATCAAAACTGACATTGCTATGTGGTTTAGCTGCAACAAAAAAATTGCTCTAGTAAAAATTGCCGCACGGTAAACAGTTTTTGACGCCGATTTACTTTAACAAATTGTCCTGCACGTAAAAAATTGACGCCTATTGACTTCAATGCGTTATACAAATTTTTTCGGAGTTTTGGGAATGTTTCAGCAAAACAGGACAAATTCGCTCATCACTATAAATGAAAGTTAATCATAATTATAACAAGGGTTCACAATTTTCTATGTTTAGCTTACTTTTCTTGGCTATGACTTTTTAAGATGATAAGTGTTCAGTATCGATACTACCAAAAATAAGCTTGTTTGTATTTAGGACCCTGTAAACTTTCCTCAGTGTTGCAGAAATGTTTGAGCCTTATGTATGTTTGCTGTGTTTGTCTGAACTTTGCATTTAGCAACACCATCTCCTCCTACTCCTACTATTGTTCTTTTTTTATACTATAGTTGTGCTAATTTCCCACAGCAGAGCAATTTGGGGAGATAAGTAGAAAGCTGACATGTTAAATACATTCTTTTCTTCTGTATTTACAGGGAAGAACAAATGTTTTGTAAAGCTCTGTCACCATGAAGCCTTCCATATCTCACAGTGGAGAAACTAATACTGCAGATAAGAATTACAACTAATAAAGAAAATAGTCTGGATGGTATAAATCTATAGTATATCCATGTGTGCTAAGCAAGTAATAAATGGATGGCCATTTCCATCTCTGTGGACTTCTTTTCAAAGCAGCCTGTACTTTAAGGAAATCCGGATGGAAATCAGCTACAGATCTTTCCGACTTAAGAAAAAAAGAAAAACATGCTAGAAAGCCCAGTAGACTTAAATCAATGTTACACATTTAGTTAAAGCTCGAAGAACCAATTCAGAGTAATATTATTTGAAAGAAAAAAGTCATTATGCGTGGTAGGTGTGACATCAAAAGTGTAAGGCTGCTCTTCTGTAAATGACTTAAACATGACAAAAGAATGTTCCATAAGTCAAGTCATCGATCATGTTTTAACCATCATAAATGACTTCCTTTGGAGCATTCAGAAGTGTGCGCTTTAACATCAACTCCAGATGGACATGTATTAATCAACAAAGATCCTTCCTACAGAATTGCATTCCATTGTCACATATATTTTATTTTGGGAAGGCAGCATGTATGCTCTGGCAGTTCCATGTATGCCTTCTTATGTTGTGCAGAAAAGGGCATGTTACACTGTCAAGCAGGAGTGTAGAAAGAGCAGAAAAATTAACTGACATTTCCATAAATAGATCTAATGAAACACTAGCAATAACTGAAATGTCATATTCTTTTAAGATCCGTAAATATAATTTTTAGAAACAATATTACAGCTTATAAATGACAAAAAAACAAACATGATTTTCTAAAGGCATAAAAGCCTCAAATATTCTGTTTGCTTATAGTTGCTTTGCATGAGGATAAGCATATGCTAGACATAGTTATTCAGATATAGGACCTGAATTTGTGACCTGGGGTTTTCCGGATAATGGATCTTTCCATAGTTTGGATCTTCATACCTTCATTTTAAGTCTACAAGAAAATCATATAAACTTTCAATAAACCCAATAAGGATTAATTATAAGTCAGTTTGTCGCCCTCCATTGGCCGGCTAGCACTTGTTGACTTTGCAACCTCCATAGTGATGTTCTCTTAGATTGGTGAACCTATGTTTTGCTATCATTTTGTCCTTACCTCTCATGTATTTCATTCAAAACTGGGCGCATACCTGTTCTATCTTTCTTTACCCTTTCTCCCCCCCTTTCCTACTCTACCTTTTTCACGTTTCCTTTCTTTGCCTTTGAATTTGGATAAAAATTAGAGCCTCCTCAGCTGTACACACAGTTAATCTGTTTTGTGATATTATTGACTATCCTTCGGTATGACATGACATATGCTTATCCTTAACAATGTTGATGATCAATGCATTCTACATGTACGACTGTATCTTTTTTTTCTGCTCTTTCTTTAATAAAATTATAAGTTACAAAATTATAAGTTATTTTGGATCAAGTACAAGGAACTGTTTTATTATTAATGAGAAAAAGCAAATGTGGATTATTTGGATAAAATGGAGTCTATGTGAGATGTCCTTTCCATAATTCTGAGCTTTCTTGATAACGGGTTTCCAGATAACTGATGCCATGCCTTTATATGTATATAACACAAAACATGACCAACAGAAATAAGATAGGATCTTAAATTACATTTACTAACCAATACGCTGACCTCTGCTTGGAACTAATGAGAGATAGTGCAGTTTTATTATAACATTACTATAAATATTATAATCATATTATAATAAAACTACCCTGCCTCTTACCTTTCTCCTCTCTGTTGTGAACTCCAGCACTTAGTGAGCTCCAAGTAACATCATGGCACTCAAGGGTTGGTTGCTTATTATTTTGTCACTGAGTGCTGCAAGGCTTGCTTTGACCCTGTGAAAAATACTCTACCTTGGTATTGGTCACTAGTGGCCTAGGGTGTATTTGCCACAGCTAACTACCCAATGAAATCTATTTATATATAAATTAAGCAGCTGAGGGATGCTGGTAGATATCGTTTGGCTGGTGGCCCTACTGTAATTTGCAACTGATAATAGACAAAACAGTCTAAACAGCTCACCCAGCTGATGTTATTGAAAGGCCACTTCTGGGATTGTTGGCCAACTTGATCAAAAAATGATTTACAAATAACCATTCCTTGTGCAATTGCCTGTTAGCTTTAGGGAAAAGGAACGACTAAGATGCTTAAGATGCTTGAACGTATTTCAGTCACTGTCTCAGCTGCATTTGGAGTTCTTAGGTTAATGTCATACAAGGTGGTTTCTCCGCCGGCATTTTTCTGCTGGAAAGAAGCTTCTCATTCAGCCCCTTGCCTTCCCATGTGAGACTGCAGTGATAGGGATGCAATCAGCCTGTCTTGACACAAACATGGAGGATTTCAGCCCAAAAATGCACACTTAGACCAACTGTGCCTGCAAATTCCCTTGTATGATTAGTACAATTAAGGAACAAGCAAACAGTAAACAAACATAAACAATAAATATCTGTAAGTCAATTTGAAAGTTCTGTACATTTTTTTTCTAAGTTCTATAAGCACAGCGGGATGCCTGCATAAGTATTTTTGTGACATTGGAATTTAAAAAGTTTATTTTCCTCAGGCAAACTAGCTGTGTATCAAGGGTGCCTTCAGTCTGAGGGTCACCTTCGTATCTTTCCTCAGCTGAGCAGTTTATATCTGTAGGTATTTTTATGGTGAGACACTCTTGGGATCTGAAAGAAAAAAAAAAGTGACTTAAAGGTGATTCCATTATTGGCTAATTGATTAAATATGCATCGCAGGCTCTTAGGGCTTCCAGTATTAGCCCTTTCTCCCAACTGAAAGGCCTTAGTGGCTTGCTAACAGTAATTATCAATGCAGCCAATAAGAAGCCACCTTTAAATCACTTTTGTTATTTTCCGCATCACACGAACATTATACCCCCCTCATACATAACATGGCCAACATGGCTTATGACAAATTGCTTCGCCCATTGTAGATCAACAGTACGCAATAAAGCCCTTTTGAAACATGACTACTGTCTTGAACTCACTCCCTGAAGAATATTTACTAGGGAATAACACACTGCGTGATGTTTTCTATTTTCGAAGAAGAGCAAATTGATTCTTAAATGCATTTCTTAATATAGACACATATTTTTAAAAAAAGCTTTGAAAAGAAATCATACATGGAATTATTTATTGAGATAAAGTATGTAATACATTTACCTAGCTTTATGCCTTTAATTACTATTGCATGCAACTGAGTATGCTTTACTGGGAGAAAAGGGGTTAAATATCTGAAGCCCAGCCCCACTTGAAAGTTTACTGGCTGTAATGGGGGCTGAAGAACAACAAACCTAAGTTACGAGGGACTTCTTCAATTCCACCCACACCACAGGGGCACAAAGCTATAAAAACACTCCATGTAGAAAAATAGTACAGGTATGGGATCTGTTATCCAGAAACCCGTTATCCAGAAAACACCTAATTACGGAAAGGCTGTCTACCATAGACTCCATTTTATTCAAATAATCTAAATTTTCAAAAATGATTTCCTTTTTCCATGTAATAATAAAATAGTAGCTTATACTTGATCCAAACTAAAATATATTTACTCCTTATTGGAAACAAAACCAATCCATTGTGGTTATTTAATATTTTCACAATTTTCTAGTAGACTTAAAGTATGAAGATCCAAATTATGGAAAGATCCATTATTCAGAAAACCCCAGGTCCCAAGCATTCTGGATAACAGGTCTCATACCATACCTATATTGATAATGGTCTATTCAGCTAAATGTAAACAATGGGTGATTTTGAGCTATATATTTTCTAAATATGAAAGTCAGGCCTTACACTGATCTTTCTCTGACAAGTTTGAAGCATGATTTTGTGGATCACTCAAGGCCATTCTTTCATGGACTGAAAAGAAAAGGTTGTGAAAGAAAAGATACTCTCTTCAGTATTTGAAAATGTTAGTTAAAAAGCAAGTTAAAATACATACTGTTGCAATTTGCCATTTACCGAGTAGCTAAACAGTATTTTATCCTACGCAAAAGCCTGAAATAGTGCAAGAAGATTTCTTAAATCTAGACAACCCCAAGTGGTATCTTCTAAATGCGAGTACAACACTGTATTTATAAGGAAAGATACATGACTAAGGGAAGCTATTTCTTTTATGAGAAATAAAGTAAAGGCCCAGAAGCACACATCATTTGAAAGTGGAAAATGGAATCACATGCAAAATATTTTTGGTCAGTTGTATGGGTTCTTTAAATACATTTTTTGTAATGCTATATATTGACTAGGACTCATTTACAATTTTTAGGCTCAGTACTAGGTGCTTCCATGTTGTCACGGTCAGCACCCTAAATCCAGAACTGATGCTAAGCACCCTGTTCTCAGCTCTTGCTTCCGCCTTTAAGAGCCGCCTTTCACCTCGAGAGGAGCCCTCAGCTAATCGGAAGCCGCCAGGTCTTATAAAGAGAGGTTCCATGCGAAGGGTTCTAGACAAGCAAAGGGGCACAACGGTAAAACAAAGTCTTTTGGGCAGAAGGTCACAGTACAAGGCTTAGGCAGAAAGCGTAGTCAAATCAGGCCAGATCGGGGCAGGCAGAGTACAAGCGGAGTCAGACAGGCAGGGGTCAAACCAGGAGATCAATCAGAAAGGATGCGGATATAGAAGAGTCGGTTACCAGGCAGGGTCAGGATTTCAGAAGTCAGGATCATCAAAACAGGTAGGGGTCATAACAAGTATCAGATATCAGACAGAATACAGGTTCAGAAGCACCAGGAAATCACCAAAAATGATCCAATAACAGGCAATCACAAAATCTAAACTGTCTCTTTAAATACTTTTACATTTCGCAACATTGCGCAATGGAGTCATAAAGCCTATAAATATAGAAGACGTGCACCACGCACACCCCTAGTTAATCGGCGCAGACGAAGGAGACCGGCGTGGCGGGCGTCCCTGCCGAAAGCGCGTCGCGCGTCCCCACCGGCCCACTAGGCCACCAGGGTGAGTATCTGTCACACATGTGCCTAGAACACTGAACCCCCTAAAGCCCCCTAATCTGTCCCTGCAGGGCCACCCCTAAATGCCAGTTGTGCCTAAGCACCTTACTTTGACATCAGCATACATGGTCCAAATCAAAACATTTTTCAGGGCAATTCTTTCACCCATGCATAATGTAACCATACAATACCCGGTTTCAGTGTAGTCACTTGCTTAAAAATGTATATTTTAGACTATTTACCACATTACACACAAATTAACACAATACATTAACTGGTTATTTTTCAGAATTATTGCTTGGGGGGGTCCATATATGTAGCTGTTACCAGCCACTTTAGTCCTGATCTGTCTGTAAAGGACATACATGACTTGGCCAGATATATGGCCACAGTTCTGGCATTGTTGACCAAACCAGGAGTCTCTTATATAGGCCCTAACTGACAATATATTGATTGGGCCATGAATAAAATTCTACACATCAAAATCCTCAAAACATTGTATATCCAGTCCTTGGTCTATGATTTCTCACCAGACCTAGTAAGAGCAATTGTTGGCCTTGCAACTGGTTAACGAAACAGTCCTGCTGTTTTCCATGCATAGCTTTAGCGGTATTGGCAAGAGTCATTTTAGAAAATTGTTGATGGTGTTTTCCAAGCAATAATTTCTAATAGCATAGAACAATGAGCTCTGTTAGGGCATGGACAAGCTTATAAAAACTGGATTACTTTTATTAAATGTCCAGCCTCTGGACCCTCCAGTAAGTAGCTAGTTCCTTAGTTTGCCTTGGCAAGGGTAAATGCACTAAGCGGTTTCAAGCTTAGGCAATGGCTCACTAGGTTAGCGCACTATTTACAGTACGTGACAGTCTGCTTTTTTAAAAACCGCGCTAATTTTCCATGCTGAAAACCGCATGTGTTTCCATGCCCTTAAAGTTTATAATAATGCTATACAGGTTAATCATTGTTTTATATGCGCAGTAGTCATTTGAGACAGTTCTCCCAGTGGCCAAATAATTGCAAATTTGGACATAATAATTGGGGCTCATTGGCACCTGGGCTGTAACCCATATCGACCAATCAGTTATGAGCTTTTTTTTTTTTCCAGTCGGCTGTAGGTTGAGCATTGAAAGCAATCATCTGGTTGGTTGCCATGGGTTACATAACAGGAGCAAATTTGCCCACTGTTTATAAATTACCCCAATGTTTTCCTGGCTTTACCAAGCAGTAACATTTCATTTATACAACAAAGTTATTTTTAAATGTAATTTGAATATGTATATGTTTGTTTAATATGAACTTGCTGTGCCATCTGACCTGTTTGTCCAACTTCTTGCTCTTGGTAGTTATGAAACATGTCTGCTAATTATAATAATTTCTGTAATTGAAGGAATGTGTCAATGTATTATGCCTGTGGAAATTATAGCTCATATAGTTAATAAACAAAAAGCCAAAGAAAATAATGTTACTATTCTATTTCTGTTCTCAGGAAAATACTACAAATAAAATATTAGCCTGACCATGTAAATATGTGTTTTGTGTTCTTTTTTGCCCACCAAAAAAACAAATGCCTCTTCTTTTTACAAATCAAGCACATGGTCATTTCCAGTGCTGAAAGCTTCAGGATATCAAGTGACTAGTAAGTGCTGCAGAGTAGGCAAGGCTAATTAATATAATTACATTGCATTGCTATTTTTCTAGCCTTTAATCAAATTTAATGAATGATAGCATCAATCCAAATGTACAATACTACAAAAAAACCCCATTAATATTGGCCTTTTTTTGGAATGCCAGAATAGTTGCATGCATGCATTTTTACCCTTTTTTCAAACTTCTTTGAAATGCTTGTTTTGTGCTACTATGGGGCACATTTACTGAGCTCGAGTGAAGGATTCGAAGTAAAAAAACTTCGAATTTCAAAGTATTTTTTTGGGTACTTCGACCATTGAATAGGCTACTACGACCTTCGACTACAACTTCGATTCGAACTAAAAATCGTTCGACTATTCAACCATTCGATAGTCGAAGTACTGTCTCTTCAAAAAAAACTTAGACTACATACTTCGGTAGTTTAAATCTTCCGAGGTACAATGTTAGCCTATGGGGACCTTCCCCATTACTTTTCTAAGGTTTTTTTGATCGAAGGAAAATCCTTCGATCAATGGATTAAAATCCTTTGATTCAAAGGATTTCATCGCACAATCGAACGATTTCTCCTTTGATGGTTCGATCGTAGGATTTGCGGTAAATCCTTTGAATTCGATATTTAATTTCGAAAGATTTTACTTCGAGGGTCGAATTCGAGGTTTTCAGTAACCCTCGATATTCGACCCTTAGTAAATGTGCCCCCACGTATTGCATTGGATCTGTTCAAGAATATTTCAAATTAACATCAGCTTGACTTTTTTGAGTAGCTTATATACAGGGAAACCTTAATTTTACAGTCTGTTGATTTTAAGTTTCCTTTCATTTTCCAACATTTTTTGTGGTCCCACCAATATATATTGCATAATTATACACCCGATTTTACACCATTTTTTTCTGGTCCACTGAAAAATGTGAAATAGGGCTTCTACTGTATAACCAATATGTATAAAGAGTTTTAAATGAACCACTTAAGGATAAATTTTGTATTCATAATGTACAGGACCACCACTGACTGTAGTGATTCTAACATGTGTCTTCCTAAAAAGTCAGTTAACATGGATATTAAAATCATATGGGTAAATATCAATGCTGCAGTGTAGAGCATATTTTGCACTGTCTATAGAAAGGCCATAATGCAATGCAGCTGAGTTAATAACATTTGCTCATTTAGCATTTCTGTAAAGAATTTCTTCAAAGCTTTTACTTAAGAAGTGATTACATTTTGGTTTTACAATTTATATGTATAATATGGTTATTGACTTCTAATCAAATTGGCATACTGAAGTTTCACTACGTTCTGTTTAGTACAAGTGCTCACACAGATGCTGTACAAATCATGGATGACATCTGTTCTTCCAAAACAGTTAAGCTGCAGGGCCCAAAACACATATATACTTTGCAACCATGGTCTTGCAGAAAACTATTAAATCAGAGAACTGAAAAAAAAATTGTTACAATAAAACAAAAAGCTAACATAAGAAACAAGAGACAGAGCTGGCTACTTAAAAAAATAGATACAGTGATTGTTTCCATCTTAGCTCAGGGCTGTACCAACTGTTCATAATTTACTGTTTGGCAAGCTGGGTGTTTTCATTTCATTCATGGTTCAGGAGTCAAAAACATATGCTACCTTTAGTAATGAGCACTTCTGAAATGTAAAATTATCCATATTCTTGTCACTGGAAATGTTTACGCAACAGCAAAATGCCCCAACATCAAAATAAATCAGGAACCTTTCAGAGTTTTTATTACCATATGCTCGCTCAATGTAATGAAATAGGAAAACTCTGCAAAATGTGGCTTAATTAAAAGCAAAAATTGAAACAAAAATGCGGAGACTTTTGTGGCACAAAAAGTGTTTCGACGTTAACTTAAACTGGTAGGTGCTGGAGGGTTCTCAAAGAAATGCAGAGCACCTAACTTTTTATTGAATTTGGCAAAGCTATGCTAAACATTATAGTTTGTACACTGGAAGATAAAACAGTATTGTGTCACAGGAGGTGGACAGTATATCTTGTAGGAAAAGTGTTTTGTATGTCTTTTATCCACACAGCATCCACATTACTGTTAAAAATGGTACAGTGATATCATATTCACTTCATTTTCACTGTATTGGACAGAACCAAACAACAGACAATCAGAGCACTAGACTGGTGACAACAAAAGTTTAAGAACATAATGTAATTAAAATCTCAACATTTGCAACAGGTTTATAATCCATCACCAAGCACCATCTATAAGGATATAATTTACAGCAGTGATCCCCAACCAGTGGCTTGTGAACAACAAGTTTATCTCCAACCCCTTTGAGGGGCCTCAAAGCAGCTGCTTATTTTTGTATTCCTGGCTTGGAAGCAAGTTTTGGTTGCATAAAAAACAGGTGTATCACCAAACAGAGCTTCCTGTAGGCTGCCAATCCACATAGAGACTAATAAATGGCCAATAATAGCACTTAATTTGCTCCACCTAGGAGCATTTTTATGCTTGTGTTGCTCCCCCAACTCCATTTACATCTCAATGTGGCACATGGGTAAAAAAGGTTGGGGGCCCCTGATTTACAGGATATTTATTACTCCTGTGTATGGACATGGTGAATTTAAGAGTGCACCATGAGCAATCTAGGCCCTGATCAAATACTTAGCCCTGCTCCATAGAAATTTTCTTGTAATATAGGACAGTTATTTTATAGCATCCCTTTACATACAAAAATGTAATATTAATTGGATGGGTGCGTAAAAGCACTCCATCCGGGGTCTGGGTTTGCTATTATATTTATACTTTTCTAATATGGCAAAACATTCTTCAAGCATTGGCTAATATCTTGATGACATGCTCAGCTGATGTTCTTGGGAGTCATTGCTAAAATGTAAAATATGGAAAGTTTATGAATGAGGTAAAACTTGGATTGACTGGCAAACCCATGTTGGCTACATTGGAGTACTGACAGCTGTGAAAATGTAATTTAGATTCTAATGAGAACATTGAATGCATTATGCTCTTGGTGGAGCTCTGGGTAAGCAATGAGCACATTTTAAAAGTAAATTAAGGTTAGAACAAAAACAACTGTTGGCAATGGAAAAGTGTAGATGATATATATTGACATTCATTCATCAGGGAACATTCTGTTTTGAAAGAGCTGGTAGAAAAAGTAACGGGATATATCTACTTGGGATTACAAGTTTAGGTTTACTTATCATAATGGAATTTTTTGCAAAAATAATCAACATTAAAGAAACGGTAACAACAAAAAATGAAAATGTTTTAAAGTAATGACAATATAATATACTTTTGGGCTGCACTGGTACAACTGGTGTGTTTGCTTCTGAAAGGCTACTATAGTTTATATAAACAAGCTGCTGTGTAGCTATGGGGGCAGCCATTCAAGCACAGGATACACAATTATAATAACAGATAAGTTCTGAAGAATCCCATTGTATACCACAGAGCTTATCTGTTATGTTGTGTATCCTGTGCCTTTTCTCCTCTTCTTCAGCTTTGAATAGCTGTCCTCATGCCTACATAGCAGCTTGTTTATATAAGCTAAAGTTGTGTTTCTGAAGCAAACACACCAGTTCTACCAGTGCAGCACAACAGTACATAATATTTTCATTAGTTTTACCACACTTTAATTTTTTTGTTCCTTTTTTGTTCCTTTAAATGCTAGACTGATGTTTTTTACATAAATTTCTTTCTTAAAGAGGGAAATATGAACATTTTGAGATAAATAGTTCTGTTTGAGGAAAGATACACGGAGAAGTGTCAGTCAATACACTTTTTTCATCTTATTAAAACTCATTTATTAATAATAGTTTTATTGGAAAAATACTGATAATATGAAGAAGAGCCCAATCGTGCTGTCTATGGATTAGGAGAGGTGGGGTACAAATGGGAAGTGTTAATTTGCAAGCATCCAATTGCATTGATCCTATAAGGGTATAAGCAGTAAATCCCTAAGAATGTATACACTTGCATTCTTGCAGTAACTTACTGGTGAGCAGCACTGACTGAGGGTCATTTATAAACAGTGGGCAAATTTGCTCCTGGGCAGTAACCCATGGCAACCAATTTCAGACGAGTGCTTACAGCTGGCTGGAAAAAGCTAATAACTGATTGGTTGGTATAGATTACTACTCAGGTGCAAATTTGCCCCGTGTCTATAAATGAGCCCCAGTAATTGACTTGTTTTCTCAGTTTCATTGTTAGAGATGTGAATGCAGGAATTATTTCTTCCTTTTCCATCTCTTCTATCATATATCATTTTGTTCAAATCTACCACTGTGTTTCCTCCATCACCATGCTGCCCCTATTCTTTGCCCCTTTCCATTTTTTATTCAGCCATTATACTGCTCCATGAGTTTTGTCTGTTTTGCTTCCCTATGTACAGCAACCCCTCAACCCTGACTATGTTCTCGTCTTGTCCCTTTATGCACATGCTTCCTACGTCTATCTTTTGATTTTCTGCTTACAATTCTGTCTGAAATAGTCTCACACTGTGAGGGTCATTTATGAAAACAGAACACAAAAATAAATATAAAATAAAAAGCTACTTTCAATCTAGTTGTACACTTTTTGTATTTCCTTCATGTAAAGTAAAAACTTGATTATGCGTTGTCAGAATTGCTTATGATAACTATAATAACACACCTATAAAGTACTATACGTCATACTCTCATTAAATGCAGAGTCCCACTTACTTTAATGAGCCTGGTGCTATATCTATGCCAAAGTTGAGCAAAGTAAAGCATAGAGAGAGTTAGACTGGACACTATTCTGGAGCATGGTAAGGGAAGGCAAGTAACTCTTTTGCCATTATATCAGTAGCTATGCATTCACCTTATATACAATTATTGTCAGACTATGTCACTATGCCCCCCCCCATGTCTTACAATTTGGAGATCTTTGTGCTACTTATATATCTAATCTATAAAAGACCTTAGAACATAGCCAGTAGTCCCATTAGCCTCAGAGCTTTTTTTATTACCCTCTGGATGTAAAACAAATCTTATCAAAAGCTACCTGTAATGGTTGGCACCCTAAATCTAGAACCAATCTGGTCTCGGCTCGTGCTTCTGCCTGTAGCAGCCACCTTTGGCCTCGGGAGGAGCCCTCAGCTAGGGGAGGGGTTCTAGGCAGGCAGAGGGGCACAACTGTAAGCAAGGTCTTTTTGGGCAGAAGGTCATGGTACAAAGTGTTAGTCAATAGAGTAGTCAGATCAGGCCGTGTCGGGGCAGGCAGAGAATGATCATAGTCAGGTAGGCAAGGGTCAAACCAGGAAGTCAATCAGAGGGGTTAAGCAGAATCAAAGTCGGTAATTAGGCAAGGGTCAGGATACAGAAGTCAGGATAGTCAAATAGCCAGGCAGGGGTCACAACAGGAATCAATACAGATAAATCAGAAGCTCAATAGCACAGAAGCACCAGGAACAAGATCGGATAACGGGCAAGGTCTTGAAGCCCGAATGAGCCTTTTATAGTGTTTGATTTTCGCACCATTGCACGTCGGCGTCATCACGCCAGCACGTCGGCGTCAATAAAGGAAATGGGATGCGGACGGGCTCTAAGAAACCAGCATGGAGGCAGAAGAGGAGCGGCGTGGCGGGCATCCCCACCACACCACTAGACCACCAGGGTGAGTGATATTTGTTGTACTGTACCGATCCTTTATACATTGAGAGTAGTGATGTGTGGGACTCACGGGTCAGCAGGTTCGGGCTGACTTCCTCAAAACTTTCACAGACCACGGTGTGTTCAGGCTGAACCTAAATTCCCACAACCTAAATACTGTATGGCCTCACTTCCACCTCCAGTGATGACTTTTTATAGTTTTTTGTCTGTGCGCCCCACCCATTCTGTGATTTCAGAGAGGGGTGGTTGGATGTTGGTGTATAAATTCCAGTACTCGTCAGGATCTGGTGTGGGTGTCAAATGGGAGTTAAGGTTGGGTGCGAACAACTTTATCGCTACTTGGAACCACTTTCATTTATGAATTTCTTTCAGCTATTTAGAGCTCACTACAGTATAGTTGTATCCTTTACAATCACCTAGACTCTATTTTGGATTACTTAAAGGATCAGTAACATCAATTTTTTTTTCTTTTAAATTTGTATAGAACAAAAAAAAAACCACAAAGATAAATTAAACTTTTAAATCACTAAGTCTTTATTAAGAAATAACTTACCGAAACTCCACTTCATCATCCATCGTGCAGTGCTCGATTTCTCCTCCCTGGCTATCTCCTATAAGGAAGGCAGGGAGGAGAAATTGAGCACCGAACGATGGCTCACCGGATCGCCTTTTCTGAAGAGGAGCACAAGTGGAGTTTCGGTAGGTTATTTCTTAATAAAAACTAAGCGATTTAAAAGTTTAATTTATCTTTGTGTTTTTTTTTTTGTGTTATATACTAACGGATTTTTTTTAAAAAATTGATGTTACTGGTCCTTTAAATCCTTAAGTACACCCTAGATGTCTCCCCTTTGCAAGTATGATCTTATTTTCATCAGTGTAGAATAATTGCATGACAAATGGGCTCTCTCCCATTCTCTTGCAGGAAAACAGTGGTCTATTTGTAACAGATTCCCACTATATCATACCCTACTACTCAAAGTCACACTGTCTGAACCACTGTTTGGCAGGACTTCAAAGGAGGATATGCTGATTATCTTTCCCATTTAATTTGAAACAATTAATTTCAGTTTGGCAACAGTCATAATATAACAGCAAAAAAAAAAATGGGAGGAGTTCAATGAAAGAGTCAATGTTATTCAAATCATACAAAAATGTATTTGGAGAAAATATGAGCTCATTATACATCAGCTTATTATATTCAGCGTGTATCTGTAAGCTTCATGAATGTCATTATGCAGATCTATTTTTTTCCATTTAGATCCGCAGATAGCCTGGCACAAAGTATGTGAAGTCTTAATTGTTCAACTTGTTTATTCCACAGAGAAACCAATGGAGCACTTAGAGTAATTAACATATTTTCTCTGGTCTTCTCATTTTGTTAATGATATCTTATCGAAGGCTGTGAAGTAATTACTGCCCACTGAGGTATATACTCTAAAACAAATTAATGGCCAATGACCAATAATGATTACAGTGGTAATTATCTATTGTGAGGTATAAGCAGGAAAAAAATAGAAACAATGTGTTTATTGTAGTTACATTAACTCACATTCTTACATGAGATAAATCTGCTTGGCGTAAAGAAAAATAAACAATAAGGAATGTGGTTTTCTCTGTTTTTCTTAAATATTTGGCATCTGTAATTACAAATCAAACGCAAAGAATCGAGTTTCTTCCATAAATAAGATACCATTCGAGTTGGGAGTTAAATCGAGGTATAAAAAACTCTGACCTTAGATAAATTACTCACAAAAAGTATGAATGGAAACGCTGAACGATTTGGAAGAAAAACCAAGAACATACCTAAAAAATATTGTTTCAGACAATTACAAGCAAATAAAAATTACAAAAACATCTTAAAAAACGGTCCAATATGATCAGCGCATCTTCCATTGACTTCTATGGGGTCTTGACTGCTTTTACTAGGTGTGTTTCGTGGTTATTATACGTAATAAATCTTGAATTTTATGAGTTTTATAGGAATAAAAAAACCACACATTTTTGAAGGGAACAATACAATTTTGTGAAAAAAATAAAAATCTGACTGTTAGTAAATCATACCATAAAAGATATGATATTGTAGCCAGCTTTTGTAGACATCCCTGAAGGTCTCTGGAGTGTATTGACGGGAAACTATATACGGGAGAAATTTCACCTAGAGAAGATATGTTAATTTACACCAATGCAAAGATAATTTTCACCACTGCTAAGTTAATTCTCCAAAACTTGTTAAATTCGTATTATTTTTTTTTTTTATAGTCAATTTGTGATATTGAGGGGGCATTTTCTTTTTTGGTGAAACTGATCCCCGTTTTCACTTTCACTCCTTAGTAATTATGCCTCATTATGTCATGCAATAATCCAATATTTTATCTTTCCTCCATTGCATGAGTAGAGGTGAAATGCATGATGCTGGCCTTTTTAGTTCTTATTTCATACTTTGCAGGGCATCAGTGAAATCGCAATGCTAAGAGATTCTAGTGGAACGTCTGGTATTCATTTGCTAAATTTACTGTGCTAAACATCCAACAAACCTTGATAACTGTACTAGCTGTGGTATGTGTTATTGCTAAGTATCCCTGGATATGTAATATTGCTTGAAGATGTTAGCTTTCTGAACTCAATTGGTAGATTCAGAAACAGGTCGTTTTAAGGATTATGGATACATTTGAATGCTTTAAAGATTTCTTTAAAGTTATTATTTGAACTTAAATGTAAAAAAAATATTAACTAATAAAAAGGGTGGTTTACAATGTCTGTTATTGCTATTGTTATTCAAAAGTGAAAAGTCCATTGGAAACACATGGCGTTTATTCTCCTTACATAGTTGTAAACTTGAAGCAAAGTTCAATCGAATTTTTTTATAAGTGGAAAAATATTTTGTTCTCCTCATTCCACAATTTATTAAACAAATACTTTTTGGTCCAGTAGTCAAAAGAGTATCATGCTTAAAGTGCTCTGAGTTAAAAAGAATTCTTACTGCATTCATATGAAACTAATTTATTAACATGTTTATATCTTGTATAACAAACTTAGCAGTGTGTGGGCTCCCTCATAATTGGAATGAATTTAAACTTTAAATCCCTACTCGTTCATTTCCCTAGTTAGTGGGCAGAAGCCCATGTATCTCATTTATCTAATCTAATTACCTATCTTATTGATTCTGGGAGATAGTGGCCACTTCCTGTAACACTGTAATATGGAAAAGGGTGGTACTTCCTCTTTGGCCATCATCTGTTGATTAAAGGAGAAACAAACCCTTAATAAAAAAAACCCTACCACCCTACCCTACATAGACCCCCCAGCCTTCCCCAAACCCCCCAGCCTTGCTGCCCCCCAGGCAAATACCCCTAACTCTTTATTCACCCCTCCGTGCAGATTCTGTCACACAGAGTTCACAGGCGCCATCTTCTTCTCTTCAGTAATCTTCGGAATGAGATTGGTGAAGCAGCATATGCACAGTTGGAGCAATTTTCTGTTTCAAGACAACTGTGCATGTGTCGAAAAATTGCTGAAGCGCCGGACTCATTCCAAAGATTACCAAAGCGGGTGAAGATGGCGCCTGTGAACCCCACTGGACATAGTCTGCATGGAGGGGTTAGTAAAGAGTTAGGGGCATTTGCCCCGGGGGGGGCAGCTAGGTTGGGGGGGCAGGGAGGTCTATGTAGGGTAGGGAGGTAGGGTTCTTTTTTATTAAGGGTTTGTTTCTCCTTTAATCAACAGATAAAGGCCAAAGAGGAAGTACCACCCCTTTCCATATTACAGTGTTACAGGAAGTGGCCACTATCTCCAAGAGCCAATAAGATAAGTAATTTGTGTATGTGTATGTGTAGGTGTATGTGTAGGGGAGTCTACATGAGGCTCTGTTTCAAACCATAAATTCAAAAATAAGCACCTGTTTTGAGGCCACTGGGAACAACATCCAAGGGGTTGGCGAACAACCTAATGCTTGCAAGCCACTGGTTGGGGGTCACAGCCCTAGAGGGACAAACATTCTAGTGTAAGTCAGGGAACACTGTGAATAAGGATTAGTTAGTTACATGACTAGCTACTGTTATAGCTTGTTCTAGGAGCATGAGATAGCCAGAAATAGCAATAAAGAGCACCCTGTGGTCCAACAATGATTGATAGCTGGAGGTAGTTCTCCCCCTAAGGTCTGCTAGCTTATGGGACTACAGTATTGAAGAGGGATTCTGGTCTACTGCCTAAAGTATACTTCATTTCTGCTGTAGGGGATCTGGACCATATTGACTAGAAACTCCAGAAGGTGAACCTTTCAACATACCAAAGCTAATCATCCACAGGGGAGTCAAAGAAATCCTGCTCTGCCTTGAATGAACCTGACATTTGTAATACCTAATTTTGAATGCTTTGACAATAAAGCATTTGTTCAAATTTGTTTGGAAGAAACTCTTGAATCCTCTATTTTTATTTCATACAGCTACAGTAGTAGTACAACACCTTCACTCTGGTTTAGAGAGTCCATTGTTACCTGTTTTCTATCTTAACTAGCTGGGAAGGCATGTTTTAGTAAAGATAGGGCTAAACACAGAAGAAACAATGCCCAGTTTTCAGGAAAAACACCTACAGGTGCACACAAATTCAAAAACATACTGAAATATGTTGTAAGAGATAACAGTAAAAATAAGATTTGTCACTGTCTGGCTATTATTTTGAAGGCATGTCAAAGCCTGGCTTACTGAGGGTAATGGAATTTACCATGACATTGGCAGAGACAAAGACCTACCGTTTTCCCCAAACTGGCCTAGTAATAACCAACTAACTCACATTCATTTATTTTGTTGGAATCTTTTTTTGGCCACAGCTTTATTGCAGCAAACATAATTTAAACAATATATAACACATATATCAATAACAATTTATATTAACAACATTGTAAACAGACACATATGAACACCATTATGATGTATCATTAACTTATATTCCTCTGCAAGGCCCCTGGCAATGGACCCAATTAGGTGCATTAGGTGCCTGCGATCATACCAGCCACCAGCCGCTTGTGCCTTCTAGCATGATGGGTACGTTGGATTGCATGCTACCACCAATACAAAATACCCTCCCAGAGACCAACGCACTTTGAGAGGAACACCACCAACCAAATTCCATTAACCAACTTGGGACTTTGTAAAAACTCCAGCTTCTCAATTAACTATACCCATTGCAAGGGACCCGCTACATGAATACTCACCATTCCACATGAACTTAACCTGTGCCCCACTAACCCAGGCCACAATTGTAACAACTAGCACAAAGGGTTAATACAAGGGAGGGAGGGTGGGACGTCTTTTTTCTTGCCAAAAGTAAATGTTTCCGACTGATTGGTTACTATAGATGATAAGCCATTGTTCAAACTTTGCACCTTTTCTTATATTTGTTCAAAAGTGTTGTAACAGCTGTATTTATTCCACTTTAAGAAAATGTTATACAATTTTAAGTAATTATAACACAGTCTCACACATTGTTACATCATACAGGAAATATTTCTCTCCAGGATCTGAGAATACTAAATTAGGCATGTGCTTCTGTCGTACAGAGTTAACAAAAAACATGTAGAAAAATGCAATAAACTATTTCATACAGGGTCAGATGGACCTAGCAGAGTTCCAGAGGATTTTCCGGTGGACCCATGCCCAAGTTGGCCCAGCCAAGGACTATTCCCCATCATCCTTTTATTATTTCAGTCATAGGCCTTTATAATAAATGTAACATGAGCACTGTATACATCTAATAGCCATAAAATTCAGGCTCTCTGCTGGGCCTCAGGAGAACCTGTCTGACTCTGGTTCCATACACTTTGGGGCCTATTTATCAACAGTCTCATTTTCTTGGTTTTAGTGCTTTTTGAAACCAAAACTCACAAACTACAAATGTCATGAGATCTATTAAAAGAAAGGTACGAATGGGAAAATTACACTGAACTCGAAACAAAAAAACATGAAAACCTCAGTACAGTACCTTGTCATTGAGACCTGGATGCTCCCGAATAAAGATAATGTGCTTTCTGCAAACAACAGTGAAGCTCAGGTGGAGACAGAGATGGGTTCAGATGAAAAGAAGTAAATGGGGGAGGGATGGAAGAGACATTTGTTTATGCAGGTGTAACACTTTTACCAGCCCCAACCATATGAATAGCCTGAAACAACATTCTGAAAGTGAAGAAGAGAGAGGAGCATTGTGTGATGAGCTGCCTGGAAAATCCAAATATAAAATAGTTGTTTTTAATACTGTGTGAGGTTAAACAACATGCTTTTGTTCTGCTGTTTCTGTTTTCTGAAGGGCTCCGAATTTAATTACATTACCTTTCCTCTATTCCCAGAGATTGTTTTCTGGACAGAAATGTGCCCCTGATTGCACTTCTGTGGAAACATTACAACTTTTACAAACAAGGATTGAACGGATCGTGTCATATTTTTCAAGGGCATCTGTTTCTTAACTGCAGCTAAATATGGTGCCTACTGAGTGGGCTGAAAGGATCCACCTTGTATTTGTTGAATTAAGTTTTTGCACCTGGATATAATTGCCTGGTTGCTGTGCTGGGGTTTTTTAAGCTACTGGTAAAACAAATTATCTCAATTTAAACTGGCACCCAGGAGTGGAGCAACCACTTATCTCATAATGTTTTTAAAATAATTATTTCCTATTTCAAGTTTTGCTTATTACTAGAGCGCAGGCAACAAAATATGATGGAGGCTGATTAGTCTCACACTATTTGTGCAGTGCAATGCCTTATTTTACAAATGTTGCTGTAATTTTAAATGATTTCCAGGCTTATCATGTATACAAATGCATGAATAACCTGAGTCCAGACAGAACATTTGATAAGGGAAAAAGATCATGGTGTGACAATTAAACCACACATTTAAAATGTAACAAAAAAGGTGCAAGTCTTGATGATGTGATTCATAGGCAGGATCAGTTAAGATTGAATTGCAAGGGGGGAAATGTTTCATGCATGGGCCATACATACACACACACACACAGATTTTGCATACATTTTACATATGTATATATATATATATATATATATATATATATATATATATATATATATATAAAATTATTTAAGAAGGACTAGCTGGTCCTCCTTGAATAATCCTATATGTAATTTTGACCAATCACCCACCATAAGAAGAATTTGGGAAGTGCGCAGGTACATTCTAGTCAAAACAAATAGGACTGACCAATGACCATTGATTTAAAGCATGTGTATGGGCATCAGTTGATGGATCAGCTATTGCGTGTGGGACCACAGCCCAACTGATTGGATGGAAACTTTTTTAAAATGAAAATATTGTTGGACATTTTTTGGACAAACTGCATTAGATATTCTACCTACTGGCTAAACGGTAATGGTGCCTTTTGATAAGCCTGTCAAATACCATTTTATGGGGCTACAGCAATGCTAGCTCATACACAGTCATCTGCACAATCTCACAATTTTTACAAAGAGATTGCTTGTACACTACATCATTTATTCAAAAGTGATATACTGTATATTTAACAGTTATTGTCTGCTTAAAGGGGTGGTTACCCTTTAAGTTAACTTTTGGGGGGTATTTATTAAAGCCCGAATTTATCTCATTATTTCTATTAAAAAAGTCCGACCAACTACGAATTGCTGATTGGACCTTATTTATTATAGAAAAAGCTCGCTAAAATCTGTTTGGGCAAAGAATCCAAAAAAAAAGTCGGATTTTCCCATCAAAATCTGACTTTTGATGGCAAAATTCTAAAAATCTGATTTTTAGCCTAAACTCAGCGCGGACCATGATATTGAAAGGGGACCTTTGCTATTGACTTCTACGGACCTTACATCTTGGAGAGGGTGGATTTTCAGATTCAGATTTTTCGGTAAAAAAAACCCCAAATTTTTTGTGTTTTTTTTCGGAGTTCTAGTATGTTATAGAATGGCCAATTCTCAGCAACTTTTCAATTGGTCTGTATTATTTATTTTTTTGTTTTTTTCCAGTTTTAAAATGAGGGTCACTGACTCCATCTAAAAATCAAATGATCTGTAAGGCTACAAATGTATTGTTATTGCTACTTTTCATTATTTTATTTGTATTACTCTTTCTAGTCAGGTCCTCTCCTATTCATATTCCAGTCTCCTATTGAAGTCGATGCATGTATTTTGGACCATAGCAACCAGACTGTTGTAATGGCAAACTGGAGAGCTGCTGAATAAAAAGCTAAATAACAAAAAAACCAAATGAAAAACCATTGGCAAATTGTCTCCGAATATCACTCACTATGTCTTACTAAAAGTTAACTCAAAGGTGAATAAGCCCTTTAGCATATACACGTTTTTACATGGTCATACAATTCTGATCAGGTTTTCTTTAGAGTACATCCTACAAAGTTATTAATTTAAACAGGACATTTGGGGTCATATATGGTCATATATTGCAGAGTGCAATTTTGGCCATAATCTCCAAGTTTTTCTACCCACAATGAAACATTTCCCTTCATTATAGCATAACTTGTGCCTGATGCAGTTGCATGCAGAAGCATCAATGTGAATCAGATGCTATTGCACTAAAAACAATTCTAGTCTGGTTGGTGTAATTTTTGGCATTTGGAGTGACGTATGTATTCCCTATGACAAACTCAATTTAGATGGCACTTCTGGACAGGATTTATTGTAGCAGGTTGCTGGACAAAAGGACCTAATAAACATACGGTATACTATATAATAAGTTCACCATTATCTTAGTAAGAGTTTCATCTTAGGAGTTCAAAATAATTAGGACAAAGCTTGCCTGGGCTTGCAATCTTTATATTCAAGTGAATGCCAGAGGGGTTACAGTAATTTCCCTTAGCCTGGCATTTTTATGTTGGGCCTATGGGGAATGTATGGGCCTTAGTGTACTTTAAATGCCAGGTCATTTCTTGAAAATGCAAAGCGTACCACTTAATCCAGTCCACTCCACTCTGAGTTCTATTCTTTAAAAGGATGCAGTTACCAGAGCTGAAATGCACAGCAGGGAGCAATATTGTGGAGCATCAAAATACAGCTCTGCTATATAGAACATTTGGCATTTCCACTATGGGACACCGTAGCTTCAGTTTCTGGATAAAATATTCAGTGTATGTGCTAAAATGGTCTTGTTTGTTGCAGGAGGGTTGTAGATCAATCATAGCTGGAGAGTCACAGGTTGAAAAATGACAGTGCTACACTTATACTCAGTGTCGCTTTTTGAAGCATTGGATGCAAGCTGTGAGCCCCTCAGCATCGGGTGAACCCTCATAGGAAGTATAACTCCAGCACTACTCTGACTTGGTGAAAACAAAGTGGTTTTATTTGTGCCACAAGACAAGTTGTGAGGTTTCGGGCTCTCCCAGACGTTCTCCACTTACTTCAATTTTTGCTTTTGGCACTTGTGCTTTTAAATGAGACCTAGTATGCATTCGGCAGGGATTTGAAAGACAAACATCTTGCTTAAAAATAAATACTTCCTGGTCCATAAACAATCAGATTATTAAGTTATCACAGAATCATTTCATTCAATTCTATTCTGCAGCTAATATTGTACTGTGTTTGACTGGAACTACAAAACCCCCAACCAACCTTTACCTTCTGTGTTGTTAAAGCAAAATAACATGGGCACGCTTTCTATTATCTGAAATAAAAATTATGCAATAGGATATTATGTCAACATTTTTTTCCTGTCTGCTGATCCTAGATTTTGTCATTACTGCTGTAAAGAGCTGAGCGGAGACACAAGGGATCCATACAATTATAATCCTCATACAGTGTTCTCACCTCTATTATTATTTAGCTTGACTTACAGCTCTAATATATTAAAATTCACACCCAAATTCTTTGCATATAGCCTGTAAGTAATTGAAGCCAAACCCCTTTTAACCAATGTGATAGTCTGCATCTAAGTGTCATGTTTTCATTTACAAAGGACGTTGCTTTGCAAAGAAATGTGGGCATAATATCAAGTCCTTCTCATTCAGTTACCTCTGGCTGTTCATTTTAACTACTTTCTATTACTTCTGCTTGTAAGGATATGCCAGTACAGGGGCCAATCTGCTTTGGCTTGGGCACCTCTACCACTAAAGAGTTCTCTGCCTTTTTTTGGTACCCCTTTATCAACCATCGATCCCTGATATTTTTTTATGGAGAACAGTGAAATAACTAAACGGGGGACGTTACTTTGGAAGCCTGGGCCATCCTGTAAGGGAAAAAAAAAAATCATGATTTAATGAGCAGCAGGATCACGAATGGCCTGTGATTTTGCTCACATCATGGGTCATGGGAGGTATGTTTCCTCAGTAGCAGCACTGAAAATGTTCTGTTCTGTGCAGTCACAAAGGTATGTGTTGATGAGACCACTTTATTTGCTCTTTTGCTGTTTTCTGGACCAGTGGTCTTCTATATTGTGGCCTTCCAATTGTCAAATTCCTGTGTAATTGTAAGCTCCTATCAGTAAAATCCTGTGCTGTGTTGAGTTGTCCTCCTACACTCACATTCTTGGGTAAACATGAACCTCCTTGCTTCTATAATATCCTTGGCAGTTCCTTAAAGGGAACGTTAAAATAGAATATGCTAGAAATGTTGTATTTTGTATACGAAACATAAACAAGAAGTTACTGCACCAGAAGCTTAATTAAACAAATCATTTATGTTTTCAAAGTTAGCCAAAGGGGGTCACCATCTTGTTACTTTGTTAAACATCTTTGCAAGACCAAGACTATGCACATGCTCAGAGTGGTCTGGGCTTCTGTTGGGAGGTCAAGCTTAGGGATCGTCATAAATTATCAAAACAGCACAAGTCAAATAATATCTGTCATAGAAGCCGATACAGCCAGACTGATTAATAATCAGAATATGCAGACTGCACTGGGTCTGTGGATATGAATCTCTACACGGTTGCCGGCTGCTCTACAGGGAAACAAACAAGGGTGCTCGAGGTTAGGAAAGTAAGGCCTGCCATTTGAAAGTATGATTGTTTCCCTGCAGAGCAGCTAGGTACCGTCTGAAGTTTCCTATATGCAGCTGTCAGAGCACGTAAAACAAAGGGGGAATTTCAGGTTTCTTATAAAAATGGTAAACATTTTTAATTTAAGTATATTGGAGATAGATTTCTTTTTCATTAAAGAAAGTAAAAATGGGATTTTATTTCTTTACATCTCCTTTAACAACCAGCCAAATCCAGCGAAATGAGCATGAGTGGCTCCCACACACCTTCTACATATGTATAACTGTTCATAAGATCATAGCCATATAGGCTACTCTGCTCAATGGGATTTATCATGTTTGTATGCTGATTGCTTTGCTATAATCCCTCTTTCTATAAGTGCACATTATATGTGGTGGTTATAAGTAAGGTTTTCCATAACATATATATGGGTATCAGAAGATGAGGCACACTAGTCATCCCTAGAAGCATTTGGGGGTCTCAGGCTACTTGTGTGTTTTCCTATGTCCTGTGTTGATACTAAGGGGTAAGCAGGTCCGGACTGAGAATGAAAACAGGCCCTGGCATTTCAGGTACACAGAGGCCCAAACTGCCCCTACCAGCCCACTAAATACTGACTTTCTATGGCACCTTATAGCAGCCCCTCCAGCATTTGCCAAAACCCACAGATTGCCAGTCCGGGCCTGGGGGTAAGGGTGTTTGTGCGACTCTCTTGAAATTATTCTTATATTGATACCAACTGCCTGTAACCAATGGTAAATTCCTGCTGTGCCATAGCCTTAAGGTGTTCATCCCTGTTGGTTTGTTCTGCCTTCATGACTTGGGCTGCCCTTGCATTTCTAGTTAACTCCAGTGATTCCACAGTATTCTCTATGCATTCAATATAATAGCAAAAAAAGGTGTGTGATATTATTAACACCATGCTAATTTATTCAAAATCCTTTCCATATTCCGATTGGCATAAGATGCTCTTTGTGGGCAGAATGATTTGCCTGTAAATGAATGGCAGATGGGCAGAAGTGATAATATATGACTTTAAGCAGGCAGTTACTGTTATTAATTGCCTGTTGTGATTATGTTGTCAGATAAAAGGAGTCATATTATCAGCCCCTCCCGTCATCATGCCAATCATCTTCAGGACTTAATGTTATTCTGTACTCAAATGGGTGACAGAACATGGAGTAGATTATTGCCATCTTTTTAAACATGTTTATCTGGCTTGATGAGGGGCTGTGTATATAGGAGAACAAATGTTGGTACATCTCCCCTGGCTGCTAATGGTGAATGCAGTTAAACTGAGGTAGAATTCTCCCTTTTTTCTTGCTTCCGTGTAAGTAATACACTGCATTGTACATTAAACAGAGATTACAGATTACTTTGCAGCGAGACACTATTGATTTAAACATAAATGTACATATAACTGGTGTAAATCAAAGTGGAAACGTTCTACACGAGACCAGAAGGAAGGTTAGTGCATTGCCAGCTTGTAAATGAGTGACTTAAAGGGGGTTATAATTGGCAGATCAGTCCCTGTAAGGTCTTAGCAGTGTGGGGTGTATTTGCTGAGCGGCATGGGAAATAGATCTCTGTACCTGAATGGTTACAAAGCATTGCAATCAGAAGTGTTTGTTTTTGTAGCTGTAGTGACTTAGGGAACAAGTAAATATAAACAGCAGGAAACACAAATACAGAGATGCTGCAATTGGAGCCTGTCAGGAAGCAGTATGGTGGATGCTGAAGTTGAATTCTGCTCAAAATAAGCTTTGTCTCAGTATGCGTAAGAGGCTTTGGCACTGTATCAGACCTCTGGGGAAGCCGCACAGCAGGATGGGGATTATCCAGTGGTTTGCTTTAGCTAGTGCTTCCTTCTTCCTTAGAAACTCCTCTGTCAGTCTTATGCATGGACCCTGCTGTCGATAGTGTGTATTTCCTTCCACTTACACCGTTTTACTTGCACACAATACCCAATATGGATTTCTAATATGCAGCTGTTCTGTATGTAAGGCTGGATATGTTTCAACTGCCGCCACTGCTTTATGCTTTAGAGCTATCAGTAGTTGTTATCAGTGGTCTTTTGGCTGATAATAATAGGATTATCATTCCAGATCGCCTTGCTCTTTGGAACTGCACCTTCTAGTCACTTGATTACTGAAGATGGTGTTGAAAGTTATAATTTATTATATAATGCTAACATATTCTGTAGTGCTTTACAGAGATTGTTGCATTCTACAGTCCCTGACTCAGTGGAGCTTGCAATCTACGGATACTCCTTGCAGATAATGAGTTCCAAGGAGTCATCACCCTAAGTGTGACATCCTTACATATCAGTCTAGAGAACAAATAAAATGCTGCTAAATCAAAATACCGGTATGAGGCCAGTTTTCTAAAATTCAATACAATTTTCACATGTGAATTTGAGTAACATTGATAAAATATGTATTCTTGCATATTTTAAAAGACTATTCTTTATATTTTTGTGAGTTTTTAGGCAGGATACTACAGAATTTGTCTAAAAGTGTATGAAAAAGTGTTACTTGTGTATTATAAAAAAATAATGTACCCAGTTGAAAAAAGCCCTGCAAAAAGCACTTTGCCTTCAGTCTTGTGCATTTCTATGGTTGTGAAACTCCTAATATCACAACATTTTACAATAAGGGGTACATTATTTCTTATAAAAGTATCGGATGCCTTATCTGGAAGAAAGCTCAGAATTTTAGGAATGCCACCTCCCATTAATTTTAAGCAAATACTTCTAATTTTTCTAAATGATTTCCTTAAGCTCCCCATAGACGCGACGATTCTTCTTGCCGAACGACCGATTTTAGGGAAGTCCGACCAATCCTTCGAAATTATCGTGCGGTTAGTGGGATTCGAACGATCATACATCTTACGATTTTTCGGCCGACATCTGTCAGGAAATTGATTGGCCAGGTCAAAAAATCTTTGTCGGTCCCAGTGCAATCTATCTATGTTTGTAGGGCCAAGCAGCTCCCCTTTGTTTTCCTGGCAAATTGGTCTTTTTAGTTGATGGTCAATTTGTACGATCGTACAATCGCTCCAAGAAAATCGTGGTCTCACGATGAGGATCGGATCTTTTAAAAATCTCAACATCTATGGCCAGCTTTAGTGTCTATGGAGATTCTCATTCATCCAGGTTATGATATATAGTATCTAGTAGAGTTAAGTCTAAAGCAAATTGAACTGAATTAGCCAATTGGATGAGTGATGAAATGTTGTCTAGAAAACTTTAAGACCAGTTGCTTTAGGGTAGAACTACTGTACACAAGCAGTTTTTATCAGATCCAATGGACTGAGAGGAAACGGATGCGATGAGATGAATGCGATGAAAATAAGGTAAGTAATAGAAATGTCGGCCTTGTAGCTGCAAAATAATTAGCATGTTAAACTATTTGACTTTGCAGGGACAACATGGGGGAAAAAAGTCAAATTATAGTAAATTATATAAATGAGCTGTGTTACTATACGTGTGGAAAGGCCACAAAGGCCCGGGCCTAGGGCGGCAGAATTTTAAGGGGGCGGCAAGCTGCCCAACCACACTTGCATTGGTCCGGAAGCACTGATGATTCCCAGGAGATACAATAGTTTTTAAAATTTTCTGTGAACGAATCCATAGTACTCCGGACCCGATGCTGAAAATTTGCGCATGTGAAAAAAGGAAGAGTAGGGGAGGGGGAGATGAATGGCAGACGGCCCAGGGAAGCCTGCTATGTAAATCCGGCCCTGACTTTCTCTAGTACTATTATTTGGTGGATTGACATTATCAACTTTCTATAAAGTGAGTGAATGTTTTCTTTTAGGAAACTTTAGCTATGGATAATTAAATCCATATCCAGAAAACCAAAGGTGCAAAGAATGCTATAGATATATCAGTTATGAAAGGTGCACTTAGATCCATAGGTAAGTTACTTTCCTCATTGCATGACTGAGGAATAATGAAATCATGAGAGGAATGCAGGTAGATGTGGTAATTAAGAATGAAGAATGAGGAATACGAGGGGTCAAGTATATATCGAATAAGTATTTTTTTCAGGTTCCATAGAATGAAAGAGACAGCGCATGCCCTCTACAAGAATATATATAGCAAAATGAGTGCTCTCACAATATACAGGTATGACCTGGGGCAGGTACAGAAGAACCAAGGAGCAGCAGGCAGGTTTAGTGCATAAAATGTAAATACACATTCCCATCCTGTAGTGATGCACATGACACAAGTTAAAGGAAAACTATACCCCCCAAACAATGTAGGTCTCTATTAAAAGATACTGAGTAAAACAGCTCATGTGTAAAACCCTGCTTCATGTAAATGAACCATTATCATAATAATATACTTTTTTAGTAGTATGTGCCATTGGGTAATCATAAATAGAAAATTGCCATTTTAAAAAATAAGGGCCGCCCCCTGAGATCTTAAGATTCACTGTGCACACATACAAACCACATGTAAGGTCACATGAGCCAATTAACAGACAGAGTTCTGCCTTTTGCTTCCTCACTTCTTCCTGTTACAGTTAGTGTTGTAGTATTTCTGGTCAGGTGATCTCTGAGGCAGCACAGATAGAGTCACGAAATGGTGGTTCAAGGCAAGAGATGTAAAAGGGCAATATTTATGTAAATATATATTCCAGTTTGGTAAGATTCTTTAATATGTCATTCAATTTGATATAAACTATCTGTTGCTTAAAGGAGAAGGAAAGGCTAAAATTAAGTAAGCTTTATCAGAAAGGTCTATATAAATATACCAGTAAATCCTCAAAGTAATGCTGCTCTGAGTCCTCTGTCAAAAGAAACACCACATTTCTTTGCTTTTATTGTGTACTCATGGGCTTCTGTATCAGACTTCCTGTTTTCAGCTTAAACCTCCAGGGCACGGCCTTGAGCATGCTCAGTTTGCTTCTCTCCCCCTCCCTCCTCCCATCCCTACTGTAATCTGAGCTCAGAGCTGTTAGTAAGCAGGGAGAGACTCAGGCAGGAAGTGATGTAACACCAAGCTTAAATGGCAGCTTCTATCCTAAACAAACAGAGACAGTGTCTAGAGCTGTTTACTCAGGTATGGTAAAGCATTCTGCAGAATAAATATAGCATTCTAGCTTGCACTATTGTGGCTATTCTATTGGCAATAAACTGTCTTGGAGCTTTCCTTCTCCTTTAAGTATTCATTTTGGGGGTATAGTTTTCCTTTAATTATAGCTGTTAAATACTAATGTAATACATGCTACTTGTTTACGACCAGAGTGAGCTCAAAAGAATCAATATATCATCTATCTCCATTATCTATCTATCTATCTATCTATCTATCTATCTATCTATCTATCTATCTATCTATCTATCTATCTATCTATCTATCTATCTATCTATCTATCTATCTATCTATCTATCTATCTATCTATCCATTTCTTTCTTTCTTTCTTTTTCTCTTTCTTTCTTTCTTTCTTTCTTTCTTTCTTTCTTTCTTTCTTTCTTTCTTTCTTTCTTTCTTTCTTTCTTTCTTTCTTTCTTTCTTTCTTCTATATGTCTATCTATCTATAATCTATCTATCTATCTATCTATCTATCTATCTATCTATCTATCTATCTATCTATCTATCTATCTATCTATCTATCTATCATCTAGTATGTATCTGTCTATGTTAATCTATCTTCCATTTCCAGTAATTCAGTGTTTCTATATATGACTTGATCCCAATGTATCTGTCAGGCAATTTGGCAGCACACACTTGATTATCCTTCTCACACGACTACCAAAGAATCAGATTAGCTCTGGGAAATGGGAAATGCTTTCAGTACTTCCTGCCTCTTATTAAAACTGAGATTTCAAAGAGCTGATTAATCCATGAAATTTCCATTATGGTCTTTGCCTGGAAAATCCTGCTGGCACAGTTAGCGCTGCCTTCTATGTATCGATGGCACACAGCGTCTTTGTTTTTAGTCAGTTTATCTACTGGTTATTTGGGGTATCTGGAATATGTTGTAAAAAGTAGAGTCTTGTTACAGAACACAGCTTATTAACCAAATCTTAAAAATCAGACTTTATTTCAGATAGCTAAGGCACACTGAGTATTTTGAGGTGAGCAACTGAAGAAAACAATGGCAATTGTTTTCCATGCACTGTTAGAGCAATAAAATGTGGATTCCTTATGTAGGTCCAAATGTAACAGCTGGATTTAGCTTTATGAAGCATGGAAAATAGTTCCCATCTGGAAGTTGATGTTGAATAAAGTTGCAACAGTAAGACAGCATCTTATATGAAGCATTTATTCATTTCCACCACAATCCCAGACTGTTACTTGTGTTTTACTGGTATTTCCTCTAGGGAATAGCAGTGAAATCTGAAGCATAACTCATCTCTCTATAGTGTTTGAACATAGTGTGAAAAATATATGTATATAGACAAATTACACAAATGCAATAGGCAACACTTTTCTTTTCCGTGACCACTGATGTGCTGTTGCATAAAATGATTCTTTAATCTGAGCTGGGATATAGATAATTAAGATCAAAGGGACATGCTTTATCTGCGTTTGGTTGAATTTATAATTGAGTTCATTTGCATCTTGGAAAAATAAACACAAGGATCATTCCTATGCAATCTTTCACGTAGAAAAGTGACACGGGGATTTTGCACGGATTGTGGGTATTTCCGGTTACAGCCTAGACTTTTTACTCTACCGCAGCTCTTTTTTGCCAAATGGAAACAATATCTGGATTTTGCAAGGGATGTCACAATATTTTCTTGCTACCATCTTTCATGTATATGTAATAAATACCTTTGTCCTCATTGTTCCCCCTGACTGGGCATTCAGATAAGAACTTCATCTTGCGGCTATGTACCAGTGTTTCTGGACAAAAGCTATCTTTATTGGTGGAGGGGCATGGGGCAAAACAGACTTTGTAGGGCCTCATTATTTATATAAAATAGCATTTTATTTTCTTTTCGGTGTTGCATAAGTAAAACTTCCAGAAGACCCTGCTGTTAAACAGAACTATACCTGTTATAACACAGCCACAACCTTTTCCCAGAGACTATTATCCCACTGTTACTATAGACACCATCTTTCCCTACTATACCTGCAATTCCACAGTCACACTCCCTTCCCAGAGACTATTATCCCACTGCTACTATTGACACCATCACCATCTCTCCCTACTATACCTGTTATCCCACAGCCACAGTCCCTTCCCAGAGACTATTATCCCCACTGTTACTATAGGCACCATCTCTCCCTACTATACCTGTTATCCCACAGCCACACTCCCTTCCCAGAGACTATTATCCCACTGCTAATTTAGGCACCATCTCTCCCTACTATACCTGCTATCCCACAGTACCAGTCCTTTCCCAGAGACTATTATCCCACTGTTACTATAGGCGCCATCTCTCACTACTATACCTGTTATCCCACAGCCACACTCCCTTCCCAGAGACTATTATCCCACTGCTAATTTAGGCACCATCTCTCCCTACTATACCTGCTATCCCACAGCCAAACTCCCTTCCCAGAGACTATTATCCCACTTTTACTATAGGCACCATCTCTCCCTACTATACCTGCTATCCCACAGCCACACTCCCTTCCCAGAGACTATTATCCCACTTTTACTATAGGCACCATCTCTTCCTACTATACCTGCTATCCCACAGTCACACTCCCTTCCCAGAGACTATTATCCAATGTTACTATAGGCACCATCTCTCCCTACTATACCTGTTATCCCACAGTCACACTCCTTTCCCAGAGACTATTATCCCACTGCTACGATAGACACCATCACCATCTCTCCCTACTTTATCTGGTATCCCACAGCCACACTCCCTTCCCAGAGACTATTATCCACAGGGGGGAGAGTTGTAGGGGGTCCCGAGGGTAAGGGGGGCCAGGCCAGGCCACACTTTCTTGAGTAGCCGGGCCCCCCTGCTTTCTGAGAGCTGCTGACTCTGGGAAGGCAGGGCGGGAGCACAAGGGGAGGTATCTTCTGTTCATTACTTCCCCTTATTGGTCACTGAGTTTAAGTCCCGGTTGAGCTGCTCAGGGATTGGATAGCTGAGGTTTGAACTTCTCCTCCAGCTCATCCAATCACCATGCAGCTTTACCAGGACGTGAAATTCTGTGACCAAAAAGGGAAGAAAATGCCGTCACTGGAAGAAGATGCAGCCACCTGTGCTCCCCTCCTCCCTTCTGTAGTTGGCAGCTCACTGACAGCAGGTGGGCCACACTAATGAAGTAAGTGTAACATGGGAGGGCCCCCCTAAAGGTAACCCTTTGTGGTCCCTGTTGTGTGGTGGGGCCCTAGGCACCAACATTTTTTTAAACTTCTGGGGGGGCAAGTTTTTTTTACATGGATGTTTAAGGGGGGTCCTGGCCACCAATTTTCATATATTGTGGGAGGGGGCCCTGACCACCAATTTTTTTATAATGTGGGGGGGCCTGGCCACCAATTTTTTTCCCCATGCGGGGTCCTAGCCACCAATATTTTTTAATGGGGGGTCCTGACCACCAATATTTTTTTATTAACATGTGGGAACCATAGCCACCAATGTTTTTTTTTTTTGTGTGTGTGGTGGGGGGTGGACCTGTAGGTGGGGCTTGTGGTGGGCACAGCCCAGGGGGCCCAGGAAATTTTTTCGTGTGGGGCCCTGCGATTTCTGATGGCGGCCCTGACTATAGGCACTGTCTCACCGTATTTGCCCTACCTGTTATCCCACAGCCAGAGGCCCCTTTCCATAGGTGCTTATTCATGGGAGATTCAGCCATGAGACAAACTGAATACAGTCTTAATTGATTTCTTAAGTAAAAGGTCACCCCTTATTACTTTAAATGCAGAATTTCCATTTTATCAATTTCCAAATTAAAAAATGTTGTTGTAATTGATTAAACTCAGGAATGTCAAATTTGGAAAGCTCACATTTGAAAGAACTTGAGATTTCATCTGTTTGCAACAATTTCTTCAAGCCTCAAAAAATACAAGCCTCTCAAAGTAGAACAGTACAATTAGAGGACATGTAACTATGTCACACAGGACATGTTGAAAACCTTTACTGGCGATGTGCAAGTTTTGAAGCAATTTTCTCAGTGAATGGGAAGCAAGTTGCTTTGAGTTGCTTCAATACTTGGGTCACTAACCAAAGCAAGTCTGATTGTAGAAATTCAAAAAGTTGCAAAGTGTTAGAATTATTTATTCCTACCCGATCTTAGAAGACCATTTTTAAGTCAGCTTTTCCTTTAAATAAACACAACCATTTTAAACATATTCAATGTGCTCTTTTTCTTCACATTTTTATCCCCCCACAGAAACCCAGCACACAAGCATGCTCACTCATGCACATGAATATTGATTGCTATTTAGTATTGATCGGAAAGCTGAGATGAACAAATCAGTTTTGTGGGGAACTGAGCAAATTTACTCTGGGCAAAATGGGACGTGAAGCATGAAGTGTAGAAACATTGGTTTGTTCATCCCTATTTGACCCGATCTGTTGTGGGTTAGTGAACAGGTTATTCTTGGCAGTTTTATGCACGTTCCCCTCATCCATTGTGATATTGTAATGGAGCCCTAAAGGGCTTCATAAAATAAATCTCAATTGGTTTTAGTAACCCTTAACGTATTGGTGTTAAAGGGAAATGCTTTATGTATGAGTCCAGTTGTCATTTCTGCTTAAGTTAACAATACAGAGAAAGACAGGGTTATTTCATATGCGCAGCATATTTTCCTCTGCCTGTGTTCCAGTATAAGAATAGGGACAGACAAGTGACTTTCTCCTGGGATTATACATTGCAAGGAGGGAGATGTTGGAGGGATATCTCTTGCTAGTGTTTGTCTGAGACTCTTACTAGGGAACTTTTCAAGAATTGTTTTTGATCAATATTTGTGAAACAGGGAAATACTGTGCTTGTTTTGAGCATTGTCATTGTAGTCTAGCAATGGTGGGCCTAGGGCAAAGCACCCGTTTGTGGGCCCCAGCAGACACATCTTGCCAACTAAAATGCGGAAGTCATTTTTTAAAAGTCCAAAATCCAAAATAGGACATCTTTTGGTACTTTGGTACCAAATATTCTTTATATTACATCTAATAGACCCCCAACCACCCTGCAACTATACTGTATATTTGTAGTGAAGAAATGATAGTGAAGAAAGAGCAAATCCTTAAAAAAAGAAGTTATGTAATTATATTTCATTGGATCCATCCAAAATGTTTCTTGAATAAACATTTTCTAGCACTAAATATGTATTAATTCTTCCTGACCTGAAGGTGCTGTGAGAAAAGGACAACTAAAAGGGGGGTCTTACATTCTAAAGGAAACAAGAAGGTAGATAAAAATATAACAGAGAGCTAGTTTCACTGTTTAAATTACAGGGAAGAGTTAATTTGTTAGGCACCTCTGTAATTATGATTCCTAAACTCAGACCCTGGACCTGCACTCCTGAATAAATCTTGTCTCTTGTCCAGGCATACCTTGGAGTTCTTGAACAATGCACATTGTCAGTAGAATAAAAGTTCAGACTTTACTTTATAAATTATGATTTTACTAATTTTGCTCATTGTGCCCCACCAAGGCTATGCAGCAATGGAAACCTGGGAAAAAAGATAAAAAGGGAGCACGGTGCTCAATAGTATAGTAACCTGGGCCAGTGCATTTTTCAGCAGAGAGGAGCACCTGGATCTTCAATTATAAACACTGGAGAGTGTCTAACAAATTGCCACCCCTATGGATAAACATTTCTTGTCCTTTATCCTAAGCGTGCTGTCATTTTTGGGGGATGCTTTATTTATAAAGTATTGCACATGAAATAGTTGATATTGGGCCTCCAATTATTGTAGGTCCCTTTTAAAAGGGACCTGAATTCTAGAGTGGTTTAACAATACTATCTGCTACCCCCCTGCTGATGAGATCCTTTTGTGTTGTCAGAAGTAATGTCACTGATGATTGCCTTGTAGTCATCATACTTCCATGTTCATCATCATTTATGAGTATTGTACCAGCAATGCTTTACAATCTTTTATAATCGGAGTCTTACAGTGATTAAACAATGGTTTGCAGAATAAAAATAGGATCTGATAGCCCTGTTCACAAGAGCTTTCAATCGAAAGAATTCACATGTATTACTACAAACTGAGAAGGAATTATTTATGTAGTCGTACATCCTCATATTGCTTAGGAGAACAGAGTAAAACACCATGGTAATAAATATATATTTCCAGCTAGGATGTATTACATTATGCCAGAACCTACAAGTAATGTTGGGTAGACTTTTACTTGACAAATATGTCATTTTATTGATGGATGTTGCTACTGTTCATTTTATTATCATGGTTTCAATATATCTGAAGAAAATAAATTCAAAATAAAATGTGTAACAAATCTTAAATTGCTCCCAAATGGTCCATTCCTTAATTCTATCTGTTCTGTTCATTTGCAATACGCTCTGGGAGCGAGCAGAAAAACAGCACAAACAAACTTATTCTAAAATAAACACTTTAAAAAGCATTTCATAGAATTTGTTCTGCTGCGTGCATTATTATTTCATAGATCAGCATTTTATCAGTTGATAGACAAGTTCAAGCAGATGCTGCAGCTAATGAATATCATCATTTTGGGAATTCGGAAGTGATATGTAGACAAAGAAGACTGTAGGGATTAATGATCCATTCTGTCCCACAAACCCCTACGAGAATACCACTGGGGAAAAAAAAAAGTCTCATTTAAAATTTCTTATTTTAAAAAGAAAAAAGAGTTTATTTCTATGATTCTTTCAGTTACATTATTTAGGGTTCACTTTGTGATGTCAGAGTTGATTATCTCTTTGATATTTACTCATGTTAATTGGACATTATCATATTCTTGCTCATTTATTTACCCAGAGGTAAATATTCCCAGTGGCAGAAACTGAGGAGATTTGGTCGCCTGGCGACTAATTGCCTCGTCTTTGCGGCGACCAATCTCCCCAAACGTCTTCCCTCACTCTGCGCTGGCTAAAATGAAAAAAAACGCTGGCACTAATAAC
Source organism: Xenopus petersii (assembly GCA_038501925.1). NCBI lineage: Eukaryota > Metazoa > Chordata > Amphibia > Anura > Pipidae > Xenopus > Xenopus petersii. Next base: position 41,474,852 of record CM076680.1, on the reverse strand, counting down.
ACGTGGGGGTTCGTTTTCTGAAGTCGCCCAAAGTGGAAACTTCGGGCGCCTTCAGAAAATGTCACTCTGCACCGGCTGTAATTAAAAAACACCGGCGCTAATCACACACGACGGTTCGTTTTCCAAAGTCGCCCGAAGTGGAAACTTCAGAAAACAAATTGCCTCGTGTGATTAGCGCCGGCGTTTTTCCATTTTAGCAGGCGCAGAGTGAGGGAAGGCGTTTGGGGAGATTGGTCGCCGCAAAGACGAGGCGATTAGTTGCCAGGTGACCAAATCTCCCCAAAACGCCCAGCGTGGCCTTACCCTAAATGTTGTTGCAGGGGAGTTTAGAGACAAGGAGACTGATACTGTATATCACAATTTTCTAGATTTTTCTAATTCAGAAAAACACTAACATTTTAATTATGCATTAAAAAATTTGAATCCCAAAAACTATGTAGTGTAAAGAATAAGAAAACAACTTGATTGTAGTGAAATCACATTTTACCATTCATTTTCAACTTGATCTTGAAACTCAAATTTAAAAATACCTTAAATTTTGCTTATACAACTCCCATTGATTTGTAAATAATCTCTCTACCTTTCAGAGGCTGAATTTTTATATTTTAATTTTTTGAGCTTAATAAATCTTGAAAATCTGAGTTTGTGAAATGCAAGTTAGAATTTTTGATGCAAAAAACTCAGCAACAGTTTCACCACAATTTTGCGATAATCAGATGGTTTAATGAATCAACCTATGTTGGAAGGTTTTCTTGAGTGATACTTGTAACCGTTACATTGTATGGACCAAGAAGCTGCAAACTTGCTCCAAATCAATCATTTGGTAAAGGCAAAATAAAGTTGTTGCAATACTTATAGACACAAATGCTTAGATTATTCATTAATATAGTTATTATTTCTTTTTGGAGATTGAGTAGCCTTGGGAAATGATTGATACAATGAACACTGGAAAATTTTGTATTGACTGCTCAGATTTATGTCCTTGGTGCTAAAAAAATGTACTGCATTCAAACTCTGTTATACATTTTTAACACATCTGCTTCAAACTGTGGAATCTTATTTAAAAGTTGACAAACAAAATATGAACAAAGTGAATGAACAAAATTTCCTGTGAATAGCTTTTCTGAACCCAGGAAAGTATTTACTGACCTATCATGGAGAAAAGACTGTGCTAAAAAAAAATTGTAAAAAAAATGACACGACATTTAAGCAGGTCATAAATATTTTAAATGTAATAACTGTTTAAAGAAGAATATTACATTTCAAAATGTGATATTTGTTTTCTTCTTATTTAAATTAATTTGAATTCTGTTTATGAAATCTCCCTTTTAATGTTTAAAATCACGTCTTTTTAAATAACAATTTTACTTGACATTCAGCCGGTTTGTGATATGCACAGTAACTTCTTTTATTTGTGAAATAAATGTTTAGAAATGTTCCTCCGACCACGTCTGCCTTTGCTTCACCTTTTAAAAAGGCCTGTAATTTCAAGAAAACCCAGTCTGACTTAGCTTTCTAATAGCCAGAAAACTTTGTTACACCATAAGTGATTGCTCTTCTTTTTCAGGTAAAATCCATGGAAATGGAAGAACTTCTATAAAATGTTTTCCTGAACGTCAACCCTTATTTCCTTTGCACAAAAGAAAACAAACTGAGAGGCACTGAAACAAGTGTTAATGAGCCTGTGCATTGGCCAAACTTGAATTGCAATGCCCTCAATATTTAAAACAAGTTGGGTATTTACTTGCAAATGCGCATTTAAAAAACATCCCTTTGATTGCACCTTTCTTTGCAACTTTAAACAATGCAAGACTTCAGACACTCTGTTTTAACTGAACTTACTGCTGGAATTACACAACACCAAACCAGGCCCGGATTTGTGGAAAGGCCACCTAGGCCCGGGCCTAGGGCGGCAGGATTTTATGGGGGCGGCATGCTGCCTAACCACACCCACATTGGTTTTATAACACTGGGCATGCGCTGGAGATACAATAATTTTTTTAATTTCCCATGCGCCAATCCCCATTGCTCCAGTCCCCCTGGAGGGGACAGGGGTGACGAACGGTAGTGGGCCTAGGGGTGCCTACTATGTAAATCCGGCCCTGCACCAAACTTTATAGTAAAAACCTGCGGCACAATCTTTGATTTGCTCCTGCAATTAAATAATTGTTTTAAAAAATATCTTTTGGAAAACATTCTTTATATAAACGAATATAACACTGTAAAATCCTGAAACTCTCAGTCTGTCATTGTGCTTAATGCTTTCAGTAGTATGATCGGTGGGGGGGCTGAAGAGGTATATAGGTTCTGAGGGAAAGGGAGGGATAAAGGACTTCAGTGGATATTCATTAGTGTCCATTAACACAACTGCAATGATGGATTTGTTATCTCCACTGGATACTTTATTGTCTCAAACACCACAATCACTATTTAATTCAGTGTTTCACAGGTTTATCAATAGTGCCACACACATCATTTCGCTTGATCCATCTTGTCTCAAGCAGACAAATCATGAAATGAGCTTTTTATGTGCTGTAAAAACTGGAGTTTTAAAACCACTAAACTGGTACCATTGAAGAACCCTGGGAGAGATTAATACTGATATATGACCACCTTTAGCAGTAGCTGCATACTTTTGTAGTAGGTCACCTCTTGTGAAAGTGAAAATTCCCGTTGAATACAAATTTGCAAATTCTAGGTCCAGCCAGGAGTAGAGTAAATGTAAAGTAGACCTCAAACGTAAAGAAGGAAGTAACCCATGAAATAATCTGCAATTTACTGTGTGTGTCATGCTATAAACAGGGTGGGACTGGGCCAGTGGGATGTTGGAAAAAAACCTGATATGCCCATGTCCTCATGGACCCCATCAGCCCAGACACGATCCCCATAGCCAATTGAATGACTACCTGACCTCCCCACCGCCCACCCGAAGATATTAGTAGGTGTGTACTGGCATGGGGGGAAGAAGGAGGTGCAGAGGGTTGTCTCTGGGGTGGAGGACCAGAGGGGGTGGGGGCCCCTGATATGGCAGCTCCGGTGGCCCAAGACTCCCTCTCTCTTCTCTTATACATGTGGGTATCTGCACCACATACAGTAGCTGTAACTTGCAGTTGGTCAAGTTGAGGAAATAACACACATGATCATTACATGGCTGTGCAATGGGGGAATGTGTTTAACCTGGTTTTAAGTATATAGTAGACTCACCACATGAAACATTGGGTCCATGTGCACATGCCCCAGACCTTCAGCTAGAGAAGAATTCCATGATTCACCATTAGACAAAATGGGCTGGCACAAAACAGAATCTCATTCAAAGTGTTGCTGCTTATAATATTTATTTTGTGAAAATTACATGTTTTAAAAAGATTTCTACAGTTTGAAAGTCTGCCCTACACTCATTGATTCGGCCATTTGTGTGTGACCAATTTGAAATAAACACGAAGACAACCATTTTTTAGTGTACACAGTAAACACGCATTGTTGAAGTCACAGGAAACATTTCCATTAAAATGCACCACCACATTGTCAGTTGATATTTTCCATTGCTTATAGTTACCATTCACAACAATGTGGAGCTCTGTTGAATGGAGCATCAGGTATTGTGTGAAACTTAAACGAATGGCTGTTATGTATATTGCTTCATTTAAATAAATCAACCAGAGCATAATAGTTGATTGCCCCATACACAAATATGCAACAACATTACATTTACTAAAAAAAAACCTATGCAAATCACCATGGTTTTTGCACACAATGCACCATTTTTATCACATAATATGCTTGTAATTGGCCACCATAATTGTTGAGGGGCAAAGATTTGTGACTGGCAATGTACATATAGGGGCACATTTACTATTGGTCAATATCGTGGGTCAATTAATTCTCGATATTCGACCGTCTAAGTAAAATCCTTTGAATATCGAAGTTTATGGATTTACCGCATTTCATACGATTGAAGGATCGAAGGAAAAATCATTTGATCGAAGATTAAATCCTTTGAATGGAACGATTCGAAGGATTTTAGTTCATTGATCGAACGATTTTCCTTCGATAAAAAAATATTTAGAAAGCTTCCCCATAGGCTAACATTGGTGCTCGGTAGGTTTTTGGTGGCGAAGTAGGTGGTCGAAGTTTTTTTTAAAGAGACAGTACTTCGACTATCGAATGGTCGAATAGTCTAATGATTTTTAGTTCGAATCGTTCGATTCAAAGTCGAAGTCGTAGTCAGGCCCGGACTTGCAATCTGTGGGTTCTGGCAAATGCCAGAGGGGCTGCTATAAGGTCCCATAGAAAGTCAGTATTTAGTGTGCTGGTGGGGGCTGATTGGGCCTCTGTGTACCACAAATGCCAGGGCCTATTTTAATTCTCAGTCCGGACCTGGTCGTTGTCAAAGGTTGAAGTAGCCAATTCGATGATCAGAGTAGCCAAAAAAAAACTTCGAAATTCGAAGTTTTTTTCCTTCTAATCCTTTACTCGAGCTAAGTAAATATGCCCCATAGTGTAATGTGGATATGGCATGGGTGTCCATGTCCCCTTACAATATGCCATTCCACACAAATGGGGCCCAGTTCTTGAAGCCTACTCAATGCAAGTGTTAAATACGGTGTTAAATACACTGCTAAATGCAGAAGAGCCCAGACAGCAATTTGTTAGGGGTGTAGGTTGGCACAATTGCTACATGAATAAAGTTTTAATAGGGTGGGTGTTGCCCCCAATTAAAGAGTCTATCAGCAATAAATTGGCAGTAAATAAATCCTTACAGACTTGCTAAAGTCTTAAATGTGTATTGCAAATAGAAATATTCATTTATACAGACACTCTAGTTTGCATCAAATATTTGTTTTTACCTGCCTTTTCCTTTTTTAATATCCCAACACCCGTTTTTGCTGCTTTCTTTTTTTTTATTTGAGAGAAATGACAGCAACTTAAATCCTTAAACTTATTCATTCATTTATTTAAACACAAAAACATATATTTTGCCATATAAAGCAAGATTTTCTTTCTAACCCATCCTTTTTTTGTGACTCGCTCTGTGACTTTCAGTAAGAGATTGAAAGTAACGACTTGCTAAAGATGCTGGACTCTGAGTTTAAATCCCCAGTGACTGATTTGATTAGTCTATTTGAGTGAGAATAGGGCAACACAAGGCTATGCTAATGGAACCTAAACAATAAGCCATCACTAATCAGAGACCTCAAGGTTGAAGTGAGGTTAATTGTCATGCGGGTGGTGTTTGAAAAGAAGTGTTGACTGGTATATTGCACTTTGGGATTGTTATATTTGAACATGTAGCCCTAAGGCCAGAGGTTTTGTTGCTTTTTACTTCTGAAATGTAAAGCCTCATTAGGTACATCACTCTACTGTTACCTTTAAAAATACAGTTGAAAGGCATCATAGTGAGATTGTAAATACATACTGTACATTTAACATCGCAATGATTTAAGAAAAAAACGGTAATGAAATCAATATTAAAAATGTCTCTTTGCTGGTTAGGTAACTATTAAACACAATTATACATTCCAATTCAAAGGGAAAGATCATTCCAACAAGACTGAAATTTGGTAATCGTTAAGGGTTATTTTGCTTAATCATGCTCCGCATACTCCTCATACAGTTATTTGCATTTATACCTTATGCAAATCAATGGGAGCAACCATATTGCTTAGCTTTTTCATAGAAAACAAGTTAATAATTATATTAATAGGTTAATTGATGCACTGTGTACTGGCTGATACTTGATAGCATTAAGACAGGATTGGATAGCTTTATAGCAAATAGGGTTATTGAAAATAGATCTTAGTATCATGTTGATCAAGGGACTGGTCCAATTCTTTCAGGAAGGAAATTTTCCCCCCTCTGAGGCAATTTGGAGAGGCTTCAAATTGGTTTTCTTGCCTTCCTCTGGATCAACTAGCAGTTAGTTTATATAGACATCAAAGGTTAAACTTGATGGACGTGTGTCTTTCTGTTTTAATATGTTATTATGTGTGTGTTAGGGAAATTAGACTGTTAATTAGATTGGCCCTGAAAGCACCAATTTTAGAACCACAAGAGGAGTCACTGATATTGCAGTTTCTGGATAATGTTTTTTTTAACAGCATGGCCGCACCATCATATATTGATATCTTTATGAATTCATATTGTAAATACATAGAACTGGATGTGTTTGTGCATGCTGAATTGGTTTTGGAATTATCCAGCGAGCAGCATATTGGTTTATGACCATTATAGAAGCAGTTTCGCAAAAAGCTATGGATTACATCTCTGCCAAGGCAAAAGGAATAGTGGCTCCTACACTTGAAATTATAAAAAAAAAAAAGAATGTCCTACTACTCTAAAATACTATGCCCTCTTAAAGAGGGAGACAGAGTTGATATTCATCTTGGAATTTTCAAGTGTTGTCATGATGTCCACCATTCCAAGTCACGTGGGTGTCTATTATACCCATCATTAACATTATGGCCTCATAGAAATGGTCTCTGCAACCTGCACAGGGTACATGAGCTAAAATGAAGATTATAGGCTAAGATTACATTATTTTGAGAGCTCCAGACTATTTTATAATGGTTATTTGCACAAGACAGTACATTACATACTTCTGCCTTTCAGGCAAGTTGCACTGGGAGCAGAAGTTCACTCCAAGCAAGAATTGTGGTTGAGAGGAATGTCTATTAGGCCATAATCCAAGCTTACAAGAGAGCAGAGATACTTAGAATGTTACTATTTATCCTCTGATTAAACATGTGTGCTTTTGTTTTCTTTTTACATTCCAGTCATGTACATCTATAGGGATCAACAATGTTTAGTCACCCATATTTTTCTCTTCTGTAAAATTTAAACAGACATCTAAATGTACTTCTTCTTTATTATCTGGCAGACCCATCGACAATGCTTACTTTATTATTCTGTCTCAACATTTGTTCATCTTTAAGGGTGATTGGTTAAAAGCAACGGCCTATTAAATGTACTTTATTTAAAGTATAGAAGACTGAAATAAGAAAATAAGGGACACCAATGCAGAAGAGTACAATCCTTAAAAAAAACAACACAATTCTAACCTAAAACTGTTTAGCTGGTCCCCTCTAATCTTGCAAAAATATCTACAGTTACGTAATGTCCTTTGTGCATTTATCAGATAAACAGGAAATGGAAATCAGCACAGACACACAACTAAAAGGCAAGATGCTCCTTTATATACCCTAGTAAGTAGACTGCTCATGTCAATCACCAGTATCAGGATTAACTGTATACCAGCATGTACTTATAAAGCATAGATGACCAGGCACACCCCCTTTATCAGTTAAGCACTTGATAAAGCTGTAGACCCTGAAACATAGGGCAACTATATCCTTTTAAGAAATACAGGAGGTTCTTTGCCTTTTGGTCTTTGGTGTGCTTGGTAACGCTTTGTGCTTTTATCAACATTATTTTGCTCCCAAGCCCCCTTTGATGTTGGGAAGCAAGAGCAAATACCCTTTCACCTCTATCCTAAAGCTGAATACTGTTGTGTCTGTCAAGTAAGATGAAGAGGATACCGTATCTATCTAATATTAATATTCAGGGGATACCGTATCTATCTAATATTAATATTCAGGGGATACCGTATCTATCTAATATTAATATTCAGAGGATACCGTATCTATCTAATATTAATATTCAGACTCCATACGATTCAGGAGTAACAAGAAGCAAATGGTAAGGGATGTTAACAATTAGGGGCCAATTCATTAACTTCGAGTGAAGGAATAGAAGAAAAAAAACTTCGAATTTCGAAGTGTTTTTTTGGCTACTTCAACAATCGAATGGGCTACTTCAACCTTCGACTACGACTTCGACTTCGAATCGAAGGATTTGAACTAAAAATCGTTCGACTATTCGACCATTCGATAGTCGAAGTACTGTCTCTTTAAGAAAAAACTTCAACCCCCTAGTTCACCACCTAGAAGCTACCGAACCCAATGTTAGCCTATGGGGAAGGTCCCCATAGGCTTGGCTAAGTTTTTTTGGTCGAAGGATAATCCTTCAATCGTTGGATTAAAATCCTTAGAATCGTTCGATTCGAAGGATTTAATCGTTCAATTTTCGAAGTCGAAGGATTTTCATTCCCAGTCGAATATCGAGGGTTAATTAACCCTCGATATTCGACTCTTGATGAATTTGCCCCTTAGACTCAACTTACAACAAATTTTGATGAGGCACCAGATAGAGGACTTGACATGAATGGCCACATAGAATTGTTTGTATGTCTATATACTGTAGGGAAACCACTGAGAGTGAGAATGAATAATATTTTTCTGGTTTTGTGGTTTTAGCCTCACTTCATTCAGAGAGTCCACTGCCAAGCCAATACTTTATAAACAAATGAGACACCTCACTGTGCTTGAAGGGGCTGCCCATCTGTCTCTTCACGTGAGCCACTAATGTGCACATGTCAATAACTCCGTCATACTAAGTTGTTCACTAGGCTCAAGTGGGGTCCATCCATCACACAAACTGCAACACATGACAGACAGACATTCACATACCCCACATGTGCTCAACTCCGCTGTCAGTTTAGTCATTGCTGTCAGTGATCTTTTTTTTTACTACTTAAAGGCTTCTTTTGATTTAAATGCAATTCATTAGGAACAATATTAACACTTTTGTTGTGTGCAGTGACTCACAAAGAAAACATACATATGGCCATTATTGGAAAAGTAACAGTCCTCATGTTACTGTGCTCATGACATTTAGACAAGACATTTTGGCTTCTCAAGGAGTACAAATAAGCTTTAAAGGCACTGGCATCTAGAGTGATTTCTAAATTTAAATATTTCTGGCATGCAATTTTATAACTCATCGGTGGTCACTTACGAGAGATTATCACTTGACCCATGAATGCACTGGCAGGGTTTCTACTAAAGCAAATGGAGGAGCATTAGCCTTCCGCTGAGCTGGAGCACACATTGGTGCAAAAACGGTCTGAACTGTGTGATGTGCCAGTGGTCTGAAGTGCAATGCTGTGAAATAATAATATACATTATTCCAAATAGCAATGTTATACTTGAGTACACATATGGGATCCGTTATCTGGAAATCCATTATCCAGAAAGCCATCTCCCATATACTCCACTTTAATAAAATCATTTTGATTTTTGAAAATGATTTCCTTTTTCTCTGTAATAGTAAAACAGTACCGTGTACTTGATCCAAACTAAGATATAATTACAAAACAATCCTACTGGGTCTATTTAATGTTTAAAATATAGAATAATAGACTTACGGTATGGAGATCCAAATTACAGACATATCCCTACCTGTGCACTTTTTGACACATAATTCAAATGAAAGATACTAAAAGTATTTACTACAGCTTCAGGTTTTAAGCTGTGTAAAGTAGAGCAATGTTTATCGTATCCCATAGACAGCATTTTAATCTAATTATCCAAGTTTTTAAAAATGATTTCTTTTTTCTCTGTAATAATAAAACAGTACTTGGCTGTCTTCCATAGAATCCAATCTTTTACAAATAATTTCCCTTTTCTCTGCAAAAATGAAACAGTCCAAAAATAAAAGTTTGAATCCCAGAGCTATGGTGTCCCCAAATTCCAGCAATGGAAAAACATTCTTCAAATATGAATTGTTTTATCCCTGAAAAAAACAAAGTTTATCGAGGGGGAGATAACAGAAAGTTTTATATAGTGTATTATTTATAAAATAAAATTCAGATCTCACCCTTAGTGATTATCTATAACTTTATAACAACAGTGCATTTGTTTACCACTTTTTACTTTCTCCGTGAGAAGTTATTTTACAAAACAATCCGTGATTGAATATAATACACTTTTAAAACTGTGAAATCCTAAAATCCCCACCAATCACATTAGCTCTATGAGCATAAGGTGCTGTGTGCAGTGATTCCCACAGTGTGAGCGCGTAACTAGGGAGGTGGTGGTATAGCAACCGACCTCTAGAGTCCTAGTGCCCCCAGTGGTATATTATACTCACTAGATGTGAGACAAGGAAGGCATTGGTTAAAATCTATTTCTTCCTGTTTTGAGGCTTCTTCTTTATCTGCTTAATGTGGAGAGATAAAACAGTAACTTGTACTTGATCCTAACTAAGACATAATTAATCCTTATTGGAAGGGAAACCAGCCTATTGGGTTTATTTAATGGTTATATGATTTTCTAATAGACTTAAGTTATGAAGATCCAATTACGGAAAGATTTGTTATCTGGAAAACCCCAGGTCCTGAGCAATTTGGATCTTCATACCTTAAGTCTACTAGAAAATCATATAAACATTAAATAAATCCAACTGGCTGGTTTTGATTCCAATAAGGATTAATTCTATCTTAGCTTGGTTCAAGTACAAGGTACTGTTTTATTTTTGCAGAGAAAAGGGAAATCATTTGTAAAAGATTGGATTCTATGGAAGACAGCCTTTCCGTAATTTAGAGCTTTCTGGATAATGGATTTCTAGATAACAGATCCCATATCTGTACCTCTAATCGCTGAGTATCTGACATTTTCCTTACCAGTTTACTATCATAAACATTTCCCAAATCCTAGACCCAGTCGTGCATTTGACTCTCCTTTAAATGTTAGATTTCTTAGTCTCTTGATGAGGGCAGTTCTAGCTTTTTTTGCATTTCACCCTTAAATCGTGCACTCCTGCTAATCTGCTATACTGTACATTTCAGTCATTGCCTACACCTGCACCACTCTCATTGCCTTTGAAGTCGACACTATTCAGTGTTTTCTTTCAGATCTCAGTATGGGTTGCTGATATACATAAGCCACTGACTTCTCAACTGGGGGTATTTTGTCTTATAAAATTACTCCTTAACTTAAGAAAAAAATGACATGGACCCCAAAATACTTTCCTAATGTGCAAACGGAGAGCTTTTAAATCAGAAACACAGCACCATAACATAAAAGACTAATAGGGGAATGTAATAGAATCATTAAGTGATAATATGAGCAAAGTGAATAATTTTTCCTTAGTGGGAACAATTTTTCCTTTGTGGGAATTTAATATAACTTTTACAAACCCTCAAATGTATTTCTTGACTCCCTCCACCTGTGGTAAAAGGATTACATATGTTATAGTTTGCATCACCGTGCAATATATTCATTCAATATATATAATATTATTTCTTACAAAAAAGTTAATTTTGCACAAAAAAATCTGATCCTTTAATCGTGTCCTAAAAAATCCTTATGTTCAATTAAAATTATTGTTTTTTTTAACATTAAAACACTGGGGGGTTTATTTACTAAAACTCAATTTATTCAATTTTTTTTATGAAAACAAAGCCAACCAAACTCCCTTCCATGAATTGAAGTCAATTATTAATAATTGTTCTTGAAAAAACCTGAGCGACAAAATGTTGCGACAAACTCGAGCATTAATTTGCATTGTATAATTGACGCTCCAAAAACCTAAATCTATCTAATTTTTGCAGCGAAAACCAGACTTTTTCAGATTATTGGACAAAAACCCAGAATTTTTCAAATAATACAGAGCAGATCACGATGTCAAGAAACAACTATAGGGACTTCTGCCATGACTGCTACATGACCTCGACAGGTTTGAGATGGAGATTTTTTCGGATTCGGATTTTTAACAGCTTTTGGGTATGATAAATCTCTAAAAATGTTTGTTTTTTTTCCCCTCTAAAATCTTGACCATAAAAAAATCAAGGTTTAATAAATTGGCCCCTAAGTCTAAGATTGTGCAGAACAATGGTGTACTTTTTGTTAGTCAAATGTAAAAAAGTTACCATGCTATGATCTTAGCCGGCACCACCAATATTTATTAAAGGAATTTAAACAAAAGGCATCTGCTCTTTTATTGGGATGCTACTATTATTCTAGTTCAACATTATTTATTATTATTATTAATAATAATATGTATTTTTAGAGCACCAACATATTGCGCATCGCTCCAAAATAAATGTGTTTATACAAAGAAATCACGTGCATTATATACATACAACATACAGAATTACATACATAGCAACCATACAAAAGTTGAGGAAAGCCTTGTGCAAAAGAGCTTACAGATTAAAAGGGAAAATGAATAAGACACAAGGTGTGTTAGTGGGCAAAGTCAATAATAAGCAGGTGAGAGATGTAGCATATGGTATTGCATTTGGTAACTAAACAGAGTGAGGGTAGACTCTAAATAAGTGTGTTTTTAGAGATCTTTTGAAAGCAGAAATGTTAAAAGGAAGTCAGACAGACTGTGGGAGAGAATTCCAGAGGAGGAGTGCAGTCCTTGCAAAGTCTTGAATGGGAGCATGTGAGGAGGTAATGAGAGTTCAAAGGGTGTAGGGTGGGCAGAGTTTTAAAAGTGCTTTGAATGTCAGGGTCATTAGTTTGAATTTTATTAGTGGAAGCCAGGGCAGAGATTGGCAAAGTGGCCTGGGTAATAGAGAGTTAGAATAGTCTAGACATTATATGATGAGAGAGTGAATATGAATTTTGTTTGCATCTTGGGTGATAAATGATCACATTTTGGGTATGTTCCTTAGATGAAAGTGACATAATTTAATAATTGACGGGATATGAGGCATGAAGGACAGGGCAGAATCTAGGATAATCCCAAGGCACGCAGCCTTGGAAGACAGGTTGATAGTGGAATTCTTAACTATGATAGATACGTCTGGGAAGTTATGGGTGTTAGTTGGGGGAAAGAGAACCATTTCCATTTTAGAGAGGTTTAATTTAAAGTAGCATTGTGACATCAAAGTAGAGATAGCGGACAGGCAGGAGGAGACCTGAGTTAAGAGCTCTGGGTTGAGATCAGGAGAGGAGAGATAGATCTGATTATTGACAGTGTAGAAGTGGTATTGGAAACCATTTGAATTCATTAGTTTGCCAAAATAAGGAAGCACAGAGAGAACATAATAAGGGGCCCAGCACAGAGCCTTGAAGAACCAAAACAGGTAGGGGAGAAGATTATACTCCATTGTAGGAGACACTGAATGAATGATTAGTGAGATAAGAAGAGAACAAGACTGGGCCTTGTCATGAAGGTCAAGCAAATGGAGTGATTGGAGGAGGAGAGGATGGTCCACAGTGTTAAATGCAGCTGAGAGATCAAGAAGTATTAGTAGTGAGAAGTGGTTGTTGTGGTTTGCTGTTAAAAAGTTAATTAGTTAGTCTAGTTAGGGCAATTTCAGTGGAGTGTTGTTGCCTAAAACCAGATTGTAGGAAGTCCAGCAGGTTATTGTCAGGAATAGCGTTAGTGGATTGTTAACTAAGCGCTCAAATAGTTAGAGATGAAAGGTAGCGGAGAGATAGGTCAGAGGTCATCAAGACAGGGGTTTTTTTTCAGAATGAGGGTTACAAGAGCATGCTTTAGTTGAGAAGGAAAGATTCTAGTTTAGAGTGAGAGACTAAATATATGAGTTAAGGCTTCGATTAGACAGGGATTGGCATTGTGCAGAAGTTTGGAAGGAATGGAATCAAGAGGGCAGGTAGTAAGGTGAGAGGAAGCCAAAAGTTTTGGTTTCAGTCACAGGGGAGCAGGAGCACAGAAGATACAGGGGAGTGTGGAGGAAGGGTAGTGAATGTCCAGGGGGGTTTAATAATGTAATGTCACTTCTGATGGTGTCAGTTTTGTTTTTGAAGTGCTCAGCAATATCTTGAGCAGAGACAGATGTGCATGGAGGAAGTGGGGAAGGGTAAAATAGTTGATAAAAGTTGTGCAGATTTTTTAGTAAGGGAGTTAATGGGGTGCATCTATCAAAGAGTAAAGTTAGAGATCACCACAGTCCTCCAGAGTAAAATTCTGCCACTCTCCATTCATTTCTATGGGATTTTTAAAAGAGTATTTATCAACTGGTGAAAGTTCATCCTAAAAATACACCTTTCAAAATTCCATAGAAATGAATGGAGAGTGGCAAACGTTAACTTCACTCTTTGATAAATATACCCCATTGAGTGTAGTAAAGAATGCTTATTTGACTAGGAAACATTGCTTTGAGCATATCTGATGTTAATGGCCTCTCAGAAAGAGCTGGGCTCAATAATACTGCAAGTAAAAAATATATGTTACAACTCTAACCCAGTAGAACACCTCCTCATAATTATCTTGATATGAAAGGGCTACACTGCAGTTAGTCTTCTAAAAGTGAGAACCAATTGTTTCATGCTTTTCTAGTTTATTTTTGGTAGGTGCAGACTATTTTGCAAATGAAATGAAGTGTAAAGAGGAAAGTCGCAACCTCTGTTCTGCAAAACAGGAGATAATCAGCATGAATTTTCCCATTTGAGCCTTTAATTAAATATACAGAATATATACAAAATGAAAATCTCATCTGTTAGCATTTACATTTACTATCAAGGCATATTAGCAGTGATGGGCGAATTTGTGCAGTTTCGCTTCGCCGAAAAATTTGTGAATTTCGCGCGAAATTCGTGAAACGGCGAAAAATTCGTGAAACGGCGCCGGCGTCTCGTTTTTGACGCCGGCGCCCGTTTTTGATGCCGGCACCCGTTTTTGACGCCGGCGCCCGTTTTTGGCGCCGGCGTCCGTTTTTTCGAAACAAATTTTTTGACGCCGGCGAATTTTTGACGCGAATTTTCGCGAATTTATTCGCCGACGACGAATCGCACAAATTCGCCGCGAATTCGCGCCTGGCGAATAAATTCGCCCATCACTACATATTAGTAATAAGATACAGTAACTGTTATATTTTCATTGCTGTTGTACTTTTAAGTTGACTTAAAAGACATAACAACTGACAAGAAGGACATGCTTGGCATTATTCTTAGTGTGGAAGGGAGGCAGGTTTATTCATTTGATTTTTGATTGTTTTTCTTGTTTTTTTAAACTTGAAAGTTTTTTTGCAATCTGAATTTTTTTATCGGTACCAAATTTAAGAAAAAACTTTAACTTAAAAAAAAGCTTATTTTGCTAAGTCTTGGAAATAACTTGCTGAGAAAATGAGTAGCCAAGCCTTTAAAAATTTAAATTTTAAATACTTTGCACCTTATTGATGTTGTCAATAACAGCAGTAGTACAGGTTCTTCCACACAAGATGCCATGGCTTCTATACTTATTGTAAATGATGACTGATATTTGTTTCTTTAATCTCGCCAATCGCCGAGTTGTCTAGAGAAGTCCGGATTTGATTGCGGCTGCTTAGAATTGACAATATATATATATATATATATATATATATATATATATATATATATATATATATATATTTATTTATATATCTATATATATATATATATATATATATAGAGAGAGAGAGAAACATTTTAAAAAATTTAAAGTCATAGACATTATTTTTCATTTTGAAATCCGCATGGTAACTGATGCAAATAGAAAACATTTGTTTCTCATTGAGAAGGTTAATGAGTTAATGAGTTTAAGAACACTTAGCAGCTACACACTAGACTGTGTGAAAAAATGCAAGTGTTTATAAAAGTAATATATATTTTTTTTTTGTAACATAATTTTAGTGAGATGCAATTTAAACATATACACATTTGACAGCATTTTCATACAATAGTGTTTCAGTATAGGAATCTTAGTTTACAGAGAGAAAATTGCATAACATTAAAAAGTTGAACTGGGTTGGTGGAAGGGGAAAGGGGAAGGGTAGGTTTGGGGAGGGGATGAAGAGCAAAGAAAAGAGAAATAGTAGCAATGTGTCAACCTGCTATCTCCATGTTTCTATGGTTTAATAATAGTTTTGCCTGTTTGTGACTATTTGGGCTATCCCATAGTACTGTTAAGCTCTGTCGGTGTTTAGGTAGATACATCCCTGAGTTCCCAGATAGACCAGACCTTCAAATATCAATCTGTTTTGTTTTGTAAATATGCTATCCGCCCTTCAAAAACTTTATTACTGTTTACTCTGTTCGAAACTTCCGAAAGCGTCGGAGGATTGACAGATTTCCATATCTTGGCTATGGCTAGTCGTGCGACCATGAGGACCTGATTAGCCAGCGTCTGGGAATGTCTGGTAAGCTCAGGGAATGGTCTACTCAATAAAAATGTTAGTGAATCTTTTGAGTATGAGTAGTTAATGTAGTTAGCAACTTGGCTATTTCGTCCCAGAAATGTTGTAGTTTGGGACAGGTCCAAAAATATGGAAAAGTGTTCCCTCGTCCCAAAATTTCTCCAGCAAGTGTTGGGATGATTAGGAAACATTGCATGTAATTTGTAGTATGATCCCAGAACATAGGCACCTCATATGCACTTTCTTTTTGTTTGGTACAGGTCACTATTTTTTGCATTGGCCCAAATCGAAATCCAATCTTCGTCGGTTGGTTGCTGTGTTAAAGTTCTGCTCCATTTGTTCATATACTGGTGTTTAATCAAGGAGCCTGACCGAGGGTCCATCAGCAATTTGTACATTTTTGAGATTAAGCCCTTTTGTATAAAAGTAATATTTTGATGACTTTAACAAAGGATTTCTGGTTGCATATGTCGTGTTCATTTAGTATGCTTGGGATTGTGATTGTCCACTACTGACCAATATTTATTTCTTTTATTAGAGGTTCTGGAGCCTACATATATGATATATGTCATGTTTATTGTGCATCACTTTCTCAAACACAATGCACAGTCCTCTTTGGTAGACATATCATTCCTGTATCATACAGGTATGGGACCTGTTTTCCAGACTGCTGGGGACTTGAGGTTTTCTGGATAAAGGATCTTTCTGTAATCTGGATCTTCACACCGTAAATCCGACCAAACTAGAATCCACGATTGGACCTTATATATTTAATTGAATCAGGAACAAACACGAAAAAATCAAGCAAAAATCCAAATCATATGATTTTTTCTGGAATCACAATTTTTTTTCTGACATTTTCCCGATAATCTCAAATGTTTTGGATTTTTGCCCAAAAAGTCCAATATAGTCGGAGCACAGAAACTTCCAAATAGGATAGAGACTTCTCCCATTGATTTATATACAGCCTCGGTATGTCTGAGATGCCGGATTTTGTCTTTTTCTATCATCAGGGTATAATAAATCTTGAAAAATTTTAGGGTTTTTTCCCCCACTAAAAATTCAGATTTTATAGTGAAAAAAACTTGAATTCTTCGAGTTTTTGGCATTCAGACTTTAATAAATAACGCCCTAAATAAACCCAATGGTGTGGTTTTGCCTCCAATAAGGATTCAGTAAATCTTAGTTTGGATGAAGTACAAGTTACTGTTTTAATATTATTAATTATTTTAAAAAATTATTTTTAAACATTTTGATAAAATGGGGTCTATGGGAGATGTCATTTCTGTAACTCTGAGCTTTCTGAAAAATGGGTTTCCGGATAACGGATCCCATACCTGTATTAGAGAAATAAATAATTTACTGGATGGCTGTACATTTACCGCTGTAAACAATGAGTCCAGGTGCCTATGCCCCAGACCTTCAGCTTAGGAAATCAACCAGGAACAAAAAGCACTTATTCAGACTACCAAGTTTAAACGAGAAACAGCTTAATTGTTTAAAAAATCAATCAAGTTTATTTTACATATTTAATACTATCATAAAATAGCCTGGGCTATTTGGCTAAAGTTGGGTGAGCCAACCTAGCACACTACCTACTACCTATTCTGGGTGAAAAAAGGACTGATGCATGGTCAATGAATAATAATTATAATAGAGCTGAATCATCAGTGAGTATACAATGATTTTATCCCCATAGGAAACTAAACATTCCTTTGTTCACATAAACACATAGAAGCACATTATAAAACAGATATGCTGGTCTTGTCTATTTAATGTATATCAGGGCCCTCTACACTTCTGGTTTCATTCAGAAGCCCTTATTAATATATTGTTAGGTGTAATGTTATCGTAAAGCACAGTGTGACTTGTTGGTGTTATGTATATATAAATGATGATGATGGTGAACATGTAGATAGCTATGTGTATATGTAAATGATAACCTAACTACCTAGCACTAGAGAAGCATCTTCAATGGTTTTTGCTTTCTTATGTAAACCTAAAGCAACCATTGCACAATTGATTTGTAATTACTTTTGTTTCTGCCTGCAGCCTTAGTATAATGGCAACAGGCATGGGAAATTGCAGGACTTCTTTACCACAATAAAAGAATAAGGAGGGAATGAGGACTAAGAGTTAATGCTGGTGGACATACAAAATCCCCTTTGCTTTGTTAATGTACTGACCAATACCTGGTTTGCTAAGTGACTCACAAATCTGAAAAATTTTAAAGCAAGTTTCCTCTTAGAAAAAAGTTCTATACAGCATACATTGTTTTAGACAGTATATAATGCACCCTGGTAGATATTATGATATGGGCTGCTTCCAAAAAGGCATATTTTGCCTTATGTACATGCTTTTTTTTTAAGTAGGGTAGCTATCTCCCCTACCTAAAAAATAAATATTTTAATTTATATTAATTATTATTACATTTTCTTCCTCCGATTGGAAAGCTCCTTTTTTCCTGATTTGCACTGGATGAACACTTGCTGGCTCAAACAATTTGTATGGTTATGATTGCATTGAATCACTTATCTTGAAACCCATTTTTTAGAAATCGTAGAATTACAGGAAAGCCACCTCCAATAGAGTCGATTTTAAGTAAATAATTTATCATTTTTAAAAATGATTCCCCTTTTTCTTCTCTGAATAATACAGTAGTAGCCCTGTGCACAATTGTAACTAAGCAGGCTGAATCCATATTGGAGACAAAACAATACTATTGGTTTTAATTATGTTTAAATTATGTTAGGCAGACTTAAAATATGCTGACCCTAATTACTGAAAGATCAGGAAAACCCAGGTCCCAAGCATTCTGCATAGTAGATCCTATTACAGTAGAAGGACTATTCCTTAATGCAATTTTTAATTTTTGCATTTAAAATACGGCTTAAACATTATATAAACATTGGCTGCAAAGCCCAAAATTGTATAGAAAACACACATTTAACATGTTGGTGTTGATTGGGGGGTTGTTTATCAAAGTCCAAATATATCTCAATATTTTCTGCTACAAACTCCGATAAAATACTCTCTGGGTTTTTGCGCTTATTTATGATTACATTTTCCTGACAATTTGCTTTATGGGAAAAAAAACAGATTTCCAAAATTTTTTTGGATTTTTCTTCCGATATTTGCCATTTTTTCAGATTTGTCACCCGAAAACTCTGAAAACTTCAGGGTATTGCACGAAACCCAGCACACATGAAAAAATTATTGGGACTTCTCCCATTCACTTCTATGCAACCTCAGCAGGTCTGGATTTTCAGATTCAGACTTTTCCGTCCTCTGAGTTTAATAAATTACGAAAGATTTGTGATTTTTTAAAAGTCAGTGAGTTTAGTAAAAAAGTGTTTAGAGTGTTGGATATAACATGTCATTGGACTATAAAAAGAAAAGGTCAATCGACTGATATTTTCTGATGCTAATGGCCCTTTATGTTTACCAACTGGATATTCGGTAGTTTGGACATTATAGTTGATCTAATATCAATAAAGTCCTTAATGTGCGAAAGCTCATTGTGCAAAGCCTTTCTGATAGATTCAATGGGTATTTGTAATTATAACATATACATATAACTGTAGAGCTCTAAAAAGCGTTATTTCGTTCATTGTCTCATTTCACTTCCACCAGATTCAGCCGATTACAATGGATTTCTTGCAGAGTATTCACACCCTTTTTGGTATTCAAAAGGGTCCATAAAAATACAGATTTGGTGCATAATCTGTAGTCCATTTTCACATCCGTGTTTATTACCTTATTTGTTAACAAAAGGTAAGAAAAGGTTTTAAATCCTTCTAATGCACTTCTATTTCCCATCACTGCAAAATCCAAAGCAACTAATCCCGACCTATTTGCATTACTGAGATGAGTTTCAAGGAAGCTAATTTTGCAACACAAAGGCCTTGTTCACCTGTAACTGCTTAGGAAGCGATGTAAATGGGCACATTTGTTCAGGTAACAAAAACTGTGTACAAACAAAACCTCTTAAAATGTGTTCTATTGCTAAGTAAATGGTAATCCAGAATTGCTATCAGCATTTTGATTTTCAAAGCATCCAAGTCAGTTTGCAAAGTCATAGGTAGATTTACATTAACATAAATCTAATGCAATTGGTAAAAAAAAAGTCCATAAAGATAACCTAAGGCCAGTGTCATACACAGCGAAGATACGCCATGTATCTCACTCAAGTCTTACCATGATTCTGCTGATAGAACTGAAGGAAAGAATTATTCTTTCTTACAAAAGTCCAACGTCGTCTTGTTAAGGGAAAAGGGTGCAAGATATATTTATTAACATCTTTACTAAGCACTGGTCAAGTATGGGATGCAGCTAGGGTCACCACCTTTTCTGGAAAAAAATACCGGCCTTCCTATATATTTATCTTTTTCCCTATTGATAACATTGGGCTCAAGCATAATTTTTATCGACCAGGCTGGTAAAATACCGACCAGGCCAGTAAAATACCGGCCAGGTGGCAACCCTAGATGCAGCGTCTTTCAACTCATAGCACTCAGTGGACTCAGAAACAAACCAAGTCTCACAATATAATTCCTTTGGAAAATGATTCTGCAATGTATTTAGTAGGGATGTAGCGAACGTCGGAAAAAAAGTTCGCGAACATATTCGCGAACTTGCGCAAAAATGCAAGCGGTTCGCGAACGGTTCGCGAACCCCATAGACTTCAATGGGAAGGCGAACTTTAACATCTAAAAAAGACATTTCTGGCCAGAAAAATGATTTTAAAGTTGTTTAAAGGGTGCAACGACCTGGACAGTGGCATGCCAGAGGGGGATCAAGGGCAAAAATTTATCTGAAAAATCTGCCTGTGTGTGCTCTGAAGAGATAGTGTAGGGGGAGAGCTGTTAGTGATTTCAGGGACAGATGATAGTAAGTTTGCTGGCTAGTAATCTGCTTGATACTGCTCTGTATTGGAACAAAAAAATAAATAAAAGCAGTCCTTACAAGGACTACTGTTATTGCAGCAGTCAGCAGATGAGATCAGAAGCAGGACAGCTGCCCACTGCAGCTACATACAGAGCACTGCAGTAGAAAGTAGATTACTAGCCAGCAAAGCTACCTAAGCTTAAATGTCCCTCAAACCCCTGCAGACTTCTGTCCCTCCAATAACAGAGCAGTATCAAAACGATTACTAGCCAGCAAACTTTCAACTGTCCCTGAAATCACTAACAGGCAGCAGCTCTCTCCCTACACTATCTCTTCAGCACACACAGGCAGAGTGAAAAAACGCTGCAGGGCTTCGGTTTTTATAGGGAAGGGGAGTGGTCCAGGGGAGAGCTTCCTGATTGGCTGCCATGTACCTGCTGGTCTGGGGTGAGAGGGCAAAAAAAAGCGCCAACAATGGCGAACCCAAAATGGCGAACGTCGCGCGACGTTCGCGAACTTCCGGCGAGCGCGAACACCCGATGTTCGCGCGAACAAGTTCGCCGGCGAACAGTTCGCGCCATCTCTAGTATTTAGATGCATATGGGTCAACCTTTCTTACATGGAAAAATGTAAAGGGGTGATTCACCTTTAAGATAACTTTTAGTATGTTATAGAATGGCTTATTATAAGCAACTTTTCAATTGTTCTTGCAACCGGATTGATAAAACTGCAAACTGAAGAACTGCTGAATAAAAGGCTAAATAACTCGAAAAGCACGAATAAAAGATTGGAAATGGTCTCAGAATATCACTCTCTATATCATACTTAATTTAAAGGGGAACAACCCCTTTAAGTGGAGACTCATTTTTTCAGTGACATCACATGCTGTGAGTAGAGAATTTTATGGTTCTTTTTTTTTTTTAAAATTTAATGACAGTGATACATGCCAAGTATTTTACTTAGTATGTAAAGTTCAGCTATACCAGTCATTAAGTAATATGATTATACCACCAAGTTTCAACATACACAGTACACTAACCTACTCTTGCATACTGGGACTACACCCAGCCTTCATATCTTAGTAAAGATATGAAACCTGTTATACAGAATGCACAGGACCTGGGGTTTTCCGGATAAGGGATCTTTCCATAATTTGGAT
The DNA here is from genome assembly GCA_038501925.1 of Xenopus petersii. Classification (NCBI taxonomy): domain Eukaryota; kingdom Metazoa; phylum Chordata; class Amphibia; order Anura; family Pipidae; genus Xenopus; species Xenopus petersii. The sequence continues at coordinate 41,452,836 of CM076680.1, read as the reverse complement.
TGTAGTACTTTCAGTCTACTAAAAAAAAATCATTTAAACATTAATTAAACCCAATAGATTGTCTTGCCTCCAATAAGGATCAATTATATCTTAGTTGGGATCAAGTACAAGGTTCCGTTTGATTATTACAGAGAAAAAGGAAATAATTTCTAAAAATTTTAATTGTGTGATTAAAATGGAGTCTATGGCCATTCCGTAATTTGGAGCTTTCTGCATAATGGGTTTCTGGATAATAGATCCCACACAGATTCAGGGAGATTAGTCACCCGGCGTCAAATCTCCTCTTCTTCGGGCCACTAATCTCCCCGAACTGCCTCCCCTGCCTTCCTACCGGCTAAAATGTGAATCACTGGCGGGATGGCACTCGGCGTGATTTGTTTTCCGAAGTCACCCTAAGTTGCCTCACGAGGAAACTTTGGATGACTTCGGAAAACATATTGCGCCGAGTGCCATCCCGCCAGAGATTTGCATTTTTGCCGGCAGGGGAGGCAGTTTGGGGAGATTAGTCGCCTGTGTGCCCTGACTCTTAGGGGGGAATTCACAAAAGTGTCGGTAAAAAAAGTAACCCAGAATTGGCGGTCGACAAATTTGTAAAATGTCGTATGAACGGCAAATTCACAAAGGCAGATGTTACCATCTCTGAATGTCTTGTAAGTCTGACAATTTTCTAAAATGTCGTATATCTTTTCATCGTACAAACGACATTTACCAAGACTTTTTAAACGACAATTTGCTGACATTTTCATTTTGGAGAGCCTAAAGTGTCTGAAAAATTGTCTGTAAAAAAAATGAGTTTACGAGTAATTCATAAAAATGACGGGAAAAGTGGAGCCGAAAAAACCACGCCCACTTTTAACGACACTAATTCAAAAGTGTCGCACATGTCGGAAAATTGGCGGAGAAATGCTCTGTGAATTTGTTGGCTGTTGCTACGACATTTTCTACGACATTTTAAAGACATTTTTTCGTTCCCGACACTTTTGTGAATTCCCCCCTTAGAGAATAGAGTAAGAGGACTCAGACATTTATCTGTATAAACAAAGTGCAACTTAACTGACCATAACCTTCCATGCTTTCACAGAGGCTGAGCTAGTGCGTTTACAATAAGACTTTCACCCTGAGAACATGAGAAATATAAGCCAATTCTCAAATATTTTACAGCTTCTACACCTCTAACCTCCTCTTACACTTAGGGGCCAATTCACCAAGCTCGAGTGAAGGATTCGAAGTAAAAAAACGTAGAATTTCAAAGTGTTTTTTGGGCTACTTCGACCATCGAATGGGCTACTTCGACCTTCGACTATGACTTCGACTTCGAATCGAAGGATTCAAATTAAAAATGGTTCGACTATTTGACCATTCCATAGTCGAAGTCGAAGGATTTTAATTCCCAGTCGAATATCGAAGGGTTAATTAACCCTCGATATTCGACCCTTGGTGAATTTGCCCCACAGTAAAAGCTGCAAAAGCCTGCGTTCCCAAAAACTGGAAATCCATCCACCCCACTCTTCGATATTGAGTAAAATGGGTAATAGAATTAATTACATTCACAAATACAGCAAAAACTTTGTGAAGATTTGGTTATCTTTGACAAATTATGAGGCTATCAGTGTTCATTAAACATTTTATATTTCCTCCCTGTGATGTGAATCACTAATATGTCATAAATAAAATCTCTTTATAATTTACTTTAGGCTATTTAGACAATTTTACAATTTGTATTTATGTAAACGAGATACTAGTTTCTCTTTTTTTAAACAAGCATCTCATCCCCAACCTCTACCCTGTTCTTTTCTTTTGCAATTGACATGATTTCAATGGCAGTCCTGTAAGACATCCGCTACAGTGGGAGAACCTTTTCTCTTCTTTTAGGTATTATCAAACTGAGAAGTGTAGCCACTCTGTTCTATATGAAGTTAGCTGCAACATTTTACTTATTGCTATTCATGAAAAAACTGTGCTACCAGAAGATGCATTTTATAATGTTACAAATCCGTGACTTTTGTTCCATATTCCTGTTTCCTTTATTGTATAATCATGCAGGAACAGGTAATTCTTTCTGAATAATTTGTTCAATTTCTTATATGAAAGCATACCTGTTAATATATATATATATATATATACACACACACACACAGTATATCTATCTATCTATCTATCTATCTATCTATCTATCTATCTATCTATCTATCTATCTATCTATCTATATATATATATATATATATAATCAAATGTACTACTTTAACCTGCTTTGTCTTAATAAATAAAGGAACAGGAGCCACCAGGTGCTGTACAATTGTCCCGTGTCTTTTACTTTTACCTGGGGCGTAAGTGCTACAACATTAAGGGACACAAGAAAGTGTCTTACATTAATAAGAAATGGTAATAAGACTGGAGGCACATATACAGTATATATACTGTATATGTGATACTGTATCCAGAATGCACAGGACCTGGGCTTTTCTGGATATGTGTTCTGTAATTTGGATCTTAGTTCTTTAAGTCTACTAAAAAAAATAGTTTCAATATTAAATAAACTCTATAGGATGGGTTTGCCTCCAATTATATCTTATTTTGGAAGGCCTTCTAATTCGGAGCTTTCTAGATAACAGGTTTCCGGATAATGGATCCTATACTTATATCCTTGATCCGTGGAATGTTGGACACACGTTTATTAACATTAAAGTATAATTATTCACTTAATACGGAGTGAGAGTCCTTCTGAACTGCTGTGCACTCAATGTTGTTGATAATGGTAATTAAAGACTAATGGGGGATTACAATAAAAGTCACAAAGAGCAAAACAATTAGTACAAATAACCATAAAAATTCTCGTTTTGCAATTTTAATTGCGCATTGCCCACTTATAAGAAGTGCTTGAAGGGGTCGTAATCTTTTGGAGCAAATAGAACAACTTTTTCAGTAAGAAGTTTTATTACATTCACTGCACAAAACTATAAAATTCGCAAACCTTCTTCCACTGTCGGAAGTGGTCGCTAAACAGTTTCCGGGTTCGCAAAAGCTATATTAAATTCACACAATAGCAAATTTCTTTGCACAGAGGCATATCTTTTGCATTGCGAATATTTTTTCCTTTACTGACATTACATTCGCCCATAACTCTTTTATTGTATATATTTGTCTTAAGTTCTACTTTTGGACAGTATTCTCTCTCTTAATATAACGGGTTGATCTTTATACTGGGGGCAGGGAAGAATAAAAATCAGCATGGATACTTCTGATTGGTGTGCTCTTGGTTTTTTTTTTATATACACAATTTTGCAACATAAACTCATAGCAGGGAAGAGGAAATCACATTATATTTCCATGTTTTGCTATATATTTTAAAATGCTAAGCCTTATATTTAAAAAAAGGCATAGTGATCTGGTTTTTAGGAATACATGAAATGTATGAAAATGTTACATGCTGTGTGATAAAATTGAATTTTTGTTACTCTTGAAAAATGCCTATACAGTTCACTCAGGTCTGCCATATTTTTAAGTAAAAAAAAAAAAACAAAATAATAGGAATCTGCAAAAATATTTTGGTGGAACCTGCTAAAATCTGTAGGGGCTCTGAGAATTAGAGATATTTATTTTCAGCCCTCTTTGAATAACTCATCGACTTGGCCTGTCCTCATTTAGCACAAATTATTATATAATAGCAAGTGGATTATCATAAAAGGGATTTCCTACTACCACAAGGCCCTGCAGTGTCAAAGCGCAAAAATACAAAACAGGCATAACGTATATATACAGTATATTGAAGATTAGTAATCATACAGTTAATAAGTAGCAGGAATCTGGAGTTAGACATGAGAAATGATACTTGGTACATCTCTAATAGTCAGTGGGTGCTCTGCACTTGCACAACTATATAACACATATTTATATTAAGGGTTGAATTTCGAATTTAAAAAACTTCGAAATTCGAATTCAAAAAGACCAACCAAAATTAAGGTTTTTTTTTGGTAGATTAGGTTCATTTTCGATGAAATAGGTCCATATTCAGCTGAATTTGAATCGTTCGAATCGAGGAATAGCTCATTCGATCAAATGCAAATCAACGTTTTTTGCCCAAAAATACTTTGATTTTTCAAAGTCCACCTATTGACTTCAAATGGGTTCTAGGAGGTCCCTCATAGGCTATAACAGCAATTTGGCAGGTTTTAGATGGCGAATGGTTGAAGTTCAATTTTTAAAGAGACAATACATGATAAATTTCAATATTCGAATTTTCAATATTTTTTTCAAATTCAAATTTAATTTGGACTATTCCCTATTCAAAGTACACAAAAATTAGCTCGAAAATTCGAAAATTCACCTCAACCTTTGATAAATCTGCCCCTAAATGATCAAGCCAAAGGAAAAGGAAAAGCATGCAAGTACAATGCAGTAAGGGATGCTAAAAAGCATAATTAGTGCTTATGCATAGATCACTTGCACCATGCTATGATTGATTTTACAAAGATGTAGAGTAGAATGCAGCCCTGTACTTAAAGGAAAACTAAACCCTTAAAACGAATAGGGCTAAAATGTACCATAAGACTGACCAATGAGTGTATTGAGTGTATTGTTGCTTTTTAAAAAACCTAATAACATGAATGTAGTAATGTTCAGACCATTTACCATAAATAATTCTTTATTATGTTTTTAATTCTTGGGACACTGAGAAAACCTGCAGCCAGATAAGCAGTTAGGGGCTCCTCTAAATTTCACAAGTGCAAGTGCACCAAGAAATTACCCCTCTCTGGGGCTCATTTACTAACAACCAAATTTTGTTTTTTCACACAAATCTCAAAAAAATTGTGATTTTCCTATCTTTTTGATCTTTTTAAAAAGTTCTAAAAATTCAAGATTCATTAAGGGGCACATTTACTTACCCCGAGTGAAGGAATAGAATAAAAAATACTTCAAATTTCAAATGTTTTTTTTGGCTACTTCGACCATCGAATTGGCTACTTCGACCTTCGACTATGACTTTGAATCGAACGATTCGAACTAAAAATCGTTCGACTATTCGACCATTTGACCATTCGATAGTCGAAGTACTGTCTCTTTAAAAAAACTTCGACCTCAAACCTACCGAGCATCAATGTTAGCCTATGGGGACCTTCCCCATAGGCTTTCTAGCACATTTCTGATCCAAGGAATTTAGTTCAATCAATGGATTAAAATCCTTCGATTCATTCGATTCGAAGGATTTAATCGTTCGATCGAACGAATAGCACTAAATCCTTCAACTTCGATATTCGAAGTCGAAGGATTTAACTTCGACAGTCGAATATCGAGGGTTAATTAACCCTCGATATACGACCCTAAGTAAATGTGCCCCCCAAGTGTAAAAACCACGAAAACCCACTCACACAAAACTTCACCAGGTAAAAGTTGTCGAGGTCCTATAGAAGTCAATGGGACTTTTATAGGTTGTTGGATTTTTTTCCCCTAGGAATTGTCAGAAAAGCTCAAATTTTTAAAGGTTTTAGAGGTATTCATATTTTTTAGCGCATTGTTCAGCTTTATTTTCTATTCTAACTTTTTTTATTCGGATCTTTTAGTAAATGTCATGACATTCATGGTTTAGAGTAAGTAAGTTTAGTCTTGGTTTCAAAAACCTCTACAACCACTAAAATTCGACCTTCAATAAAAAGACCTCCATGTGTTCATGCACATGTGTGTTTGACTGTTTAATGTTTAAGAACAATCTAGCTCAGACATAGATTTCACTCTGAGGCTTTTTTGCATTTTGAGAGTTGCTCCCCAGCATTAGTGGAGTACAAAAATGAATTCTGTCATTCTCTCACATTAGGCTACGGAGCAGATTGTAGTCAGTGCCCCCTATGGTTAGAGAGTGAGGAAGGCCTATACATCTGCACATGTTGCCCCAGGTGCTCCCCCCTTCTCTTGCAGTCTATAATAAGTATTGTGCTTGGGGTTTCTCAGTAGACCCCATGGAGCCTGACAGGTAAAATCAGGGCCGTGACAGGTGAAGAAAAAAATTGTAATTTCCAGAAATCTGCAGCTCCTTTGTAATTTACACTAATGAAAAATGCCCTGCCAGCATCTGGAAAAACCCAACTAGTTCTCATTATATTTCCCATAGTGGAACGATTAAAACATCTGTGTTTTTAGGTTTGGCATCTTATGTAGATAAATCATTGTAGTGTCGTTTCTATGGAAACAAATAGTTTTTGGTGAAAGTGAGATTTATCTTCACTAAATGAGTACCAATTATTAATTTTTTTGTTCCAGTGAAAAAAAAAAGGTTTATTAGAAAAAAAGGATATGTACTGAATATTGCCGGTTTAGTAAAACAAATTCATTTTCACTTTGCGACTCCAAATTTAGACGTAAGGCCTCTAATCTGTTAACAAAACATCGGCGAACAAAAGATTTTCTTGACTCAAACAGTAATTGTTAAACGTATGATCAATCACCCCAAATGGCCGTGAAGAGTTCTGTTGAAAATGGTGTGAAAATACAGTTCTTTTTTATCTTGTTTGAGTATTGAGCACTGAACTGGCCACTTTCATCCAGTTGAACAAAACAAATTCAATGGCACACTTTAGATAAATACCTCTGCACTGTACATTTGCCAATGCGGTTTCTAAGATCTGCTCTGTAAATGTCATGATCCTTAATGCTATTGTGGAATAAATGAAGAGTGTTCCTTGAAGGCCATTTGGCCAAGTTCACTAGCGTACTTTGTTTCCTCCAGAGAAGAAAGCAGAGTAGTAAACCATTTTTGCAGAATGTAATTCTCCCACAACAGTTTATGAAAGAAACATCTGTGACAGGAATCTCTAATGCTTTTCTCAAAGCCAAAGCTGATGGTGGAAAGCACTGCTGGCAGAAGAAACCAGACTCTTTCCCTTGCTTCCAGACATGATTCTGAATTTGCTATGTATCAAATGCAAACTTTGAAATATGTCTCTTTGAGATGAGATGAGAGACAATGGCATTGATACAATGGCTCCTTTCCAAGCTTAAATTTATATAATCAGACCACAGAATTACAGTAATAGGGAGGCTGACACAAATAAGCTTAATACACTTTTCCATGGTCTAAAATACATAGTACTTTAACTTAAACCCATATATTTTATCTCATGCTAAAATAAACAAAGGTGAACTGATGGTAGCATAAACTAGTGACTTATCAATAAGGCTGTAGTTTAAAATGTCATATTGTAATATAATAATAATAATAATAATAATTTGACAGGATTAAAAGATTATGAAATATATCCATGTATTATACAGTACATGCATACAGAAAATCTTGAACACTTCTAATATTTTTCAGTATATGTAATTGAGATAAGTGGCATTATCTATGTGCAGACATCACATTTTGAAAAGTGCTGGATATTAAGGTATTTTAAATAAATATATTTAAAGGGATTTTGTCATGATTTTTATCGTGTAGTTTTTATTTCTAAATTTCACTCTTTACACTGCAAATAATTCACTCTACCATGTAAAATGTCCTTCCTGAACCAGCAATTATATTTTTTTTAATTTATAATATCGGTGTGTAGGCAGCCATCTCAGATCCTTTTGCCTGGTCATGTGCTTCAGAAAGAGCCAGCACTTTAGGATGGTACTGCTTTCTGACAGGCTGTTGTTTCTCCTACTCATTGTAACTGAATGTGTCGCAGTGGGACCTGGATTTTACTATTGAGTGTTGTTCTTATTTCTACCATGGAGCTGTTATCTTGTATCAGGGAGCTGCTATCTGGTTACCTTCCCATTGTTCTGTTGTTAGGTTGCTGGGGGGGGGAAGGGAGGGGGTGATATCACTCCAACTTGCAGTACAGCAGTGAGTCAAGTTTATCAGAACACAAGTCACATGGCTGGTGCAGCTGGGAAACTGACAATATGTCTAGCCCCATGTCAGATTTCAAAATTAAATATAAAAAAAATCTGTTTGCTATTTTGAAAAATGGATTTCAGTGCAGAATTCTGCTGGAGCCGCACTATTAACTGATGCATTTCAAAAAAACATGTTTTCCCATAACGGTATCCCTTTAAAGCTTGAAATGCACACCTAAACTAACCAACACAGTTCAAACTGCACTCAGGTCTGGATAGTATCTGAAGCCCAGGCCAAAAATGTGTTTGGAAGACTGACTTGTTAGTGTAATACACATCAAGGAGACCTTCAAGATCAAACCCACAGTATTTACACTGCATAATCCAGATTCATGTGGACATTTGAACAAATTATTATTCACCTTATATAATTAGGTTTCTTTTCTTTTTAAGAGTCCTGGCCAGAGTGAGATGCTAAGGCATTTCCAATTTGCTTTAATTTTGACATTAGTATGGGCAATAGATCCCACTTTACTTCTTACTTTCCAGGATGTTTAATTTCGTAAGGTCAACTCTTATTGGAGAGTTTATATTTATCACAGCTTCGACTGAATTCATGGAAATATGTTATGAAAGATGGTGTCTACTAGCCCAATGTGGTGCTTTTCTGCCTACAAAGGAATTTATTTTAGCCAAATATAGTACAGGTATAGGGCCTGTAATCCAGATTGCTCGGGACCTGGGGTTTTCCAGATAACAAATCTTTTTGTAATGTGGATCTTCAGTCCTTAAGTCTACTAGAAAATCACATATGTAAACATATAAAACCAATAGACTGGCTTTGCCTCCAATAAGGATTAATTATATCTTAGTTTGGATCAAGTACAAAGTACTGTTTTATTTTTATAGATAATTTAAAATGATGATGGGTTTCCAGATAATGGATCCCATACCTGTACATTTTTCTAAACAAATCTCCTATATTTCTTTACATTTCTACCACTGCTTTTGAATGGAATAGAACAGTTGTTGTTGTCACCTATAGCAAACTGACCAACTGAGCTTTGCTCAATCTATTGCCGGAAAATTAAAACAGAAATCTGGTTACTGTGGTTTTTTATGCATATTTTGGCAGTATTTGGAAATCAGGCCAAGGAATTTTTTAACCTGAACAGCTTTGCAATTATAAAATCCATCAAATTCTGGGCTTTCTGCTTTATTATTTGAATACTGTCCATCACGATTTATGTACCAGGATACATTTGTGTTTGTGCATTCGAAAGTGGTTAGTATCCAAATATTGCAGTTGTTTTACCACCATTTGCTAAATTATTCATCCCCATTTTTGGAGAGAAAATAGCTAACATTTGGACCACAAAATAGCTCTAAATATTCAAGAGAGAAGCAAATTCATTTTTGCTCCCGGTGTCTTGGATTCTATATGTTTGTATGTTATATGCTTGTTTGGCTTTGTGCAACAAAACAGAAATGATACAGGACAAAAAAAACCCCTGCATGACAAAAAAAAAAATTGTGACAAAAAAAGGAGCATGACAGACATATATGTTGTTTTATCCATCAACATCAATCAAAGGGATGTGAGTCATCCCACTGCCTATATAGGGACATAAGTATTTAGTTTAGTATTATGATTAATTTTAATGTGGGATACAAAGCACTCAGATATTATCTGTTGCTGATCAGTTTTATTATTAGTTGTTAGTTATAGTATAGTAAACTATACCCAACTATAAGTCAACTATAACCAGTCAACCAGAGGTAATGTTAAAAATCACATACATGTTTTTAAGAAATTGACAACGTGAGTGAATAGGAGGTCCTCTAACAATGTAGGGTATGTGTGTAGCAATATACTGAGTGAAAAATACATGTGATTTTGCCTTCCCAAAGCAGAAACAAGGTGCCATGAAAATAAACGCCCATAGACTCTAATGAAGTTTGCTACAAAAATTACGTGTGACAAAAAAATTTAGTTGCAAGGCAAAATATACACAACAAAAAGGTTTTGTTTCGTGAAAAAGGGACAGATTTGCTCATCACTAAGTATGACATTACCTCAAAACAGAGGGGCATTAAAACTGAGACATTTATTAGTACACGGTAACTGTTTCATCACTTTTATCTATCAGTAAAAATATACGAAAAAAAATAATCAACAATCAACCTAGGAGGCTTACTTATCAAAAGTCGAATTTAAACTTAGCATTGCCCCATAATGAGCACTCGTATTAAATGAATAATTACAGATTTTAAATGATAATTTAATGATATTTTATGATAATTTATAACTGATATTAGTATTTGTCATTTGTGCAATTTTAAGTTGCAATTTTAAGTTATCCACCTTTATTGCCCTACAGCTTTAAGCTGCCAAGGATACTGCTACCTGGTTCTTATGGTCACAGACCTAGTTCCATTTCATTGTATGGATGTTGGGAGTTGGATGAAATAAAGGTTAAAGAGAATGTCTGAATAAAAATACAAAAATAAAGTCCTGGACTCTCCATTTGCTGTCCTTGACCCCAGCAACTGTGTAACATTTTAGATGTTCGAGAGAAAGGCAGAATTTTTAGCACATAAGAATAGAAAATTTTAGCACATAAGAATAGAAAATTAAACAAACTCCTTGAGAGATTAATAAAAAATAAAAACCCAATTGCAAATGTGCTTACATTAGGTCAGTCTAAACCATGATAAAAAATAAATTCAAAGATGAGGATTTCTTTTAAAATGATACAGGTTCGGGTGCTATCTTCCCATAATATTCAATTTTACATCGCTATTTCCCCATTCCATTAAGAAATCCTGCTCTTTTATAAATATATAATTTTGTCCTTAAAGAATGTCAGGACTGATGCTTTCTGATAGAATGGAACATATATTCAAGTGGAAAACTGACCATAACGTTCTCCAAACCCAGAAACAAAAACAAAGATTATATTGATGATATTATCCCTTTAAATGTATATTAACAATAAAAATTCACCACATTTAGAGTGTCCACAAAGAACCTGAAAGTTCAGTGTTAGTAATAGTTCAACAGGTTTTTGGACAGTGAGCAAAATTATTAGATAACCCAGAATATGATTAGCCTATTGAATGGAGCCAGAGACAAGTTCAATTTTAAGTCTTTTTGGCAGGGACTTTATTCTAGTACTAGTACTGTAGTTCTAGTACTGAAATTCCTATTTATGGATATATTTTCATTAGATAAGTTGGTTTTAACTGTACCTCCATTTGTTATAATGCCTTGTTAAGCACTGCATACACTTGTGGTGCAATAGTATATATAATTAAATACAAGTTGCTGTGCTGTCAATCAAAAGTGGAACACTAGTAATTCAGAGGGATGTCAGTCAGCAAGAGAGGTGCGCTATTAACCTTATAAATCCTTAAACACAAGCACCTAAAAAAATAGCTTTGATGCTAGAACTACTCACAATCGTGATCATCAAACAAGAGCGTGTAGAGTATTCTTTTTTAGCAGGGTATATACGGTGTTGGAGCGTGCGATGTTTCTAAAAGAAAGAGCCGCTACAGATGGTGAAGAATCGTCAGAAATCCGACTTAGACCCTGCGGGTCCTAAGGACTTACCAGACTGCCGTCAGAAGAGAGCGTTGGAAGACTCGCAAAGAGATCGCTCGATGCCGATGTGTTTCCCAGGCGCTGTTTAGACACCGCTCCCTGAGTTCAGACAGCCTCGCTCACCATGCTGTTTCTCGTCCCACAGTCAGTCAGCTCGCCTCCGGTGCCGTGCGAAGGTTAAATAAGTGATTCGGAAGGGGATTAAATCTATAGCAAACTTTTATTTCATTAATACAAAGGCCCAACGCGTTTCATATCCTACGATACTTCCTAGGTTCCTAGTAATTCAGAGGGCCTGTAAAATATATCAAACATTTATTGACAATGACAATTTTCAAATTGGCCACTGAGCCATTGCACCTATTTTGATCACTAGAGTTATTACATTTTTAGATCACAATCAGTATTTCTGATTTCGAAGTGTGTGTGTTGCTGTAGGTCCAGATGAATTTTTATGAAGAATGCTTCACACTCACAGTTGCACCTTTTGTAGTTTTTTGTTATTGCTTTATAACTTCTAGAGAGGTAAACATCACCAAAGGTAAGCTGTATGTATGGAATGTTATATCAGTCATAGGGCCTTGGAAGAAGTATCATTAAGTCCCTTAAGCTAGAATGGAGTCCATGACCACAAACTATGTATGGCTGTGCCCTACCAAAGTTAAGTGCACTATCCTGCTAAGCTCCTAAAGCAGGGGTGCCCAAAAGTTAGATCGGGATCTACCAGTAGACCTTTAGCTGGTGATCAGTAGATCTCAACACACTGTCTAAGAGATAGCTTGTCTAAATCACCCTCCTATTTCATGCTTTTCATTCACATATTTTTATGTTAAAGTTTTTTTTAAACATAACAATATACATTTTCTCATAAATCAATATTTAAGTAATATTTTCCATGGAACAGAATGCTAACAATATTTTATGAATGTAGATCATAATGGGACAATATCACTAAAAAGTAGACCTTGTATTAGTAAAGTTTGGGCACTCCTGTCCTAAAGTATACAATGTGGACACAGATAAGAAGGGATGAGACTACACAAAAAACATGCAACAGCACTTATGCATGTTTATGTGTTTGACATGTTGGGAGGTGCTCATATGGTCCACATATACATCAAAATGCCCCTTGTAGAGTAGGTTCTGTTCAAAAGAAACAACTGCAACTTCACTAAATGACTCTACTCATTTAGAAATGTGGGGTGATAGGTGATAGTCAACCAAGTAGAGGAAATAACTGGGTCCCTCCAGAAGTAGACCTGTCAATCCACCACTGCACTCCCTAATACACTCAACCACAGTACTCTTGTAATATCCAAATGAGATGTCTGTTCAAAACATGCATAAAAATCATGTAATTATGGAAAAAAACACATACACAAATATCTGCTCTACAGATGTAAATGATATCCCCAAATAAAGAATAGCTCTTGTGAGCAGGGCCCTCTGATACTATTTTATACTCTCTAACCCTTGTCTGTTAAATTATTGTAAAACCCCTGTTTTTTATAAATAAAGTAAACCGTTGCATAACATGCTGGCACTATATAAATAAATGATGGGGCCTTGTTCACCTTTCAAGCTCTTTTTTTCAGGTTATTTGTCTGCAGACACCAGAAATAAAGACTTTTTTTCAATTGCTTTCCATTTTTAAAAATCCTTTTAAATCCAAAATTGAAGCCTAAAGTTGAATGTATTCCAGTCTGTCAGCTCAGTGATCCAGATTCTGAATGGTTACAACTTGCTACATTAGGAAAAAGGAATCTCCCTCTCCCTCCCATTAAGGGCCATTCTCATAAAACGAATAAAATCTTATCTATGTCTACCACTCACTTGAAATTATTAAAAATTATAGTTGGAATAAATTGCGGTAAACCATGGGAACCAATAAGCAGGGAATATTTACTGGTCATCTATGGGGTTATTAGACCATTGTAACTTTTATTACATTGTTCCATATGAGTCTAAAACAGTGGTTCCTAAACTGTGGGGTTGCCCAATAGACTACACCAGTGCAATACCTGGGGGATGAGGTGAACTCAAGGCCAGATAGGATGAGATTTGAAGAGAATGCATATTTTCTTAACAAGATAGTAATGGAAGCCCAGTTTGAAGGTCAATTAGGCTGTAGTTTGGGGTGAGCACTGATTTCCTACCCTAGATATTCTTGGAACTGTGACTAAATGGCTCATAAAACAATATTTCAAATATGTACCTGTCAAATGTTGTATGTCCTGACTAAATATTAGACAGCACATGGGGCTTCAACCAAGAACATTCAACAACCACTGGTCTAGAGATCTACTCAATATACTGGGATCTCCCTCCTAGCCACTCTGAGTGCTTCCTGAGTTATTTATTATTTACTTATTTTGAGAATATATTCAACTTGAGGTTAATGCATACTAATCCATGTAAATCATCTTTGCAGTCAGCAGGCTGCTGTTTTCTGTATTTATGTCTACTGGCATTTGCTCCCATGTGCAACCTTCACATTGGCCCTGCAAACCTTCCTAGGGAGGTGACTTGATCTGCTATTAACTTCTGTATGTGCACATAAGTGACATATATGCTGAAGGAGCGATGAGGAGGAGGAGGACGAGTAGTGAAATATTTTCAAAAGAACAACTTAGAAAGTCCATTTGCTTTAGAATTTTACTAGATACTGTACATCATGGATTACCAGGATGAATGAAAATGTTCATTGCCAGATTGAGTCTTTACGCCACAATTTTCATAAATTGTGGAAAAAACGCAATCTCCATTTTGAAATACTTTGCCCCACAATTTCTGATATGCAAATAAAAATACATACATGGATGTTCAACGTTTACTGGTGCTAAACCTTAAAATATCATTGTCAAGGTTTCTTTATCTTTTTATATGCCCACATGCTATATCCTTGTCTATATACTGTTATTAATATTTCATGTACTGAGCAATTCCTACCCTATAAAAGTGTGGGACCCTGCCACATGCTTTAGGGCAATATAGTGTTAAGAACTACTAATGCACTTGCCATTTTGGCTCTAATAAAGCATATATAGCAACATGAAAGCTGGAAGAACATGGCCTCTCTCTCCTTCTTTACATAGTAACACTGTATATCTCAGTGCAAAGATAAACACAGTATGTGACAACCACAGACTAGCAAGATTAGCAGGGGAATGTGTAACACATTTATTTTTGTTTCCCTAGAATTAGCTTGACTCATGCAGCCTGGAAGCCTGCCACATTTTAGGTCTCTCAATAATTTCTCTACACTGATTTCTGTGCTGCTTTGTTTGTCTGTCAGCAGTAAAGACTTTTAAGCTTTCCCCAAATTTCAAATACAGAATATTAAGTAGTGAAAAAAAAAGTCGTACTGGCATAGATCCAGCAAAGCCAGTGATCACTACTAGCACCTTCTGTGTCACTATCAATTTGAGTGTCACAGCTTCCTGCATTTACTTTCAGTTCTGTTGGCAGAGCCTTGGGAAGGAGGAGGGGAAGCCAAGCTATGTCTTGATTTACTTCCAATGGAGAACATGTAAAGGCCTGAACAGCTTGGTGTCTAACAATCTATTTGTTTATGTGTTACATTGTTGCAGAGGCTAACCAAGCAGAACCATGATAGTCCACACTGTCTAGTGTCTATCTAGTAAGGACCAAGTCATTTCAATTGCAGTGCCTCTAAGTCAAACAAACTGTCTGGGTTGAAAATAAATGTCTACAGTAAGTATGTTATTATTAGAAACAGAATATTTATAATTTGGTTATTAGGTAAGTGATTGAGATGAAGTTTCTGACCCATACCTTGCACAGGCTCCTGGGAGAATCGGTGCATTTTTACTACTAAAAATATAACAATGGGGCATGGTCAAAAGGTTGTTAAGACCTGAATGTCAGGACTATGGAGGAAGTTATCAAAAGTCCAATGACGTGGCACCAGAATGGTATTTCTGTTTCTTAATGTCTTTCTATAATAACTGGTCCGGGACCATCGCTTATTAACAACACTCAGGCATCTTTATTAATACTGCAAGTGAGTACCCAAAATGTTATGATCTATAATTTTTGTAAGCTTTGTACATAACTGTTTGCTTTGCTCAGTTCACCTATAGATTATTGGCAAAGATAACACACTGGCTCCCTTTCAACCCCAGTAATGTTGATTCCTCCCCATATACTTCTACATCTTTTTCTGAATCTGAAACACTGATGGTGAAGGTTGGAGGTTGGTGTGAAACCTAAACCTAAACACCAACTATCAGCACCAAATACACAATCTTTCTAGGTATCAGTATCCATTCAAAAGCCAAAGACAAGAACAAAAATATGTGGGTCAGAAAGCTCGTCTAAAAAAAACAAAAAACACTCACAATTCCAAAGAAGTAAACTAATATACATTCCTACCTACTCATCAATATAGGGTCATGTGTATCATCAAAGGGCTTATAATGTGTGCCCCTTACAGCATCCCCTACTCTAGATACCATGATTGATATACACATTTTTCAAAGCCTTGCAGGTCCGGACTGAGAATTAAAATAGGCCCTAGCATTTCAGGTACACAGAGGCCCAGCAGCCCACACAGAGGCCCAAACAGCCCCCACCAGCCCACTAAATAGTGACATTATATGGTACCTTATAGCAGCCCCTTTGGCATTTCCCAGAACCCACAGATTGCCAGTCCGGGCCTGCTTATGAAGTTATAAGATCACTTCAGAAGTCAGAACACTAATAGCCCTATGAGGGTTCCCTATTACACCACTAGCAACATTTGCTTGGTACAATTTATATCCACCTACATTAAGGTCAGAGAGGACTTTCTAAAGAAAATTGTAGATCTTATACCAGGAGTGCCCATACTTTACTTTAGGGAGCTCTACTGTCCCAAAATGATCTATATCCATAAAAGCATTGTTAGCCATCTGTTTCATGGAAAATATTCCTTAAACATTATACTGATTTATGAGAAAATGTATATTGCTATATTTAACAAAACTATTTCTTATGTAACCTTAACAGAATACATATCTGAATGAAAAGAACGAAACAGCAGAGTGATTTAGACAAAGGGACAATGATCTTGATGCAATCACCGATTCACCAAAATTAACACAACAGCACATCGCCAAACGAGTGGATCTCCCTGTGTATGGCCACCTTTAGCTTCTTTCACTCTCCTCTAGGCAAAACACAATAGGGCACATGCACATCTGCAAGTGCAGATGCCAGAATACCAGCAGCATTGCAGTCACAAAGGGACAACACTCTTCACTCTTCATGCAATTGCCATGCCCCTGCCGCAATAGAATATGGACAACCTCAACCTGCCTGGCGTCATTCTTGGTATTTGGCATGCAAGTGACGTGTGCTCCGAGGTTTGCCAGCATCAACAGGCACAGCAGCACTCAATTCAGAACAGAAGTCAGGAAGGGCTCAGCTGCCCTAAGTGCAAATATATATAACTAACTGCAAGGAGCTGTTTTTGACACAAGATGATGTTACTGTACATGCAACTGACTGTGGAGAGATCGCAATGGCACTTGAGAATGTATACATGCCCTAATACCTTCACATGTATGAATCTCATGGAATCTGTTTAGGAGACGAAAAGTCCTACCTGTGTTTTCAATCGAATTTTGAAACATTTTACATTTTCAAAATTTCAATTATGCCTATAGTGTCCCTTTAAGATAGTGGAAACCTGGTGAACGTAAATAATGACAATATTCTTTAAAAATACCCATCTGTTTTGCTGAAGATTAGGCTATTGCTTAGTTTCTAGGAATGGTATCAGGAGTATTTATGAAGGAACTAATAACTATAGAGATTTTTATAAACATTATTTTCCAGTAACCCTAATAATCTTTGTTGCTGTGATATTTTAATTTGTGGCATACATACTGCTCGTTGCCTGAATGGAAGATACCATTGTAAATATTCATGAGCTCACTGTGACTAATAATCTGTCTTGTCCTTTCTCCATGCTTTACGCTTTAAATTTTCTGAACTGTAATATTTTTATTTGCTTGTATTAGGTTTCTTTTTATATTATGTGCTGAGAAAAAAATATACAAGTGCACTAGCTGCTAGCAAGTGGCAATAATTACAGTGCTTATGTTTTCTTACTACTAGCGCACAGCTGTTTTGTAAAACCTTTATCCAAGTCCTCATTTATTATCAAGCTCCAAATATTGTTTTTTTAACCGCAGAAAAATACCACTGTTCACAGACACCTCTCGATTTTGACTCCCCCATGAAAATATTTAATGTAAAACAACACAGGGCATTCTCATCATGCTATCAATTCATGTGTTCTTGTTTACAAAAAAAAAAAACAGTTGCTGAAAATATTTGGAAAATGCAATGAAACATGATTTTGGCTTTAAGTGTGAAAGAACAGTTTGTATGTCTCTAAATCTCAGTTTATCATGCGATGCTTATGCAGTCATATAAATCACTTCTGGTACTGTAAAGTGGGAGGAATGAGCCAGCTTGGAAGATGTCCAAACCTTAGGAATTTATAGGGTCATAAATACTGGTTTGAATCATATTACAATATTGTTTACAGTCAGATTGAGGCACAAAATTGCTTAAAGGGACACTACCAATTTTGATTTGGTTTTTACTCCTTATATTTCACTTTACTATGCAAGTCATTCTAATTTGTTAATTAAATTTAAACCCAGTCCATAGCTATGACTATTTATTTATAGAGTTTGCCTCTAGTATGCAGGGTTCATAGAAAACTATCTGCTAAAATCATCAGAAACAAATTGCATTGCACAGGCTCCAGACATCACTAAAACCAGACCTCTCAGCATTCTTATTGCTTCTTCAAAATAACTTGGACCAGAAAGCCTTCACAGAGTTTTTAAGGTCTACATTAGATCTGAAGGAGTTTATGAGACCAGAATGCACTGCTCATTTAAAAGACAAGGAAATCATTAATCAATGTTGTTGTGTGAAATTATTAGACTTCCCTCCTCCCAGTGATTATAATATCTTATCTCAGAACCCAGGCTGACATTCCTCGGAAAAAGTCCTTCATCAGAAAACAGCAGGGAATTATTCTAGTGAGTACCGCACCACCATCTTGTGTTCTGTTCCTGAACTTTGCACATGCACAGTAGAGCAAATAGTCTGCCTTTCTGCTGATTTTACTGTACTGCAACCCATACCAGCCACAAGGGATTCCTGGGAAATAGTGATGTGCAGGTTGAACCAAAACCTGCAGTGACCTGAAGGTTGACCACCGTTGGGCAGGTTTTGATTTAAATCATTGCGGATTAGGGTTTGGTGTAGGTCAGACTGGGGAAGTACATTACTCCACTGCTCCCAAAGATTCTGTGTAGTGATGGGCGAATTTGCCCCATTTCGCTTTGCGGGAAAATTCGTGAATTTCCAGCGAAATTCGCGAAATGGTGAAAAATTCGCCCGTGAATTTTCGTGGGTGTTTTGCGAATTTATTCGCGGGCTTTTGCGAATTTATTTGCGGGCTTTTGCGAATTTATTTGCGGGCTTTTGCGAATTGCGCAAATTCGCCACGAATTTGCGCCTGGTGAATAAATTCGCCCATCACTAATTCTGTGTCTTGGAATCAGAGGCATGGACAAAAGTAGCCCATGTATCAAGATGATTACAGGTTGGGCGCTGGTCATACAATGGTAACATTTTGTGAATTACAGTTGGGTACAGGTTTAGTTTTTCCTGACCCACACATCACTGCTGGGAAAAGCAAGAGGATAGTGCTGGGGCAGTCACTAGAATAGAAGCCTAGGCTGGCTCATTTGTTAGCGAATAGAAGAGCTGAAACTGGGTCTGAAGTAAATGATAATAATGACTGGGGTTGCCTATCACATTTCAGCTCTTCCTTGATTAACCCCTTCCTTTGCCTTTAATCATAAAAAGACGCTAATATTTATTTTATATCATATATATAACAGCTGTGGCATCTATTATCCATGATTATTTAAACCTGTTTTTTCTAAATGTCTTAAATGAAAACCAAAACCTGCTTAATACTGTGGCCTCCTCCAGAGGTGTCCTTCCCCCTCCCAAAATGCAATCCCTAAACTGCCCTATTTGCAGTACCTGGTTCTAAAAACTGCAGAGGGGTTAGCGGAAGTTACTTGGTGCAATTTCAGGTCCTCTCCTCTGTGATCGCCAACCAGTTCCATGCACAGAGGAGGCCTCTGGAAGGGTCTAAGTTTTTTGTTCCCCTTTAGGGCTATTAAAACATTCTAACACTCTATGAACCCATCAGGACTGTTTTTCCATCAATGTAGATTTATGCTAGATTAGATAAGCCTGTTTTATTATAGCAGAGAAAAGGAATCAGTCAAAAACTAGATATTTTTCTATGAGAAACCAAATTCTGTTTTGACTTACCTTGAACCTTAGATATACAATACCTTCTGTACTTGAAATAAACAAAGGAAATACGACTTAGAATTTGTTTAAGTTAATATCATAATAACGTTCATAGGTTAGCACCATAACTTATCTTTGGATACCTAACATATCTGTTGCTGTACTGATTTTTCATAACTGATCTTTCCAATATATAAAGCAGTGTGTGCATAAGATTAATTGGCATCTGCATGGATATATGCTAGTTATGCTAGTTTCATTAACATCAAGTATATTACTGTCTTATTAGAGAGAAAAAGCAAATCAAAACAACTGTGAATTATTAATTTAAAGTTATGATGGCATTCATGTATTTCAGAGCTTTGTGGATAGCAGGGTTCTAGGCAATATTTACCATACATGGGTCACCTCAGTCCAGTAACCCACAGCAGCCAATATACAACGGGTATAATTCTGTTGAAGTTTAGAATGATGATCTGCAATTGTTTGTCAAAGATTAACCGGAAAGGGGGCTAATATTTTATTTAGTCAATGCATATCCGCAACTATATAAAATGCTATTTTATGGGTAAACAGTAATAGTCACAAATGCCAGACCAGAAACTTAAACCACACAGCCCCTTAACCTGCTGGCATTCTGTATCTTTTGTGACTATATTTATTGCTAACTATGATATGACCCACAGACCTACAGTGTTTTATTTTTTCTTCTTGAATTAATGACATCCCTTAGCTATTAGTAAATGATTCATTTATTCCTTTTAATATAAACTGAACACCTATTTGTTTCATTTGACCAAAGCTGGATTCAGTTCAGTCTTCAACCTGCTTCTAAGCTTTAATAATGATGCACTTGGGAGAAAGAGCAGTTAAATGAATACACAGGGAGACTTGGAATATAATTAACCTGTGTTGTAGCAGCCCCTGTGACATTTAGGGAGTTAATTTGTTATTTTATGCGCTGCCAACTGCAAAAAAAAGTAAGGGCCTCAATATGGAATTCGTTTATAATTCTAACTGCACTGGAAATGTTTAAAACAAGACATCTAGTCAGATAGAAACTTAAAGGAAAACTGCTTTCGTTTTCAGTTGTTTTTATTGAAGTTTTAACGTAATCATTCAAACATATACTGGAATATTAAAACAAATGAGTAGGAAAGAACAACCGCTTACTGAAACATAGAAAAGTTTCCATCAATGCAAAAAACACATTTTTTTCCATTAAAAAATATATTTTTGCACTGCTAATAGTGGGAATACCCTTAAAGTACAAAAGATTAAATAATTAGTTTAAGATTAAATAGTTTGAACTGCATTTAGCGCTTGGAAATTCTAAGGAATAAAATACATTTTGCCTGGCACTCTAGATACCATGTGATCTTTATTTTAATTTCCTTCTCTCAAAATTAAAAGAAACCACTATTGACCTGTTTTGAGTACATATAAAGGAGAAGGAAAGGTCTTCTTACTTGGAGGTGCCAAAAGTTAGGTACCCTCAAGTGATCGAATGTACTTAGCTGAAACACTGGGTCGTTGCACCTATAAGAAGAAAACTGCTCTGGGCCAGGGTTATTCCAGTGATTCTGATTTATTATTTTTTATTGTGGCTGTGCATGCGCAGTAGTGCGAAAAGCAGAACTATAATGAAAAAGTTGGCTAATTAATTGTACTGCGCATGTGCCTGCCCTGGGAAATTTGAAGATCTGCGTTTCACCATTTCGAAACGGGACAAATTTGCCCATCACTAACCACTAATTAATGGAATGATAAGAATCTTTGGAGTCATCCTGTGTATATTAATATATTGCATATATACTGCATTTGACAAATAATTTCACTGTGTCTTTAAGAACACAAAACTGTTTTTTTTTCCATTTCTTCTCATAAGTTCTGAAATTGACCTTGTAGATCAAGTTGTGTTTTTGTAAACATCCAGTTGGCACATCGCAAGAGGCTCTGTTTGCTACGTGTAGGATGGAGACATGTAAGGATTGTATGCTGTCTGTGAGTTATAGAAAAAAACATACTTGTTTCCCTTTCATATAATTTTGTATTGTAGGAGACAGGATTCTATGGAATATAACCCCCCTCCCTTTACTAAATAACAGTGAAAATTTTGTAAACCACCAGTTACTCCAAGGTTAAGTCAGTAGTGTATACTTTATATTAATACTTGTTATCAATAAACTTTTCTCCTTAAGCAACTTCAACATCTCTATGTCTGAGGGGTCCAGTGAAACTCCATAACAGTGTTCATATTATTCTGTATTGTAGGAGACAGGATTCTTATGACCCCTCTTGAAAAGGGTGAAAAGGGTATAAAATGCCACTTACTCCAGGGTTAAGTTAGAAGTGAATACTGATAAGTGCATTATCAATAAACTTTTCTCTTAAAGCCATCTCTGTCTCTGAGGGATTTGTTGAAAAATCTACTACAGGAGAAATTTAAAATGTTAATGAAGTGTTGCAGAGTTTTTACATGACAGTTTACAATACATTATAGTATTTAAAAAAAACAAGTGGACAGGGTAAAAAAAAGGTGCAAAACTGCTTATATACTGTATTAGATCTGCCATCCCCAGACCCACTGACCTTTAATGATACCTGCATCTGTAACGCCTGCCTTCAACCATTATCCATTTTTGGCAGCACACGAACCATCAGGAAATGATGGCTCAAGGTAAGAGATGTAAAAGGGCAATATTTACTTGCATTTTAAGTTTGGTAAGATTCTTTAATAGGTCCTTTAGTATAATAAAAATTATTTGTTGCTTAAAGGAAAACTATACCCCCCAAACAATGTAGGTCTCTATTAAAAGATACTGAGTAAAACAGCTCATGAGTAAAACCCTGCTGCATGCAAATGAACCATTATCATAATAATATACTTTTTTAGTAGTATGTGCCATTGGGTAATCATAAATAGAAAATTGCCATTTTAAAAATAAGGGCCGCCCCCTGAGATCGTAAGATTCACTGTGCACACATACAAACCACATGTAAGGTCACATGAGCCAATTAACAGACAGAGTTCTGCCTTTTGCTTCCTCGCTTCTTCCTGTTACAGTTAGTGTTGTAGTATTTCTGGTCAGGTGATCTCTGAGGCAGCACAGATAGAGTCACGAAATGGTGGTTCAAGGCAAGAGATGTAAAAGGGCAATATTTATGTAAATATATATTCCAGTTTGGTAAGATTCTTTAATATGTCATTCAATTTGATATAAACTATCCGTTGCTTAAGTATTCATTTTGGGGGTATAGTTTTCCTTTAAAGGAGAAGGAAAGGTCACCTATTAGGAGAAAACTCCACCGGGCCCAGGATTCGTGCAGTGGGCACCATGGAGAAATTATCTTCTGGCTTCTTCTTTCTTCGCAGTAGAGCAAAAAGCTGAACTCAAACTAAAAATCCAGCTATTTAGTTTTACTGTGCATGCGTCTGCCTCCAGGAAATTTGAAGAAAGAACAAGTCGGAAGACAATCACTCTGTGGTGCTCGCTGGAAGAATCTAGGGTTGATGCAGTTTTCTCCTGATAGAAGCACTAGCCTGAGGTTTCAGGTAAGTACATGAGATCACTTGGGGGTGCCTAACTGTTGGCACCTCCAAGTAAAAAAATCTTTCCTTCTCATTTAAGTATTCATTTTGGTGGTGAAGTTATGTTTTATAACACATTTTATAATTGAACACCTCTTATATAAAATGTGTCACTGCGTCTGCAACTAATACACAGGTCAATAAAAAGGAGAAATTACAACTTTTCCCTTTTGCTCAAACCAATACAGAGATTAAGAAGTTCATTTTTTTTGTTACGTGCAACATACATAAACTCATTTTAGAAAAAAACAAAACAAAATTGTTTCCATATTTTAAATCCTATTACGCAGGAACTCCTGCAAGTGTCCTAATGAAAATACGTTATTTGGACTGAATGATAAAATAGACCTTGGGGAATATTTATAAAATTGTGTAAAATTGTTTTATACCTAAAACAGTGTAAAAAGTGGTGTTAAATACATTGTATATGTGTAAAGCTCTGTGAAATAGCATCCATAGTGATAAAAAAATCAAGTTGCAGGTGGAGAAGAATTTTGACAAATCCCAATTAAAACTGAAAGCTGAATTAACTGGAGCACAAATTTTCATCATTAGGTTTTAATTTATGTTCCACTTTGATTATCAGAATAGTTATTAATAAATACATATCACTTCATTTAGTTCGTCTAGAAAGAATTGGAGAATAGTTTTATGCAAAATAAAATATCACTAAAATGTGTTCAGTAAATTCCTTGAGAAAATTCAAAAGAATTCACAAGTGATAACATTTTTTGTATAAAATACATTATTCACTATAAAACTGTATACTGAATGCATTAAATCCATTACATTGGAGCTCTGCATGCTTTTTCAGTGCATACCTTTTGGGAAAAGAACAGTAAGGTCAGCTCCTGGTCATGTAGCCATAGGGGTTCCACCAGTATCCGTTTTTGCCTTTCCACGGTTCACCTTCTTTTTTTTTTTATTTTGCTCTCTCTTTTTTTTTGCATCCAGCTCATCTGCATGTGAAACAAACAAAGTAGTTTCACATCCAGATAACACAATACTGTAAAGTCTCTTTTGTAAACCTGTCTGATAAATTTGAAACTCAATCTAATACTATTAATGGCTGATGTGAGGCCATGACACCAAGAAATCATCAAACCATGAAATTTCATAATAAAAAGTGAATGGTGTAAAAATAAAAAAAAAAAAAAAAGCAGAAGCACAAGAGATTACAGGCCAGATGAAATTAGTGATACTTTTATTCATGTGCTTTGATTGGCTTTTCTATTAACTTTGATTATCATATTTTTAAATGAATTAAATATTAAAGCCAGAGCAACACAGAGATCAAGAGGATGTGGAAATGCTACAGCTGAGCTGCCCTTTACTTCTGGAATGACTGGCATGTCTTTGTCACTGACTCATTTACATTTACGTGCATTAGGACAAAATCAACAATTACTTTTTCAAATTAGATTTATTCCATTCATAAACCATGGGAACTCCATAATTTAAAAAATATACATTTAAACAATTGGATAGACATGAAAATACCATGGAGATTTGGTGAAATGTGAGAACTGGCTTTGTGTCATGTATGTAGGCGAAGCATAAAATAATTATATCATATATATATACATATTTTTAGGTTTAAAATCAACTCTAAGATGATCACATTAATAATTTGAGAATTTTCTTAACATGGTTTTACCCACAGACATTTTATAGTAGACTTTCAAGCTCACACCATCTAGAGCTGAAGAATTTTTCTTTCTTTTTTTTAAAGAAATTGGGGAAGCTGTATAAAATTTCATTCCTGAACCAGCTAGTGTATTTTTTTTAATTTATCCTATTGGTGTGTAGGCAGCCATCTCAGGTCATTGTGCCAGGTCATGTGATTTCAGAAAGAGCCAGCACTTTAGGATGGAACTGCTTTCTGGCAGGCTGCTGTTTCTCCTACTCAATGTAACTGAATATGTCTCAGTGGGACTTGGCTTTTTATTATTGAGTACTGTTCTTAGTTTTACCAGGGAGCTCTTATCTTGTATTAGGGAGCTGTTATCTGGTTTTCTTCCCATTGCTCTGTTGTTAGGCTGCTGGGAGGGGGTGATATCACTCCAACTTGCAGTACAGGAGTAAAGAGTGACTGAAATTTATCAGAGCATAAGTCACATAACTAGGGGTGGCTGGGAAACTGACAATATGTCTAGTCCCATGTCAGATTTCAAAATTAAATATAAAAAAATCTGTTTGCTCTTTTGAGAAATAGATTTCAGTGCAGAATTCTTCTGGGGCAGCACTATTAACTGATGCATTTTGGAGAAAAAAAATGACATGACAGTATCCATTTACCAACATGAGTAACAGCTTTTTATAAAACAGTACTGTAATAACATAGTACCATAATTTTATATAATGGATTTTCATATTTATCTTAGCAAGGCCTCACATATTTATTATAGGCAACCCAACCCATATGAAACATCGCTCCTGAAATTACAAGTAGTGTTAGATAATTGTGGGGTTATGTATGTATGTATGTATAACTTTATTTGTAAAGTGCTGTTAAGGAGGTGCAGCGCTGTACAGTGCATAAAAGTATGATATATATAAAAGTATACATGGGGGAGACAAATCACATAATAAATATATACAGAATTATAGGACAAAGAGCTTAAGTGCTATGTGGTAAGAGACATAGTGGGAAGGAGGTCCCTGCCCTGCAGAACTTACAGTCTAAGTGGATGGGAGGCTAACATACAGGTACAAATTGGAGATGAAAAAGTGCACAAGGTAAGGCATAGTCAGTAGGGACAGGACTAGTCTAATGTTCTAGTGCTTAGTTTTTTATTGAAGAGATTAAGAGAGGATTCCTTACAGAGGAATTCAGGGATGGAATTCCAGAGGTAAGGAGTTGCAATATAGAAAGGAACATATAGTGAGACAAGAGAAGAAATGTAGTAAGGAGTAGAGGAGTGAAGGGCTTTGAATGTTAGTAGAAGGATTTTATATGCTATTCTTTGCTTAACAGGCAGCCACACTAAGGATTTTAGTTGGGGTTGAGCAGGTTCCCTTTCAGGAGAGAGCAGAAGGTTCCTGGTAGCAGAGTTTAAGATTTATTGGAGGGGAGAGAGATGGGAAGACCAGTTAAGAGGAGATTGCAATAGTCTAAATAACATAAGATAAGGCCATGGATTAGTGTTCTGGCTGTAGTTTGTGAAAGAAACGGGCATAGCTTGGCTATATTGGGGAGGAAGAAATTACAGGTTTTGGCAGTATTATCAATAAGATTAGAGAAGGAGAGGCACTAAAAGTTTGCCCAGGATCAGCAGGAAGCATTTACTGGTCACCTGTTTAAAAGCAAATATATTATTGTTTGCTATGGGTTATTGCTCCTGGGCAAACTTAGTGTCTTTTATTACATATGGAGGTAAGTGTTCTAAACATTTTTTAACAGTTTCCACAGAAAAAATAAATTTGAATAAACAGAAAGCCTTTTATTTAATAAAAACTTGAAATTCAAAAATGTGATCTTTCACACAGTGAAATTCTACTCTACTATAACTCCCATTGACTTCTACATGAACTCAGCAGATTTCGATGCATAATTTCAAGTTTTTCGCACATAATAAATCTCGAAAATTCTAGTTTTGGAAACTCAAATTTAAATTCAGGATTTTTGTTGCAAGAAACTGACACTGTGGCAAAAACTCCCAAATATTGAGAATATATGCCCCTTAGACTAATCATTCTAGTATAAAATCCAGAACCATATAGGGGGAGCAAAGAGACCACTCATTCTTCATTAGATTTGCTAGCTAGCTTCAAAAGTGAGGCTGAACTTACATGTAGCGGCAAATTTGTCTTAGAGCTGTGGTCCCCAACCAGTGGCTAGTGAGCAACATATTGGATGTTGCTCCCAGTGGCCTTAAAGCAGGTGGGTATTCTTGAATACCTGACCTAAAGGAAATTTTTGGTTCCACATAGCCAATCACAGTCCATATTTGGCTCCCCCAGCATGCTTGTGTTGCCCCCAACTTTTTTTACATTTGAATGTGGCTCACGGGTAAAAAAGGTTGAGGATCACTATCTTAAAGGAAACAACTATAAGAATGTACTTCATTTGGCTCATTCAGATCGCTATTGTCTTATTTTGTAGTTTCCCTTTTATCAGGACAACACTTCCCATATAAAATTCTGCCAAATAAATTGACGTACCACCACAATAAAAGGAGGATCAAGAAAGTGATTTATGCCTTGGACTTACTGCTTTCAGAACCCTGCCTAATTTGTTTGTATTGCTACAATTACTACAGGTATAAGATCTATTATCCAGAATGCTTGTTACTAAGGCTTTCCTAGATAAGAGAGTTGTCTGTAATTTAGATCTCCATACCTTAAGTCTACTATAAATTATTTCAACAATAAATAGATCCAATAGGATTATTTTGCCACAAATATTCATTCATGCAGCTTAGTCACCATCAAATACAGAGAAAAATGCAAATATTATTACATATCAGAATTATTTGCTTACTTATTATTTATTACTGTATGGGAGGTAGCATTCCCATAATTTGGAGCTCTCTATAAAATGGGTTTCCATATATCAGAATATAATAAATGTTCTTATTACATTATCTTTACTGTTGCTGTTATCTTCAGAATTATTACTGGCTAAACAATGGCCTTTTGTGAGGATTATTTTAATAAAAAAAATCCTGTAGAATAATAGTCAGTGTAATTTGCTTACTCTGTAAACGATCAATAATATTTTGCATAGTCATTCTATTTTTTTCTCTTTTGTTGCATTTGTTTTCATATACAGTTGTAACATTATCGTCCATGTGGATTTTCATGAATGTGCTACTTGTAAATGTTGCTTTGGCATAATTGTGTTATCTGTGTCTAAATAAATTTGATTTGCGGCAAAAGGGTTGGGAACAGGTTTTTTTTTTTTCTTGACTTTATATTTTTCTGATGTGAAGCTCAGACTTTGCTTGAGAACCTTATAATTAAGAACATTTCCTACCATAATTTTCTTTTCTCTAGAAGACTTGCTGATGTGCACAGACATTGCTATTACTTGCTATAAGACCTATTTTTAATACTTGCTCTGAGAGGCAATATGTTCCACATGTAAAACACACCAGTAATAAAAGAGATACTTTGAAAACTCTGAAAAGAAATGCCCATTTTCGGTGAATGTCCATACAATCTATTTATCAAACACAGAACAGTTAGGCTGTGCAAATAAATGAAAAATAAATGGCACATTGGACTTTATCAATTACTGCTAATAATCAGTTCTACAGGAGTTTTTAATACATGAACTGTTGGTGCAGGTATGGGATCTGTTATCTGGAAACCTGTTATCTAGAAAGCTCCAAATTATGGAAAGGCTGTCTCGCATAAACTCCATTTTATATAAATAATCCAACATTTTCTCTGTAATAATAAAACAATACCTTGTACTTGATCCCAACTAAGATATAATTAATCCTTTTTGGAAGCAAAACCACCCTATTGGGTATTTTTGTTTAAATGATTTTTTAGTAGACTTAAGGTATGAAGATCCAAATGATGGAAAGATCCCTTATCCAGAAAACCCCAGGTCCAGAGTATTCTGGATAACAGGTCCCATACATGTATCTGGCAATATCTATGTCTATGGTCGGTTTTAGAATGGATACTGCCTTGCTACATTTTAGCTTTTAGTCAACTGTAGCATATCATTTTATAATATATGTGTTATAGGTATTAGGTGTAGAAATATAAGGATGATTCTGTTTCACAGCCCAGTTTTGTTGCTAAACCTATAGTAATCAATCAGTACTTTGTTTTTACTAGTCTAGTGCAAGGAAAATAATGAAGGAAAAAATCTTAAGCAAATTCTACCTTTGTTTTTCAATGACCCGGTTTGTAATACAGGTATAGGATCTCTTATCTGGAAACCCGATATCCAGAAAGCTCCGAAATACGGAATGGCTGCCTCCCATAGACTCCATTTTAACCAAATAATCCAAATTTTTAAAAATGATTTCCTTTTTCTCTGTAATAATAAAGCAGTAGCTTGTACTTGATCCCAACTAAGATATAATTAATCCTTATTGGAAGCAAAACCAGCCTATTGGGTTTATTTAATGTTTAAATGAATTTCTAGTAGACTTAAGGAATGAAGACCCAAATTACGGAAAGATCTGTTATCCGGAAAAACCCCTGTCCTGAGCATTCAGGATAACAGGTCCCATACCTGTAGTTACACAGGATTAAGTTAAAAAACAATGACTTTCTGCTGTATTTAACTTGCATAATCCTGTTATCATATTTACCTTATGATAACATAACCGTAACAACGTAATTATCTATAAAAGTTACGTTTCTGCCTAAATGGGTTAGTATCTTTATTCAGGGAGAGTTGTTCAGCATATGAAGGGGGTTATTTACCCTCGACCAAACTCTCATGGCCGATTTTGCCTTATTTATTAATAAAATAACTCAAATAAATCAGATTTGGAAAAAAAACCCAATAAAATTGGGTGGAAACCCGAATCGTACGATTTATATTCTAGAATCGCTTGATTTTTTCAGGTTTTTGCCAGAAACCCCAGAATTTATCGGATTACGGAGCAAATCCTGCGAATTTTCTGGATCCCAAAGGGATGAAATAAGAAAACAATAACATGGAATAATTTCCTTTAGAGGACAAACAGGTATGAAATATAACACCTGTCACGTAAACTCATTATAATGAAAGGTCCCCGTTGATAAATCTGACTGATCATCAAGACAATTAAAACTTTGTTTTATTAATGTCATCTAAAATAGGATGTTACAACACCTCTATTTAGTTTTAAGTATGTTTTAATAATGGCTTTGTTTTAGTTGGTATTAATAAAAATCACATTTTAATTGGTGCCAGCTAGATTTTCCAAGAGGGACTTTTCTCCATAATGGATTCACTTGTTACAGCAGCTAATATCTTAATGATCCATTATACTGTGTGCTGATTAGACAAGGTCACTTTTCATACTTTCCTACTTAATGTTATTCTGCAGCAATTGACTTTTTGTCAATTAGACCTTTGGCTACACCCTAGGGCGACAGTTCTCTTATCTACATCTCTGTGATTGAATACCTTTCGTATAAAAAAAAATGAACTATGCATCTCATTCCAGTTTGGCTCCTGCCACAGTTCTAAATATGATAAATCCCACAATCCTAACACAGAGGAGAGCAATGTGTAACAAGGTATGGTTTCACCGTGCTCATGTACCCTTCAAGTTATAAGTTATCCATCATTAAAAACATGCCTCTACCAACTTTCATCTATTTACAAGGATTGCCAATTAGTGATGGGTGAATCTGTGGCGTTTCGATTTGCCGAATAATTCGCGAATTTCCCGTGAAATTCACATCGTCATCCATTTCTTTTTAATTCTAGGCTTTGCTTAGTGGGTTGCTTCCATAGCTGCAATTGACTTGCACCAAGTGCATTATATTCTACTGCACACCAAAAACAGGGGTACTTCTGAGGCAGGAGCCGTTTGAGGCTGCAATGCTGCCCCCCTACCCACTTTCCTATGTGAAGGTCTGGGGTATGCAGAGAGTGCTTTCTCGTAGGGATGTAGCGAACCGCCGCCGATGTGTTCGCGAACGCCGTTCGCGAACACCGGCAAAATTTGCGAACAGTTCGCGAACTTCGAACATCCGAAAATCGTTCGATTCGAACGATCGAAGGATTGAAATCGTTCGATCGAAGGATTTTCGTTCGAATCGAACGATCGAAGCCATTCGATCGAATGATTTCATTCGATCGAATGCTTCGATCGTTCGATTCGAACGAAAATCCTTCGATTTTAGCGGTCGAATGGTCGAACGATCGAACGATTTTGACGCGAACGCCTATTGGCGAACGTCGCGCGATGTTCGTGAACTTGCGGCGGACGCGAGCAGTCGAAGTTCGCGCGAACTAGTTCGCCGGCGAACAGTTCGCTACATCCCTACTTTCTCGTACTAGAAAAGCCAAATTTCTGTTATAAAAAGCAGATATTTGACTCTTAAAGGTACCAGGAGCAGCTTTTTAGCCAGCCCTTGTAACCTAGTTGGTGCTTTCAACACCCCTGACTGAAAGTGACACAAATACAGGTACCTGTTATCCAGAATGCTCGGGACCTGGGGTTTTCCGGATAATGGATCTTTCCGTAATTTGGGTCTTCATGCATAATGTCTACTAGAAATGAATTTAAACATATAAATAAACCCAATTGGCTGGTTTTGCTTTCAAAAAAGATTAATTATATCTTAGTTGGGATCAAGTACAAGCTACTGTTTTATTATTATGGAGAAAAAGGAAATCATTTTTAAAAATTTGGATTATTTGGATAAAATGGAGTCTATGGGAGACAGCCATTCCGTAATTCGGAGCTTTCTGGATATCGGGTTTTGAATGTTTTTTTTTGGCTACTTCGACCATCGAATGGGCTACTTCGACCTTCAACTTCGAATCGAACAATTCGAACTAAAAATCGTTCGACTATTCGACCATTCGATAGTCAAAGTACTGTTTACTGTTTACTTATTCGCCGGCTACGAAACGTGGTAATTTGCCGCAATTTCGCACCTGGCGAATAAGTTCGCCCATTACTATATAGTATATATTTGTGCTCATTTCATGTATTTCAGAGAATTTCAAATGTCATCATGAAATGCAGTGTGCTATATGAACATGGAATGCGAAAAGCTGATTATACATACATTTTAATTAGTTAATCAGCATTATTATTGATATAATGCTTAGCATTTCATGTAATGAACATTTTCTAAATTCCTTGCATGATGTGCAATGTCATCAGACAATCTTTGGGAGTAAGAGAGTCAGTTTAACATTGTATTCTACCCATACGTCTAAGCTTTCTATGTAAAATTGACACTTTGTTTTTTTCATGGATCATAAATCATATGTTAATACAGTTTTACTGATAGTGTCTCATGAATGAATACAAAAAAAAATATAAAAACAAAAACAAAAAAGAGACCTGATACCTTTGTTGGAAAAAAATGTGCATCTTACTTGTAACAAGCAGCTTAATTTTCATTAGGTTAGCTATTTGATAATTAGTCATGCGCCATAAATCAAGTTTCCAAGTCTCCTCCAGGTTTCTTAATTGAAAATTATTGTTTCTTGGCTCCATTGTTAGGAGTTCAGTAAGTCTGAGAGTGATAGATGCTGAATCCAGCACAACAGTTTGAGACAGACCTTGATAGATCATTGCCCTAAAGGTTCCTCTAATAGTGGGTAGGCTGATGAATGTAAAATGAAGAGATTGCTTTTTTACAGACATTTAAAGCAATGTACTGGGTCAGCATACTTTGACCAAGTATCCTACTTGTAGTTCGTATGTAAATATGTTATTTACTAGGTAACCTTACTGAAAGTCCATTTGCAATAAATAAAGTACCTGCATAAAATATGTTTAGGCCTTTAATGATAGGTTTAAGATGAATACATGATATAGCTCTTACACAAGTAGAAGATAGCCTATAGACATTACACAAGTCATAGTTCTGATTTGCTGCCTGGGTTGTACTTTTCTGGCAAATTGAAGTGAAAATATTGCTTTTTTACAAATTGCTGTTTGCTTATAATATTTCTTCCGCTAGACCAATCCACTTTGAAGAGTAGATTGTCCATGTAGCCACTGCTCAGTTAGGAATAGCCAAAGGGTTATCCACTATTCAAGGCTTGTTTCCTAGTGACCTAGCAGTCAAGATCTGATGAGAACCACAGCAGGGAGCGGTGTGAAATGCACCATAAATTTCAATGTGAGAATCAATAAATACGAAAACTCAGAGTAAAAGAGTTTACTACTTCAAACCTCAATACGTATATATCAATGTTCTTCTGGGTATTAACCCCTTCAAAAAATGATACAATAATAAGTACAGATACTGTGTTAAGTTGCTTCTGTAGACTTTTCAATGCATATATTTATTTAAAAAATACAAATATATATATATATTTATGTGGTGTCCACTCTGCTGGAAAAAATGTAGCCAAAGGACCGAATTGTTTTAGCCAATGAACCTGCCCTAAGTAATACGCATTGTGAAATTGCCTGGCAGGAATTACCCAGAGGTAAATTATGCCTCCATGAAACAGATCTTGAAGATTACTGGGCCACACCATACTTATTGCATTTATAGAATTTTAAATGGACTGACTGAAATAGAGATGAAATTTATGTGCAATAAAATCTCTGGGATACATGCAGTACATGAAAACAGAACATTTTGCTGCAGGTAATACGATGTTTTGAGATTTCATGCTAAATCAGCTGTTGTGTTCAGTACAGTGAACATGTTAGATGAGATCACAAATTGTGCTTGCTACATGCACTTCAATTTATTTAATTATGCCAATTACAAAGCGTAGATAAATAAATCTGCACATTTTAGAAGACTGTGGGATTCACCTACAGCACAGGAAACAACAGAATCATTTTTGAAATCTTCCCAAATTTTTGAGAAGAGGAACAGAATCGTCAGTCATATTTCTGACCTTTGTTTTAAAGTGATAGGGGATTATTTATAAAGGTCCGAATTTATCTCAATATCAGCTGCTACAAACTCCAATCTAACCCGATCGGGTTTTTAATGCTTATTTATTACATTTTCCTGAAAATTTGCTTTGCGGGAAAAGCTCCACTTTTCATGATTTTTTTGTGAATTTTCCCCGAAATCTCAGAATTTTTCTGAGTTTTCACCCGAAAGCTCAGAAAACATTGTGAAATTGCCCGAAACCCCAGACACAACCAAAAATCAATGGGACTGTTCCCATTGGCTTTTATGCAACCCCGACAGGTTTGAGATGCCGTGGTTTTATATTCATGCTTTTTAGCCCTCGGGGTTTAATAAATTCTGAAAATCATGACATTTTCGGATTTCGGGGAATTTCAGGTATTCGGAGCTTAGTAAATAACCCCCATAATGTGCCTTTTCAACAAAAAACAAAATCATCATTTATCTTAACAGTTGACTTATTAACTTAGAGCAATCAGGATAATGACACATGATATCTGATTGGTTGCTTCTATTAGGGAAAATCTGCATCTCTGTTAGTGAAGCTGGACCTATGATTTTGCAGAAAAAAATTAATTTACCAGAATGTGAGCATTCGTAAACAGACTATTGGATTATTGCATAGTATAGTTAGTTAGGCAAAAATGTAATGTATAAAGGCTGGAGTGGCTGGATGTCTGACATAATAGCCAGAACTCTACTTCCTACTTTTCAGATCACTAATTTTCAATAAATAAAGAATTGCTATTGAAAAATATGATTGACATGACGACTGATAATTACAATGAACATACAGTTTATTGTTGCAGGTTATCATGAAGGCATATCATTAACATTGTTATTTTTATCTCTAGAAGTGCACTGATCCTTTTGGACCTTCTTTTTTAACCATTCAGACATTTTTTTTAACTCGTAATGGTCCGTAAAACTTTTTTTTTCTAATGTGTTTTAGAAATCTTAGAGATATTTGCATTTTTTTTCAGATTATTCAATACTTTTTTCCATTTGTACTTTTTATATTTGGATCTTTTAATACATTTCATGACATTAATGATTTTAGGGAAATAGAGTTTAATCTTGGTTTCAAAAAAGCTTCAAAACCACTAAAATTTGATCTTTAACAAACAGGGCCTCTAAACATTCCCTTATGAATGAAGATACATGCATTTTTATTTTCAAGGCTGTTTAGCACAACTCTAGCATAATTGGTTATATATTTTAAAGGTAAAGCGGTAAACTATTATACGGGTAGCTGGTATCATAAATGTATGTCTTATGTGTAGGAAACTTTAAAGACACAAATGTTTTTGAAGACTGTTGTAGTAATTTATTGTTGCATTGATAGTTGGTCTTTTTCCATGCTTCTCTGTCTCCATGGGGTTTGTATCCTCTCCAATATTTGGGAGTGTTTGTTGCTAAGTGTTCTCTCATGTTTGTTTTTTTGGTGTGCTGCAGACTCCTCCCACAGTCCAAATACATAATGGTTGGGGAATTGGAGTCTAAATAAACTCTCCCTTGTGCTTGTGTGTGCGTTTGTATCTATTGTGAATTAGATTGTAAGCTCAGCTGGTACACAAACTGATGTGGATTAATTATATTTTGTAAAGCAATGCAGAACATTTTGCTATAAAATCAAAACATACTAAAAATTTCCATTAACATTTTTCTATATTTGTGTTCTGTAATCATACAGAGGTCCTTTCATATGCATATTTGTTGTAATGGTGCATACACCAGGGCCTGCAAATAATTGCTTTTATAACATAGAAGAAAGGGTAAGGCGGAGAAGTGACAACCTCTTGTCTTATGGGTTTTTTTTCCTAACAATCTCAGGAAATGGATTATCTTCCAATATATTTTCTGTTTTACAGTTAACTGAAAGGTGAGGAGTCACAGGGCAATATAATTGCACTAGTGCAATGTGCCAATTAACACCTCTTAGAAGCAATACTTTAATTTAGAGTTGACCAAATATAGCTGCTTGAGCCAAGGTTATTAAACTTCAATATAGAAACCTTGTGATTTTTCTTTCAATCAGACTTGAATACAAACAGGCCCACATATATATCAATTACATATATATCAAATATTAATTTCAAATATAAATTTTTAGCATTCATTTAATACTGCATTTAATATGGAATTTGAAAGAACAGTTTAGCGTAAAAATAAAAACTGGGTAAATGCTTCTAATATAGTTAGTTAGGCAAAAATGTAATGTATAAAGGCTGGAGTGGCTGGATGTCTGACATAATAGCCAGAACTCTACTTCCTACTTTTCAGATCTCTAAGTTAGTCAGTGACTTGAAGGGGGGCCACATGGGACATAATTGTTCAGTGAGGTTGCAATTGATTCTCAGCACACAGCACTCAAAATTAAAAAAAGGAAAAAAATAATGCTATAATGAGCAAAAAGTACATTCTACATCAGCCATTAGGTTTCTAGTTAAACCAAGAGAACAGGTATAATCAAAATTATGTCATTTGCTCTATAAACTATTTGTAGACTGTAAGTGGATTCCCAACAGAGAAATAAAATAAGGGGATTACCTGTTTTTAAAACTATTATATACAGAAAAGGGGAACTAACATAATAGTTCTTTCCACTCCTTCTGTCTTAAATAGATTTAATAAGACATTTAAACCCAGCGTTAGAATAGGCATAGTAGATGCAATTACTGCTAAATAGCTATAATATCCTGTAATGGGATTGATAAAGCATCAATTAATTAGAGAGGGTACAGAGAAAGGCAATTAAGCTGGTAAAAGTTATGGAAAATCTCAGCTATGAGGAAAGACTGGCCAAATTGGGGATGTTCACGCTGGAGAAGAGGCGCTTAAGGAGTGATATGATAACTATGTATAAATATATAAGGGGATCATATAATAATCTCTCTAATGCTTTATTTACCAGTAGGTTCTTCCAGCTGACAAGAGGGCATACATGCCTATTAGAAGAAAGGAGGTTCCGTTTAAATATTTGGGATTTTTTTACAGTGAGAGCTGTGAAGCTGTAGAATTCTGTCCCTGAATCAGTTGTACAGGCTGATACATTAGATAGCTTTAAGAAGGGGTTGAATGCCTTTTTATCAAGTGAGGGAATACAGGGCTATGAAAGATAGCTGATAGTACAAGTTGATCCAGGGATTAGTCTGATTGCCATCTTGAAGTCAGAAAGGAATTTCTCCCCCTCTGAGGCAAATTGAAGAGGCTTCAAATGTTTTTTTTTGCCTTCCTCTGGATCAACTAGCAGTTAGGAAGGTTTTATATTGACTTGAAAGGTTGAACTTGATGGACATGTGTCTTTTTTCAACCTAACTTAGTAAGTAACTATGTAACCATGACTCATTGATCAAATAAAAAATGTATTCCGAGACTGACCATGACAAACGGGGGAATGTAATAAAAATCGCTAACGGAAAAACTATTCGCAATGCGAAAAGTTATGCCTTTGCGTGAATAAATTTTGCTTTGTGCGAATTTAATATAGCTTTTGCGAGTCCGGAAACTGTTTAGCGACCACTTCCGACAGTGAAAGACCGTTTGCGAATGTAATAAAACTTCTTACTGAAAAAGTCGTTATGTTTGCTCCAAAAGATTACGACACATTCAAGCACTTCTTATGAGTGCGCAATTAAAATTCGCAATGCGCAATTAAAATTCGCAATGTCTAACGAACAATATTGCATTGTGAGATGTGGATTTTTAGTCTTATTGGTGCGAATTGTTTTGCTCTTTGCGATTTTTATTACATTCCCCTGAAAGTGTCTTCTTTCAGTTTATTGGCATTTACAGTAGTTTTACAATTACATAAAAAGAAAAAGTGCAATATAGAAGATTTTATATTTTACATATTAATATTATATGAGTGGATGAACACTTAAGACACAAAACATAATCAAATATTAAATACAAATTATATTAGTTTCACTTTTATTATATTTATTTGATGCATGAAAACCAACACAGATAAAAAGTCACACCATGCCAAATAAAAGGGGTATATTAGTGCTCCATGATTCCTAAAGCCGACTCATTTCACTCCACTGGGAACTTCATCCTGTGATAAGGATACTTTATCCTCTGATGAAGCATCCAATGGCGCCAAATGTGTTAGAATGGAGAAGAAGATACCTGTGAATTTTTATTTGTAATTATTTTTATTCAAGGTATTCTACACAAAATAAATATTTTATGGGTGGAACTGCTATATTTTGTACTTAATATATAGTAACTCATTCTGGTGTCTTTAAAATGTTTTTTTTCAATTTATGTAATGAAATTATAGATATATATATTTACACATATGTACATATATAAACATATTATATGCATTTACTTTATGCAATTATATTCATTTTATATATAGAGTAACATTCTTTTGATACCGGCTGTACTAGTGCATCTACCTACAGCTGGCTAAAAAAAGCCATTCACTGATTGGTTGCTATAGGTTACTGCCCAGATGCAGATTTACTCAGTCTTTATAAATGAGCCATGCAGTTTACTCTATGCGTTAGTGTCTAGCCTCTGTATCCTCAGCTATTCAAATTGCTCCTATAAATAGATATACAGTATACAGTATTTGTCAGGCTGATGCTTTTGTAATAATGTTCACTTTTATGCCTCTTCATGGGATCTGTGAGTACCTGCTGTTTTTGGTATCATTTAATTCTTCAAGTATCATGTCTTGGGCAGGTACAGCTGGACCCCTCAATAATTTACTGAGGTTTGACTTCTTAAAGGGATTCTGTCATGATTTTTATAATGTATTTTTTATTTCTAAATTACACTGTTTACACTGCAAATAATTCATGCTCCAATATAAAATGTAATTCCTCAACCAGCAAGTGTATTTTTTTCAAGTTATAATATTGGTGTGTAGGCAGCCATCTCAGGTCATTTTGCCTGGGCATGTGCTTTCAAAAAGAGCCAGCACTTTAGGATGGAACTGCTTTCTGGCAGGCTGTTGTTTCTCCTACTCAATGTAACTTAATCTGATGCAGGGGGACCTGACTTTTACTATTAGAAGCTGTTCTTAGATCTACCAGGGAGCTGCTATCTTGTGGTAGGGAACTACTCTTGTTACCTTCCCATTGTTCTGTTGTTAGGCTGCTGGGGGGGAAAGGATGAGGGTGATTTCACTCCAACTTGCAGTACAGCTGGAAAGAGTAACTGAAGTTTATCAGAGCACAAGTCACATGACGTGGGACAGCTGGAAACTGACAATATGTCTAGCCTCATTTCAGATTTCAAAATTAAATATAAAAAATATATTTGCTCTTTTGAGAAATGGATTTCATTGTAGAATTCTGCTGTAGCAGCACTATTAATTGATGCATTTCCCATGACTGTATCCCTTTAAGGCTACCACACTACATTAATTCCACATATTTTGATTACGACACAACACTGCCAGGCAATTATTGCTTCATAACTATATAGATTTTTGGGTGGTCCCTCACTCCAAAACGTATTGCTTCATAACGCTTGTGTCATGTTATTATCATTCATATATATGTTCACTGAGTCTGGTGCTGTCTACCCATCAAGCTGAATATCGTGCTGGTGCCAAAGAAGCTTGCAATCTAATCTGCAAAAAATGGAATAAAAAGTGATTAACCTGTTAGCAGAATGGTGCCAACCCACTATTCCCTACAATGTTTATTTTAAAAAGACAAGAAAACATTGAGGCAGCTTATGAAATCTCCACATATCTATCAGGGACACTTGTGAACACTGCCTTAAGGTGAAGAGATTTTTCATTGGCGACAAATATAGCTAGCTTTCTGAAATCCCTTACAGCTCAAATAAAACATCTTTCAATGGAGCTGTCAAGTTAGGCCAAAATGAAAAGGTTGACCTTCAGTAAGCAAGCTTATACCCTACAGCCACATATTATTCAATATAATTTAATCAATAGTGGATGGCGGTTATGAAATGATTTATCAACTATAAAATATATATTGTTTTTCCTTCCCCTTTACTACTTTCCCACTGAATAATGTTGAATAGTTGGTTAATTTATCACTATTGAAATATAAACCTAACAGATGTGACATACAATAATAATTTAGTGCAATACATTGCAATTCATGGGAACACTATAGTAGCCTTTTCCTTTTAAAATTCAAAAAGACAGTTGAAATCTAATTAGCAAAATGAAATCTTCCCGTTCTTTCTTACAACAATGTTAGGGGCCGATTCACCAAGGGTCGAATATCGAGGGTTAATAAACCCTCGATATTCGACTGGGAATTAAAATCCTTTGACTTCGAATATCAAAGTCAAAGGATTTTAGCGCAAATAGTTCGATCATACGATCGAAGGAATATTCCTTCGATCGAACGATTCGAAGGATTTTAATCCAACGATCGAAGGAATATCATTCGATCAAAAAAACTTAGGAAAGCCTATGGGGACCTTCCCCATAGGCTAACATTGAGTTCGGTAGCTTTTAGATGGCGAACTAGGGGGTCGAAGTTTTTTCTTAAAGAGACAGTACTTCGACTATCGAATGGTCGAATAGTCAAACGATTTTTAGTTCGAATCCTTCGATTCGAAGTCGTAGTCGAAGGTCGAAGTAGCCCATTCGATGGTCGAAGTAGCCCAAAAAACACTTCGAAATGTGAAGTTTTTTTACTTCGAATCCTTCACTCGAAGTTAGTGAATCGGCCCCTAAGTGTTGTTTGTCCTCTTATAGAGGTTGTTCACCTTTTAGTAAACTTTTAGGGGGTTATTTATCAAAGTCCGAATTTATCTCAATATTTTCTGCTACAAACTCCCATCAAATCAAATCCGCTCTGATTTTTTTATGCTTATTTCTTATTACCAATTCCCTGAAAATTTGCTTTGCGGGAAAAAAAATCAGATTTTCACATTTTTTTTCTGATTTTTATCCGATTTTTACGGGTTTTTATTATATTTATCACCATTTTTTCGGATTTCTTATATTTTTGTCCGAAAACTCTGAAAACTTTGGGGTATTGCACGAAACCCAGTGCACATCATAAAATCATTGGGACTTCTCCCAATATAAGCAACCTCGACAGGTATGAGATGCCGGATTTTCTGATTCTGACTTTTCCATCCTTGGGGTTTAATACATTTCAGAAAAATTCTGACTTTTAAAAGTCTGATTTCATTAAAAAAAAAATCTCAAATTTTACGTGATTTTTGCATTTGGAGTTTAGTAAATAACCCCTAGGTATAATGTAGAGAGTGATATTCTGAGACAATTTGCAATTGGTTTTAATTTTTTATTATTTGTGGTTTTCAAGTGATTTGACTTTTTATTCAGCATCTCTTCAGGTTGCAATTTCAGTAATCTGGTTACTAAGGTCCAAATTATCCTAGCAATAATGCATTGATTTCCATAAGAGGCTAGAACATGAATAGTAGAGGGCCTCAATAGAAAGATGAGTAAAAAGTAGCAATAACAATAAATGTGGAGCTTTACAGAACACTTGATTTAAGTCAGTGACCCCCCACTTGAAAGCTGCAAAGTGTCATAAGAAGAAAGCAAATAATTCAAAAACTATAACAAATACATAATGATGACCAAATGAGAAGTTGCATAGAACTGGCCATTCTATAACATACTA
Source organism: Xenopus petersii (assembly GCA_038501925.1). NCBI lineage: Eukaryota > Metazoa > Chordata > Amphibia > Anura > Pipidae > Xenopus > Xenopus petersii. The sequence continues at coordinate 41,411,330 of CM076680.1, read as the reverse complement.
AAAATGAGCTTAAAAGTGAACCCCCTCTTTAAAAACACAATGACTGCAACACAGTATTTAACTTAAAAGTTACCACTTGCTCCCTGGAAAAAGAACTTAATTTCTAGCCATCATATTAGGATATTGCCACTATTAACGATTGGTTACATGGACAAGTGTATATTGTCAGCAATAATCTGGTAAGAGAACTTGGAAAAAAACATGGCAATGGGTTATATTATATAAAAATTGGCCAGAGTGTTAATACCACCCTTTTGTTGGAAGCACTTAAAATCGGCAAACCAAACATTTAGTTATTTACTAAACTACCCGTAACTTTGTTTTTATAAAACTATTTTTTCTGAATTTATTAAACCCCGAGTCTGAATCAGAAAATCCGGCATTTCAGACCTGTCGAGGTTGCATATAAGTCAATGGGAGAAGTCTCAATGATTTTTTGATGTGTGCTGGGTTTGTATGCAATACCACAAAGTTTTCAGAGTTTTAGGGCAAAAATCTGAGTTTTCAGGTGAAAAATCTGAAAAAATCATGAAAATCAGATGGAAAATCAAAAAAATCATTGAATTAAAAATTTTCTCGCAAAGCAAATTTTTCAAGAACATTTAATAACAAATGTGTAAAAACCAGAGCGGATTTTAATTTGTTATTTACTAAACTATCCGTGACTTTGTTTTTATAAAATACATTTTTCGGAATTTATCAAACCCCGAGGATGGAAAGTCAGAATCAGAAAATCCAGCATCTCAGACCTGTCAAGGTTGCATATAAGTCAATGGGAGAAGTCACAAAGATTTTTTGATATGTGCTGGGTTTGTATGCAATACCCCGAAGTTTTCTGAGTTTTCGGGCAAAAATCAGAAAAAATCATGAAAATCAGATGAAAATTTTTTTTTTTACCGCAAAGCAAATTTTTAGAGAAAATGTAATAATAAATCTGTAAAAAACCTAGAGCGGATTTTATCGGAGTTTGTAGAAGAATATATTGAGATAAATTTGGAGTTTTATAAATAACCCCCTTAATGTTATTATTGTGAAGAAAATCAGTAAAAGATGTTAGTCACTTTAAGGCCCGTAATACACATTTGCTAATGTGGTCTGAGTGCTAATGTTCATTTCAAGTCATTCATGCTGTCAACACAATTTTTTTCCCTAGAATTCAGGTTAACCAAATAGTCATAATGTTCTGGAAAATCATAATTTTTGCTGATTAATAAATGGGGTACTTTTGGGTGCAATATATGCCTATGATGTATGGGGTGGTGACATGGGCATTTGTCTTACACATTAGCTATAGTACAAGGTACAACTAACACTTTGATACTAAAGGGCCTATTTATAAGCATTCAAATTTCTATTTTTTGGTGTTTTTTTATTTCTCTAAAACTCTAAAAATATAAAAAAAGACCATGTAAAAGCTGCCGAGGTCCAATACAAGTCAATGGGAGCTGCATATTTTCCATTCATGCTTTTTACATTTAGATCTTCATTGTGTTAGAGAAAATGTGTTTATTTGTGGTTAAAAACCTCTAAAACCGCTAAAATGAGAATGTTGATAAATGGGCCTCTTAAGTGCAGTGTGCATAGACATAAAGGTAATACAGTATATGAACACAGGTGCAGTGTGTAAAGTTCAAGGTTTTTTTTTTCTCATATCAGGTGCAGATTGCTTCTAGTGTGGGCTGAGATCCTTTCTGGAACATGTTTTCAAAATAGTGTTTGTATCAGATTCACTGGAGAGCTTATCAACATTACTTAATGTGGGATCCCTGAAGTTATTGACACCCTTGTCCTGCAGGTAACTCCAGAGTTCCCACAGTGTGTTGCCTTTCCCCAGACTCACTAGGTGCAGTTGTGCACCAGTCAACAGAAAAGGTTCTTGTTGTACAAAAATGGCCTCAATCGTTGTGAGAAATATCAACATTCTATCAATATCAACCAAAGCCGCTTCTTGCACTTCTACATAATTGCCCCAGTGTGTCTGTTCTGCCTCGTGTTGTGAATTAGGATAAAGCATGCGGCGCCTATTGATGGAACACTGGAGCTACTGTTCCATCTACTGTTCCAGCTACTGGTGGTAGTTCCAAAGTTCCCACTGTAGGCTGCATCCATAAGTGCAGCAGATGTAATATAGTTGCCAAAAATGCACTTTGCACGCTGCATTTGTCCCAGAATAACCCTTCAAGTAGAAGTGCAAGAGCATGTTCGAATGCAAGAACCTTAATAATTTGTGTCAATATTTGTGATCCATCATAGAGCACTCACACTTGCACCCATGTGTACAATGAGAGGCTGAGGTCATTGACATTAATAACTGCAGGCAGAGGGTGAGATTTTGCCAGTAGAGCAAATACCAAATTTGACAATAGCCCAAAACATTATTGAAACAGCCCCCCAAATTCTCAGTTCCCATGAGACTCTAGTGGAATGCCAAATTTAGCAGAGACAGCCAGTGGTATAACAAGAGTGTGTGGGGCCCCCTGCAAAAATATCTTCAGAGGGGCCTGGCGTACTCCGGTCCTGCATCTGCCCGCACATGTCCCACCCCAAATCCACCAATGTCACACCAAGACTCCACCCACTCCCACCCAACTTGCTTCCCCCTTCCTTGCCAGTAATAGAGAGTGGCTGGGGAGGAGGGTTTTTTTATTAACTATAAATGAGCCCCCTTGATGTAACTACATCTCTACGTATGTCACTTAGGTCTTGTTTCCATAGCAATGGTAATATATGTGCATAAAGCAATCCTCTACTGAAGACAAGATTTTAATGCCGTCTGTGCACATACTATATTCATGTAGCGGCAGGAAAAATATATTCCACTGCCTGGTGGACAACGTACATTTGACATAGAAAATGGGTTTTAAGCAATTTGAGAAAGAAAAAAATGCATTTCCAAACATTGTTTAATGACACCCCAACTGAAAGTGTACCTGATGAAAGACACAAAGAGCTTAGCGAAGATATTAGTGTTATTTTTTTCCTTGTCTATTGCAGTTGCTTGGCTTTGTGCTGATACAATTATCTGTGCGGCTGCTGCCGTTATAAGTGCCTTGTGCTGGTGACAGCCCCATGGCTCAAAGAATATGTTCTAATGTGAAACTACATTTCTGCTGTCAGCTGTACTGAGCGGCTAAACATTTCGAGGGGAAGTGATCAAATAATAATCAGAGGTAAATGGGGCAGAGGAGACACATATATGTCTGAATCTACTATTATCTATCGATCTATCGATCTATCTATCTATCTATCTATCTATCTATCTATCTATCTATCTATCTATCTATCTATCTATCTATCTATCTATCTATCTATCTATCTGGTATGAGTGGTGGGGGCCTAGGGTTGCATCTATTAATTATCTATCTTTCTATTATCTATCTATTATCTATCTACTATCTATCCATCCATCCATCCATCCATCCATCCATCCATCCATCCATCCATCCATCTATCTATCTATCTATCTATCTATCTATCTATCTATCTATCTATCTATCTATCTATCTATCTATCTATCTATCTATCTATCTATCTATCTATCTATCTATCTATCTATCTATCTATCTAGTATGAGTGGTGGGGGCCTGGGGTTGCAGCATCTTAAAATCCATACCTGCTAACATATAAGTGCTGCTGTTGTTGTGCATAGAACACAGTTTGTATAAATGACTTTGACATTTACGACACCAAAGTGTACATTTCAAGTGGATCCAACTTGATGTCTATAGTCAGAGCATTTCCAATGTATCTAAATGAAAAGCACATACTGGCTGGGAAGGGCAGTTTGACAGCCATGGTTATTCCTTCAATCACCATCAAGCAAATATAAAAGCAATTACCTTTGATTGGTCTACTGCAGGTAAAATATTGAAAGCTAATCTCTGATTGGTTGTGGTACACGCCGTTTACTAAAGTTATGAAACAGCTGGTAGCAATTAATGGTCATCTCTAATTAAAAAGCAAACTTCTTATTGGATATTATTGGATATTGCACCTGGGAAAACTTGAAGCTTTTTATTATGTATGTAGAATGTATAGCAAGTGAGGAACATAAGGTGCAAAACATATTTGGTATGGATACAGGCAGTATTACCCTATTGCCAGAAATACTTTCATCTGGTACAGATACAGGCACTAATGCCCTACTGCAACCAAAAACCTTTGGGCAAATTTGCACCTGGACAGTAGCCCGTAGTAACCAACTAATGATCAGCTATATATTAAGACAGATGGAGCAAAATAATGACATAAAAAATATGATTGATTGTCAAAGGTTACAGAAGAAGGACACATCTGGATATGGTACAGATATAGACACTACTACCCGACTGTCAGAAATACCTTGATCTCCTATGATACGGGCACTACTACCCTACTGCAAAAATTTTTTTGGCCAAATTTGTACCTGGATAGGAGCCTGTAGTAGCCAACTAATGTTTACCTATATTCAAACAGATGGAGAACTATAATGAAAAAAATATATAATTCATTGTCAAAGGTTACTGCAGTAGGGCACAGTTACCCTCTATTACTAAATGTGCCCTCTTGTTTCTGAAAAAAAGAGGCTTCATCCACAAGATGGAGCAATGTTAGAAGAGTGGCGTTATAGTAAGGAAAGCGGTGCCTAGCGCAACTATGGGGCAGTGCAAGGTGCAACTTTGGATCACCATAACTTGTCTGCTAAAATGCATTTAAACATTAATTTAACCCAATAGAATAGTTTTGCTTCCCGTAAGGATTCATTAGGGCAAATTCACTAAGCACCGAAAATGCGCTAGCGACGGCTGTGCCACACTTTGCCACACTTCGCCAGGCGTAGTTTCGCCAGTGCTGCTCAAATTCACTAAAATCTGAAGTTGCACCCAGGGCACCAAGTTAAAGTACAATGGACGTATATGCAGCATAAACTATATTACACTACATAAGCCTGGGAAACATTTATTCAATAAAATAAAATAATGTCTTATATTGCCCTACACATGTGCCCACTGTATAGTTTAGGTGCCATATGTTAGAAAATGTAGGGGGAAGGAGGTACCTATCACCCTGAAAAATTTAGAAGACGCCAGCATTTTTGGGACTTTAGGCCTGGTCTGAGCTGGCAAAGTCAAGTCTTGCGCAAAAGTTAATGTTCAGTAAAATCCACAAGTTAGTGAATTAGCGTAGTTACGTCCCTTCACCAGAGCGCAACTTCGTCTGGCATTAGGGTGTGAAGTAGCACTAGAGTATGTCTACTTCGCTAGCGAATTTACACCAGCACCCATTAGTAAAATGGCTAAGTGCCAAAATGACGTCACACTGGCGAATTTTCATTAGCGTTAGCCACTTCACCCTTTAGTAAATTTCCCCCATTATATATTAGTTTGGATCAAGTACAAGGTATTGTTTTATTATTACAGAGAAAAATTAAATACATTTAAAAATCTGAATTATTTCCTTAAAAGGGAGTCTAAGGGAGATGGCCATCACGTAATTCAGAGCTTTCTGCATAACAGGTTTCCGGATAATGAATCCCATAACTGCACCGTTAATGAATGGCGTAATTTCGTTCAACAATTTTGTACACTTATGTGCAACTGCAACTGTGGTTGGGGCAGGACACCCTTGGTGTATTCTTCAGTTGCTTTTTAAGGTGACAAAGAGGAGCCCTAACCAGTCAGTGTAACAAATTATTTACCTCTTTATGTCACCACTGTTGGGCCAAAAATACTCAAATGCACATTTTGGGAATGAAATAAGCATTCCTGCTGAATTCCATTAAAAAAGAAATGACAGGCTGATGGACAGGATTCGGCATTTCTCTACTGGCCGAAAAATGCTTGTGCCCTGAACCTTGGAATGAAAGCATCTGCTGTTAGATATAAGTTGAAACTACAGCTGTGTGACTGATCTAGGCAATGCTTTCCATCATATGTCTTATTATTATATACTTAGAGGACACTGCACAAATATTGGACCCCAAGAAAATGCAGCTTTAACCTATTTCCAAAAGGTTTACAGCAACACCTTTCCCAGAAATAATCTCTTTAATGGTAGCCAGTAAAGCATATTTCATTTATATTTTATATTCACCTAATTGAATAGCAAAAAAAGTAAATTGCAAAAAGTGACAAGTTTCTTTCTGGAGGGAAAGGGGGGAACTGCCAACAGAATTTTTTTGTATACAATAAACAAACAAGCACTGTATTTTTAGTAGAACATTAAAATGGGTGACATATTCTCATTACTTCATGTCTGACTACAGGATTTTGTTTCAGCAGAGCTAAAAATACCACAATACAGTGATACAGATCTTTAAGAACATTAAGTGTGGATGCTCAGTGGGGTGTTGGCTTCAAAGCAAGTGGAAAATCCTGCAAGAAACGTGTTACTACAACAACTGTGAATGGTCAGAAATCAGTGGTTAAAAGACATGGGAGAGACCCAGAGTATCCTGCAGAGGAATCACTGCTGTGTAAACGCTGACTTATCATGTAATAACACACACTTTCCTATGCTGCTGCTGCAGCCCTGTGAATATTTAGCAATACTTTAGCACCTCTCAGAAGCTATAATATAAACCATTTGCAGTTATCAAGAGGGATAGGAAACTAAAAATCATCAACCGAGTTTCTGCATTTAAATGTAACTTTTTCCATATTTTACTTGAAGTCGTTTCAGGGCCAGAGTTGTGCTGGAAGACTTGGGCTCACGTTAAGGGGGAAACTACATGAATGAAAGATGTCCAGCTTACAGGCTTCTAACTGCTGTTGGACTACAAGTCCCAACATCAACTTGGGATGCCGAGAGCCCAGGGCAAGTTTTCTTTCTGGTTCTGCAGATCAATGAGTAAGGAAAATAAACCTACATACATTTACATTGGCTCATGGATACATATATTCCCTCAAGCATATTGTATTGAAGGTAATATGATTTTAGGAGGCTTGGAGACCCACTGTGCTCTTGGACTCCCGCATGGTGCCAAGAATCTCGATGACCTTTTCCGCATGACAGAAGGTTGCTTTGGCTGTGACTGCTTTGTAAGTGTAGAGCATGCAGGGGCGCCACCACTGGGTATATCACAGTAATTCAGCTTGGTCCTATTATAGTTGTATAGCTCGGGCTTCTGGCCTAAGCCGTGCCTCAAGCAACACTTTTGTAAATTATAATATATCCAATAAATGGAAAAAATCAAATAATGAATATTCTAATAATATACTTGGGTATGCAGGAGGTGTGTCATATGAATCTGATATAATGTCCAGTTTCACATATGCAACTTTGTATGACCAGGACACACAGTATAAATTGCAGTTTCTTTACAGATGCAACTGCATCTTACTACTTTCTATTGTCCTGGGTCCTAGCATAATCAGACGTCCATCATTCTCTTTCTAAGGGCCTAAAGCTATATGTCACCATGTGCTCTGAAGCTTCAATGACTACACACTTGAGGTGTAATTGGTGCCACTGGTGCAGTAAATGGGGGACCCTGTATCTAGAATTCTCAGGACTCAGATCTTGCTTCCTAGTTTTCCAAGAATTAAGAGAGTACACTAAAACAAATCAGGCTATAGCAATTCACTATTGGGGTGGGTTGGTAGGAGTTGCTTCCCCTGCTTCCTCGTCCACTCAGGACAACCTGCTGGCAGCTCCCATATTGGGTCAGAACCCTTTCTTTGGAATGGATTTTCCCAGATTTTGGAGTTGGATGTGGGCTCTCTGGTATTGTGTTTTTATGATAATTCTGGATACGATATTGTCCCATACTTGTATTGGGGCAGTTGATGGGGCTGCTATTTTCAGTAACCTATGAGAAGTTTTATAGAATTAAATTACAGATAAACAAAATCAAATAACTAAAAAGAAGCCTTTAAAAGGTAGATAATTAAATGAAAGATCTGGAAACCATCACATCAACACCATGCTGCTGTAAGGTTTAATATACTTATTATCTCCCCATTTCAGCTTTCAGCTTGTCACTGTGGCTTTACTTTGGACTGTGTACTATATGTAAAATGTGCAATGGCTTCTTTGTAAAGTGTATATTGAGAAAGGATAGGCCTTTTGGGGTATTTGAGCAGTGCTACAACTGATAATGTTCCAGTGTGAAATACTGCATCAGTTTGCACTAGAAAATTTGACTGCATCAGAGGATGTGGAAACTTTGAACAGTAAAACATTATTTGAAAGTTTTTGGGGTTCAGATGGCTCATTTGATAAAAGCGGCACATACTGGACAAAATCGCTCCATGTGCAATTGCTTTATGTGTTAACTAGGAGAGATTCCTTATTATATTCTACAATTGACTGACTACATTTTGCACCTTATAGTTTCACTGTAGCATTTTGTTTTTATTTGTCATATTTTGATTACAATCTATGTCACGATGCCATGAATTCCGTGCGTTGTTTCGGTTTCCAGCCTGCGACCCGCTGACCATTACTGAACCCTTGAACTCTCGGAAAAAGGCTTATAAGAGACTGTCATCTATGTCAACTATGTTAAGAAGCAAGAAATAGCTTTCCCTTAATGGCGCGCCTTTCTCCCTAACGGTAGGTGGGAGATTAAAATAATCTGGAAGGACTGAACAAGTTTAGCATATTTGACTTTGTGTGTTCACTCTGCTATTTTTTTCCAACGTGAAAACAAAGGACCCTTCCTAAACTTTCAATCAAAATGAATTTTAAAATCAAGGCAAAACTACGTGTTTATCTATTTTATTATTTTTTAATACATACCAGCTGCAGCTGTCCTCTGGCCACTTCATGTACTGTCCAGCTTGTTTTGTCATCAGGTGCTGACATTTTGAGTTACAGCCATATTAATTGCTTGATAAAGGCTCTAATCCCTTCTCTTTGAAGCCCTAGGCTGATTTTAGGCAGTACTTCAAAAGCTACACCCAAGTGAAGATGCCTATTTCCTACTGCACAAACATGACAATGTGCCCTATCTCCATCCTACATATTTGTGTTTGCACTGGATTTGCACTTATATTTGTGCTAAATAAAACATGATCTCCCATCTGGGTATATTCAGGTAAGAAATATTATTTATTATTATCCTAGTCATTAGTTTCCCTGCTCTAAGAGTCAGCTATACAGTAGTACTTTTAGGGATTGCTGTTAAATGTCACTGCCTCTTCAATAGCAGTTTTTAAAGCCTTATAGGTGACCCCATCTTTGCTCAATTGCCCCTCCGTTTTATAAATGTAATCTATGAAATTCATTTATTTTTTACATTCAGCAAAAATATCTCCAATTTTTCTGATGTTCAGTCAACTTCTCGATGGACTTTTTGTTTTGCTAATACAACCCTATAAAGGACCGGCCAGATATATTCAGCAGTAGGGTTGGGAAAAAAAAAAAGATTCCAAGTATTTCAGATCAAAGGGGGGGGGAGTGCTTTTGTATGGCTCTCCGAGATTGTTATTCACTTCCGCTATGTCTCATTTGCCCAGAATTTCAATGCAGTCTGAGGGCTTGTTGTGATGGAGGTAATTTGCATTAACACAGGGCCAAAATGAAGCTTTTAACACTCCTTCAGCAAGACTTGGAGTAGCAAAGTATTAAGGAAATTGCCAGGCTTGGGTTAACCCTTCGATAGCAATGTCCTTTCTATGTTGGAGGCCAGTGTGCTATTCAGAGATTAGACAGGAATTCTCTTTTAGTCCAGGCGCTTTTTAAAGCTAGCATTTGCCCCAGGCTCCCAGCATCACAGGGGCCCCTTGTGGGGAAAATTTTGATAAAAGCAAAAATACTTTGTTGTTTAACTCTTTTTTCTTTACAAACATATAAAATCAGATGTTGCTCAACTGCAACTCTCAGAATCATATTAACAGCCAGAGATGCAATGAATTTTAATCCAACAATTGCAGGAGGGCTGCAGGCTAGACACCCTAATTTAGGGCCCTATAATGATTTCTAAAAATGAAATGCTGTATAATGTTCATACTGCAATTCATTTCTAAAATCACATGGTTCAGGTTTGTTTCCTAGAGGATATTAGTAAATTAATCATTCTTCTCTCTCTTTACTGTATTTATACCTCTAGGCATGTGCACAGCACTTTGAAGAGGCAGTATTCTTGAAAGGTAGTAGGGTGTCACAAAGTAATAATTAGTACTTAGAGGATTATAAACACTAATATGAGGTTTACCCCTTTCGATCATAAGCTCTTGCAGCCATTCTCTAACCCTTAAAGCCCCCTGTTTGTTATATTATTATAAGAAAGTACTGTGCTATATAAATAAATAAGGAGGAGAAGATTGAGGAGGAAAAGCATTGTAGCCCCAAGAACTTATGCTCTACTTATAGCAACATATAGTCCAAAAAAATTATTTCACTCCCTGCGATTCCTTTCGTACTTATGTCCTTTGCGTCAAAGTGAGGAATAATAATTAATTCAAATAGGAACCAACATCTTGAGTTGATATAATGCCAAGCATTTGTCTTAGGAAAATAATTTAACAAAGCACATTCAAAGGCCATATGAGATTTGCTTCAATAGACTCAACTTCAGAAATAAGAGCCTAGAATTTATGTGCCAAGAATAGCACTGATCGTTTAGCGAGAGCTAATAAAAATATAAACACCAGACTCTCCTGCATATGTTTTTGTTAGAAACAGCTAGAAAAATCCGTGATCAACAGCGCCCTCTACGCGTAGCATTTTGGCAGCTGTGAATTCAAAGGATCCTGTTTGCATGTGTTCTAAAAAGAAAAACAAACACACATGAGCTCAAGAGTCATTCTGTACCTCTGTGCCCTGTTATGTTATTATTCATAATCTATGAGCCTTAGCCTGGTTATGCTGATGATTGTGGAAACGTTTATGTACAGGGCATCTTGTATGCAATGCATGTCTATCACGTGCCAAAAATGCTGCATCCACGATATAGCATAGATTTTCTATGGTATTACCAGAAATCCTGCATGGGCTCAACCATTCCATATTTGTTGTGTGATAGTACATCTACTTAGTGTAATTCTTCTTGAATTCCAGAGGGAATTGTCACAATACAACAGAAGATAAGCATTTGCTAGCGTGTGGTTACTGTAATGTAACACTGATTCAAAATATATACTGTATTTATTCTAGTTAATTGCATTCTAATATATTTAGAATGAATAAATGAAAAAAAAAAACATTTTTATTACTTAGGTGTGCCAAAGGGTTATTAATTTAGAAATTGTCAAAAACATTTAAACATAATGAATGCCCCCTTGTGACACTGCTGTAAACTGAGACTGCCCTATAGATTGTGGGATCAACAAACAAACTGCTGTACTCGTACAACATTAAATGAATATATAGCCGAACCCTGCAAAACAGTTCATGCAGCACATATGCCCCGATGGACTCTGCTGCCTTTAATTGTCTGCCTCCAAGTTGGCAATGTTCTTCTGACCAATGATTAGCAGTTAAGTGATTTGCTGATAATTACAGTTTATCAATGCCCACTACATTTCAAAGTACATTTACAATGAAACGTGAATCAATTTTAGCCCACTGTGTAGTCTCCAAATCCGGCTGAAGACCAGATAATGAGAATCTTAGATGTGGCACAAATACGTGGGAAATCGGTGTGTGCTGAATACAAAGCTGACTTTGTGTTTATTTACCTAGGTGGGTCTAAAGAGGGGGCAAAAACCCGAACGAATGTCCAAAACGGAAAGGCTAGCAATCAGCCAGTTATCCGAAGATACTCAAACTGAGTTAATCTGATTTAAACATATATTAAAAATACTCTTCTATTCTATAAATAGCTAAACATGGTGCATTTTCACTTTTTTTTCCTAACAAACTGCGGTTATTTGTTTTATATCAGGGACGCCTGTGTTTCTGCTTTATTATGAATATATCAAAGGATGAATAATTATTTTAATCCATTCGAATAGTAGCACTGTATTTATATACATGCAATGCATATGGATTAATTATCCTAATTATAGACAGTGAATTCACTGTGTTTATAACAATATCTCTTTTTTTTCTATCCCCTAGAGCTATACACACACCTCATATGTATGTATGTGCATGAATATATTTATATACAAATCACATGGTGCAAAAATAGTAATACAAATGTATCCTACAATCAGGGGTTTTAACCTGTTAGTGTTTGGCATGGCTGCACTGGCAGCGTACAGAGAGTTAAAGGCGACAGAGCAGGCGCTAGGACAATACGGCAGCAGTTGCTTGGATCACTCTGTCCATCTGAAGAGCAAATTAAAGAAGTAAAAGAATAGTGCAAATCATTGTTTCCCCTGCTCGGTGCTTGTGCCTGCTGTAATCATCAAGGCTGATTTACAAATGCAGCCTTGAAGGTTTCTCAGCTTCCTGCAGTGTAGAAGACTGTTACTTTGGCACTCACACTCATCCCTTTGTAATCACCACTCAAAAAAAAAAAAAAACTGTGCCCTGGTACTTCCAATTCCCAGTCTCTTGATTGAACACCTCATTCTGTGCTAACAAGGTGTCCAAGGTTTCTGAACGCAGACCATGGGCTGAATATTGTTAATGGTTTTGCTCATTAAGAGTTGCTCCACTAGTTTTGGTAATTTGGTTACTCTTTAAATTGTACTTTGATTTTTTCCCCCCTTTTTTTGTGTGCAAAGAATGATGCCAAAATTTTAGACGAGTGACATTTGCAGCAGTAGAAAGGACACAAGCGGTTACTGGATGGGGTTCATATTCTGTGATAAATGGCTTGTGTTACACTGCACCAAACTATTGCAAACGAAGGCTGATGGATCTGTTTTACCTACAACCCCACTTGTTTTTATATAAATAGGCTGGACTGTAGCCGCACATCTATCAGGTGCATTTAAAATAAGAAAACACCAGCAAGCCAATTGTAAATCCTTATTCAGCTTCATTCTAAACCATGAAAAATCCCCTATATACCGTGAATTGTTAATGCACCACGTTTTTGCTTTTAAATGTAAGTTTTGACCACAAAGTTCATATTATTTTTGCACAGTACTTCTTTATTAGATTACAAAAAAGATTTTTTTAAATATTCGATGTGCCTTCATTATGCTTAACAATAAACATTTGAGTTCTCTGTCTTTCGTGTCCAATACAGAGATGTATTTACAGCATTTACCACCCATTACTGGACTTGTATATACTCAGCTAATTGTAACGCCACAATTGGATTTCTGCAGTCACAAAAAAAAGTGACCTATTGTAAGTTGTGTGATAAATTTGGAACGTCAGTGGAAAAACCCTGCTCCGAAATAAATCTATAGTTTGCAAGCATTCCTATTTATTACACAGCAAAGCCAGCTACTCGTCTATTTCCAAGTTCTCAGCGTGGCACACAACGTTGTTGATGATATACATGATTTTAGGATTAGTGGCAAATTGTACAGGCAAAGAACCTAATCTGAGTTACACGCAATAATACTCTTATAGAGCTGAATTGGTGCTATTAAGGAGTAACGCAGTATGCCCGGTAACCAATGAGAAATATAATAGATTAGGCATGATAACTGTACTAGAATATTAAAGAATGTTGTTTGGATACTTCTGACTTTAAGATGCCTCAACTTTAGTGACATTTCCTGAAAAAAAAAAAAATGCAAGTGTTTATTACTGTTTCATGATTTCTCTGATATATACAGGTATGGGATCTGTTATCTGGAAACCCGTTATCCAGAAAGTTCCAAATTATGGAAAGGCTGTCTCCCATAGACTCCATTATAATCAAATAATCCAGATTTTTAAAATAGATTTTCTCTGTAATAACAAAACTGTACATTGTACTTGATCCAATCTAAGATATAATCAATTCAAAACCAGCCAATTGGGATTATTTAATGTTTACATGATTTTCTAGTAGACTTAAGGTATGAAGATCTAAATTACGAAAAGATCCATTATCCGGAAAACCCCAGGTCCAGAGCATTTTGGATAACAGATCCCATACCTGTATGTATATAGTGCACACATTATTTTAAAATCCTGGCCAGCTCCAAATCATTGAATTTGTATCATAAGTATAAACGTCTGTATTCTGTATAACGTCATCTGATTTTACTCTTTATGTTTATTCGACATATACCCAATTGATGGCAATAGCGTCTAGTGAAGCAAGGCTGAAAATAATACTTTTTATGAAGAATGTAAAGGAAATTGTAGGACGGAGAGAAGAGGAGCCACAACTACAGGGCATTAATAGTGACAATGACTTGCCCAGATAAGGTATGCACTATATTTTATAAACTTTTAACAAATGTTAAAAAACTTTTAAAAACTTTTAACAAGCATGTGCATTAGTAGTCCAGATATAAAATAATTACAATGGCGGCACAGTAATTCCTAAAAGCAAATCTTTTAATTATGCTCAATTAAAGATCCGGACTGCAATTTAATTGATTGCAAAAAATAATTATTTGTAATAGTGTTCTGAACCCTTTATCAAATCCTTATATTTTAACTGCACGACAGAGGTACTTGTATGTGTAATTCTCTCTTGTAGTCAATGGCAGTGGGAACTTTAAGGGTTAAATCTATATGACTCAAAGGGCATCCTTGGGATTATTTCAGTCTTTTAGATTAATAATGTCACTGTAATCTCAATACAAGAGCAGCAAAGTTTCCCTCTTTTTTTTTATTTTATTAACAGAATGTACATCAATGTCCATTTTATAAGATGACAGGCTTGTTTAAGCAGTTATCACATGTAGGTAATAATGTTTTGTTCTGCAGGGGTTATCCAGACATCAAATAACCTTACCAAAGGGCACTTTATAATCACGTCTTTCCTGCTGCGAATGTTATAAAGATAAGGCACGTGAAACAAATACATGTAATATAAAAATACACCGACATCTACTGCACTGGCATGCACCAAAGATCTGCAGAATACAATGTTCCCTGTATTATTTCCTTTCCAGCTAAATGACAGTTTGGTGGTTACAGTTGCTCTATAAACCATTGTGAGTGAATCAAATGAGTACAACTCATTGCATACCAGTGCTCTTGGCAACTTTTGGGGATGCCAGATTGGTAAGATAACAGCTGCTACACAAACTGGCACCAAATAAATACTAATCATATCTAACCTTTATAAAAGGGCGTGTGTTTGTATTAGTGTGCACATGTTCATATGTTTTACAAGTGGATTTTATGAAAGCAGAATTACTATATAAAAATATAAAGTTAATGTTGTTTTATATCTGTATGTGAAATGTAAGATACCCATGTAAAAGCCAATAAATATAAAAATTAATATACAGGTATGAGACCTGCAATCCAATGCTCGGAACCTCAGCTATTACAAATAAGGCATCTTTCCATAATTTGGTTCTCCCTAATTTGGGGGTTATTTATCAAAGTCCAATTTTTTCTGATTTTTTTTTAAATAAAAAAGCCTGACCAAACTAGAATCCACTATGTGACCTTATTAAGTAATAAAAAAAAAAGCACAATCAAACTGGATCATCGTCAAAGTTGAAAAAATCTAGCGAAAATCAGAGGTTTTTTTCCAAAATGTACGATTTTTTCAGGCTTTTTCCTGAAAAGCCTGAATTTTTGCCTGAAAAAGTTGGATTTTTGGGCTAATTCCAGTGCAGACCACGGAAACGAAATAGGATAGGGACCTCTCCAATTGACTTATATACAACCTTGGCAGGTCAGAGATGCGGGATTTTCAGCTTTGGGTTTTTTGTTGCACCGGGCTAATACATTTCGAAAGAATTTTAATTTTTTTTCCACTAATAATTTTGATTTTATAGTAAAAAAAAACTAGAATAGATTTTGACATTTGGACTTTAATAAATAACTCTTAAGTTAAAAAAAAACCTTAACATTAGTGATGGGAGAATAAATTCGGCAGACATGAATTCACAGCGTGTTTCCATGTTTGCGGCAAGCAAATGAATTAAAAATTTGGCGCACGCATACAAATTGTTGCACGTCAAAATTATTTGGACACCCATTGATTTTAATGCATTTGGACCAAATAGTCGTGTGTAGAGAAATTGTCACTCGCGTCAAAAATGACGCACGTTAAAATAATTAATTGACTTCAATGCGTTTCGTGAATTTCGCTGTAAATTTGAGAATTTTTGGTCGAATGCAAAACTGCACAGAATCACCCATCACTATTTAACATTAAATACATTCAAATGGCTGGTTTTGCTTCCAATAAGGATTTAGTATGTCCTGGATCAAGAACAAGGTACTGTTTTATTGCTACAGAGAAAGAGGAAATCATTTTTTAAAAGTCTGAATTATTTCAGTATAATGGAGTCTATGGGAAATTGCCATTCAGTAATTTTGGATGACGGGTTTCCGCATAACAGATCCTATGCCTGTATAAATAAATAATATATTCACCTCTATGGAATCTATCATCATAAACATATGGGACATACAGATAGGTTTTTTTTTCTATGATTAGAATACATGCCTAAAAACTAAAAGAACATTTAGGGGCAGTATTATCAAGGGTCGAAGTGAAAATTCGAAGTAATTAAATTAAAATTTTGAGCTATTTTTGCGTATTTGTATTCAAATAGGACAAAATTCGATTCAAATTTGAAAAACAATTGACTATTCGAAATATAAAAATGTATCATTTACTATCTCATTAAAACTTCGACCATTCTCCATCTAAAATCTGCCAATTGCTGTTTTAGCCTATGGGGGACCTCCTAGAACCTACTTGGAGTCATTTGGTGGACTTTGAAAAATCTAATTTTTTTGAGGCAAATCCTTCAATTCGAATTCGATCAAATGCGCTTAAACTTTAATTTGAACGATTCGAATACAACTTATTCACCCGAAGTTAAAAACTTAGATTTTTTAAAATACATTTCGATTGGTAACTGAGAATTAGACTGTTAACTATGCTCATTAGCCAGGTGAGAATTGCTATTTGCATTTCTATGCAGAACGAAATAATAAGCTATTGGTGGACATATGCAGTCAGGTGGGGTACTTGGGGGCCTCTGTTGTTTCCCACCTTGTGCTGTACACTCTTCTTAGTAAAGAAGAATAATTATTTGCTACACAACTAAAGGAAACATCTCATGACACCTACCAATTCTGTATGTAAACATGAGATTACAATAGCATGTACATTAACAGAATAGAAAATATGTTTAAAAAAATTAAGTCTTTTATATCTCCAATCTTCTCCTGAACGACATTCTTAATCATAGATCACACACTGCTTCTGATTTACTACATGGTCAGTTGCTTTCTTATTAACTCTTTCTGCTCCAAAAGGTCCACTACATTACTATGTTTGGACCCAGTGATTTTTTTTTTGTTCTTTACAATTTGGAGATTTTTGTTTGGTTTTGGGCTGAAGCAAAAGTATGGATTCAGTTTATTGCCTCTCAATTCTATTCATGTCTAATAAATCTGTCAGTCCCCATTGTTGCTTAATTCCGCCATTATTGTGGCATCTTTACAATTCCACTGGCAAAGAGTTCAATTCTGCACGGTATTTGTTTCGCTGAAAGAAAAGTAAGCTCTGAATAAATTAGGAATATAGCATAAATCCATTGCTGTATTAAAGACTCCAGGACATTACCATGTACCAAACATGGGAAACAAACTTTTCTTAGGAAATAAAAATCAGGAAAGGGAACAGCCACAACCTCAGCAATCATAATGCCATCGGTGCTGCTGGGGAAATAATGGAATTGTAACTGTTGTGGACAGAATGGCTTACAGCTAAATGATTCTTTTATTTTGCCTATAAGAAGGGGTACAGACCCACAGATTAACAAGGAACTCAAGAATTATGGTTGCTAATTTACTTACGATACACCCTAATAAAGTTGCTGGATGACACTGATTGAAAACTGACTAATTAGTGCAGCCCTTCTAGCTGGATTTATACAAGTGTCCCCAGTTTTTAACATGATCCAGTAATCTTACTCACTCACTTTATTGTTGATGGCACATCAAATGTAAACCATTTAAAGGGTTCATTAAATTCTGTACAATGCAAAATAATGCATAAAGCACCAGATTCCCAAGCACACCTTCTTTACATTTCATATACAGGGGTGGAATCTGTTATCCAGAAACCCCTTATCCAGAAAGGTCTGAATCAAGGAAAGGTCACCTCACATAGGGGCATGTTTACTAACATTGGAGATAAATATCTGGAGAGATTTCTGGAGATGTTGCCCATAGCAACCAATCAGATCTTTGCTTTTGTTTTCTAACTTGGCTGTGGCTGTTTAAATCTAATTGCTGATTGGTTGCCATGGGCAACATCTCCAGAAATCTCTCCAGATATTTATCTCCAATGTTAGTAAACATGCCCCTTAGACTCTATTTCATCATGACTCATGATAAGTATCATGAAATGGCTTCTATGGTATTGCTAAGGCTTCTTACCATATATACTAGAGTATAAGCCGAGTTTTTCAGCCCCCAAAATATGCTGAAAAACTCTACCTCGGCTTATACTCGGGTCAAGCGCATAAACGGTCACCGGCATCTAAGAATAGTCACCAGCATCCAAGAATAGTCACCGGCATCCAAGAATAGTCTCCAAGAATATTCGCAGTCGTCCAAGAATGGTCGCTGGCATCCAAAAACAGCGGCACCTCCATTGGGAGCAGAAACCCTCAATTTTTTGATTGAAACTTACCAGAAGCTGCTGTATTTCTCACCCTAGGCTTATACTCGAGTCAATAAGCTTTCCCAGTTTTTGGAGGTAAAATTAGGTACTTCGGCTTATACTCGGGACAGCTTATACTCGAGTATATATGGTAACTCCTCTAATTAAGCACGGCTAGTGATGGGGAAATTTGGGGCATTTCGATTCACCGCAAAATTCACGAAACGACAAAATATAAAAAAAAATTACGCTGGCGAATTTTTGCGGTGGTTTCTCAAATTAAATCACCGGTGGCGAATCGCGGAATTCACTTCGAATTCGCACCTGACGAATAAATTCGCCCATCACTAAGCACGTCCTTTGATTGTGATTCCTGATTTTGATTTAACGCCCGGTGGGTAAAATGGACTCTAAAGGATATTCCATAAAAATGGGAAATTTAGAGTGATACTTGGCTTTCTTCTCAGGATAACTACTGTTATACCTCCTACTACCATACCTTCATCCTTGTGAATAATGTGTAACGATACAACCACAGGAACCTTTGTATGAGGACATTATAGACAAATGGCAGGGGACCTTTTTACCCATAAAGTGGATCACCGTACCAGAGGCCACCCCTTTAGACTAGAAGAAAAGAACTTTCATTTGAAGCAACGTAGGGGGTTCTTCACAGTCAGGACAGTGAGGTTGTGGAATGCACTGCCGGGTGATGTTGTGATGGCTGATTCAGTTAATGCCTTTAAGAATGGCTTGGATGATTTTTTGGACAGACATAATATCAAAGGCTATTGTGATACTAAGCTCTATAGTTAGTATGAGTATATAGAATATAATTAAAAGTAGAGAGGAGTGTATGTATGGATGCTGGGTTTTCATTTGGAGGGGTTGAACTTGATGGACTTTGTCTTTTTCAATCCAATTTAACTATGTAACTATGTAACTATGTAACTATGTATGATAAAACATGTTTTACTTCTTTAAAAATGGGATCCATTGACCAATTGCTAGCGCCATTTTTCAAGCAATCTATATGTTCATCCAGGAGTAAAGTCTTTGCAGAGTCAAGATATGTTATAGGCAACAATAATCACTGCAATTAGATACTATCTATGCTACTAGCTATGCATATTTTTACAATTTTTTTTGCTGTGTGCTCAGGGTACTAATCTTAATGCTAGGTTCTGCTACTGCAAACGCCACTGAATACAACATTATTGGGCAATAAATAAATTGTCCTGCTTTCACTTCAAGCCAGTTGATATCTTAGGCCTATGGCAAATAGTGCACATTATCTTTTTCAGAGAAGCACCCATTTGTGCCATTTACTTGAATGGGACCAAGGGAATTTTTCTGGTCAAAACATGTCTGTTGTAGCCAGTATCAAGTAGATGACAGGCACAAAATGGCAGAGGGGGCATTAAAAAAGAAAAGAGAGAAAGGTCTGGCACACGGAGCTAATTAAACCGGGGTGCAACCCCTGGTATGTTTATTGCATCAACAACGTTTCGGAGGGCGTTCCCCCTTCGTCAGGTGTATCACCTGGGGATGCACCCCGGTTTAATTAGCTCCATGTGCCAGACCTTTCTCTCTTTCCTGATCCATTGGGAGTGCCGTCTCCCTCAGGTTCTGGGCACCAGCATTATCATACGAAGGGCCTGAGTGTGCGCGTGGTGTTCTCACTACTACTGGAGGGGGCATTAAATACATTTTGTGTGCCAAATGCCTCTTGAACAAGTAAATAGAATCTTGTTGAAAACAAGTTAGCTTCCTTTCAATTAAATGCACACTCACAGGTGGCATAAATATAAATGTAATGAAAAAGTAGTAAATTCTAGTCTTAAACTTGAGCAGCACCTTGGTGTTTTATAATAAAATAGAGTTCCCTTACGCTGTAAAGACATTTATCTGTACTGCTTCCTCAGTAGAATCATTAGCAGACAACAAGCACATGGATTTTTATAAGCCTCCCTCCCAATAAAAACAAAGCCACAGACAAAGATTTAATATATCTTCAACAGCGGTTGAATTTGTTACCGATTTGTACCCTGTCAGCACCACCTGTGATTTGTACAAAATATATTTCAATTGCTAATTATTATGTACCGTTTCTTTATTTCTACAACAATAACACATTTACATGGTGATTACATGGTGATTATTATTAGGACTGTTGATCAATGACATCCGTCCCTGCCCCTATGGAGCTTACAATCTAAGGTTCCTATTATATACTAAATATTACAAGAACTAATTAACCTTTTATAAAATTTTGGGAGGTTATTAGAGTACCTGAATAAAACCCACACAGACACAACATATACACTCTTTAAAGAGAGTACCCTGGTTACCATGGCTTCTCTAGGAGAAAATAGCACTAACCAATGAGCCATCATAATGTGAAAAGGGCAACTGTGATCAAAATAATGTTCTAGTATTATAACAAAGATGTCAACCCTAAATAAAATGTGATCTGCCCTGCCCAAGCCATGTCCCATTCACACAAG
Source organism: Xenopus petersii (assembly GCA_038501925.1). NCBI lineage: Eukaryota > Metazoa > Chordata > Amphibia > Anura > Pipidae > Xenopus > Xenopus petersii. Next base: position 41,390,246 of record CM076680.1, on the reverse strand, counting down.
ACCTGCCTCCTTGTGAGAATTTCCAGTGATGATTCTATGCTTTTCAACAGCATGGATAGGTAAGAAATTATTCAGGTGCAAATTTCTGACCAGGTTAGCGGTGATTAAAAATATGGGTAAATTGACATGTCTGTTATAATAAAACATTCACTTGATTACTTATTTATACATGCTTTTCTTGCAAGGGAAATTTCAGCACTACCATGCTTTATATCTGTGATTCAGCCTGCTTTCATAACACAACATGAATTACAAGACTAACCATTCTTCTACCAGAATGATAATTGGATTTACATGGCTGCCGGGAAAGTTTGCAATAGAAATGAGAGTAGGATCTGTAAGTTTCATAAGGCTATTCAAGAATGATACATCTACATACAAATGTATTTTACTTTAAAAAACAGTATTTGTCCATTTATGGGGTTATTTATCAAAGGTCGAATTTTAGAGCTATGTGAGCTTTTTTAAACCTCGAATGAACTCACAACTCAAATGGTTTGTAATTTAAGATAACACTCAAATGGAGATTACTCAAATCAGCTAGTTTATGTTTAACAACCTGAAAATTCAAATTGATTGAGTTTTTGGTGAAAAAAGACTCAAATTGCTCTGAGTAATTGAATTTTTGAGCAAAAGCCACCGAACATCATGAAGGCTATTAACATTTTCAAATTGTTCAAGGGACCTCTGCCATTGACTCCTACATGACCTTTACAGGTATTTTTGAATACTATGTAATTAAACCAAAATTGGGATTTAACCCTTAATTTTGGTTTAATTACACTTTATTAATTGTTTGCGGAGACCCCAGCCACTCGTTACTTCTCAATTTAGTTTGCTCTGCTTGAGTTTCAGGTAGTTGGTATATTTTTGAATACTAGCTATTTCCAGGGTTGAGATATAATAAATCTTGAAAAGTTCAAGTTTTAAAAAAAAAAACTTGAAAAATGTGATTTTTTTAATTTGAAAATTGATTTCGACCAAAAAACAACTTTGAAAATTTGAATTTTACATGGAAAACACAGCTAGACCTTTGATTACCCCTAAAGGATTAATGTTAAATTTATTCACAGCATATACCATGTTTATATGAAAAGGCTAGGGGAGGGATTTATCAATGTTCAAATTTGAGCTTTAACCATGATTTTTTTGCACTAAAACTCACAAATTCAATATATATTAAGAGCAAAAAAAAGAGCAACATTTATTAAGAGCAAAAAACAAAAAAAAAATTAAATGTAAACATTTTCCATCTGGAGGCTGACTGGCTCATGAAGATGTCAGTGGAACATGTCCTCGGTAAAATGTAGGTGATTTTTTTTCAATTCCAGTTTTTGAAAAAAAGTTTTGTTGACTTATTGAAATGATAAATTGAATGCGATTCCGCTGACATTGAGCTTTTTTTCACATTTTTAATATATTATGTTTTCAAGATATGAATTTGAATTAATAAGCTCACATTCAATTTGGTAAGTTTTTGGTATTTTTCAAAATAAAAAAATTGAAAAAATTCAAATGTTGATAAATACTGTATGCCTTGAAATAAAGACAAAAAATGCAAGCAAAACCAAGAACACTATAAGAGACTGAGAGTAAAGGAATCTTGGGGTGTAAATCACATGCCTGTTTGGACTACAGTTACCAAATTTAATAATCAACCCGGAAATGCAATAAAAAACACTAAGTTTGCCCAGGAGCAGTAACCCATAGCATCAAATAAGATATTTGCTTTCAAACAGGTGACCAGTAAATGCTACCTGCTGATTGGTTGCTACAGGTTACTGCACTTGGACAAACTTAGTGCCTTTTATTGCATAACCCCCTAAATGTTCTCTCTCTCTCTCTCTCTCTCTCTCTCTCTAGCTCTCTCTCTATATATATGTACAGGGTATATATATGTTTATATGTATGTATGTTGCACCAGTGCAGCCAGCAGATAATCAGTGTCCATTATCATGCAATAATATTGATAGCTGTCGATTTGCATTGAAAAAATGTTCCCAAATCATGCTTATAAGTTAAAAAATACAAGTTTATTAAATATTGTAATCAATCCACATGATGGTGCCTAGCGCGTTTCATGCTTACCTAGCACTTAGTCATAGGAAAGCTCTAACAGCTCTCATAGACCATCCCCACAATCTCCATCCATATACAGGATCGGCAAAAACCTCTTTATTACCTTAACTATACTTTTGTATTGTCTGTTATATCTTGTGATAAAGGATATTTTGTCTCTACCATTAGGGATGTAGCGAACGTCGGAAAAAAAGTTCGCGAACATATTCGCGAACTTGCGCAAAAATGCGAGCGGTTCGCGAACGGTTCGCGAACCCCATAGACTTCAATGGGAAGGCGAACTTTAACATCTAAAAAAGACATTTCTGGCCAGAAAAATGATTTTAAAGTTGTTTAAAGGGTGCAACGACCTGGACAGTGGCATGCCAGAGGGGGATCAAGGGCAAAAATGTATCTGAAAAATCTGCCTGTGTGTGCTTGGAAGAGATAGTGTAGGGGGAGAGCTGTTAGTGATTTCAGGGACAGATGATAGTAAGTTTGCTGGCTAGTAATCTGCTTGATACTGCTCTGTATTGGAACAAAAAAATAAATAAAAGCAGTCCTTACAAGGACTACTGTTATTGCAGCAGTCAGCAGATGAGATCAGAAGCAGGACAGCTGCCCACTGCAGCTACATACAGAGCACTGCAGTAGAAGGTAGATTACTAGCCAGCAAAGCTACCTAAGCTTAAATGTCCCTCAAACCCCTGCAGACTTCTGTCCCTCCAATAACAGAGCAGTATCAACACGATTACTAGCCAGCAAACTTTCAACTGTCCCTGAAATCACTAACAGGCAGCAGCTCTCTCCCTACACTATCTCTTCAGCACACACAGGCAGAGTGAAAAAACGCTGCAGGGCTTCGGTTTTTATAGGGAAGGGGAGTGGTCCAGGGGAGAGCTTCCTGATTGGCTGCCATGTACCTGCTGGTCTGGGGTGAGAGGGCAAAAAAAAGCGCCAACAATGGCGAACCCAAAATGGCGAACGTCGCGCGACGTTCGCGAACTTCCGGCGAGCGCGAACACCCGATGTTCGCGCGAACAAGTTCGCCGGCGAACAGTTCGCGCCATCTCTATCTACCATATGCTTTTTGTTTTTTGTTATTCTTTGGGAAAAACACTGTCGATTTGACCATGTTCATTAGCACCATAGGTAATTCTGCTTACAATTTGAACAGTAATGATAAATTAACAGAATAAGACACTTTTCTCAATTTATTTGTCAAGTCCTGCAATCCATTTCCCAAATGGGTCAAAGAGAAATAATGCTTAAAATAGATGAAATTGTACAAATAACAGGCAATTCTCGAGAGGCAAAGACGTGGAAATTAGGCCATTGTGTGTTCAATGGCTTAATCTGTGGCGCTCGCCAGTTGCTCACTGCTGTAAATGGAACTTATACATTGAATTTGTTGGAGAAACACAGACTGAGGTATTGATCACACAGATTTAAGTGATTATGTAAAGTTGCTAAAACTCAGCAGCATTATCATAAATTGTTACATGTCTTATCAATCTGAAACACCACTAACGGTATTTTGGTTCTGAAATGAGCTATTTATGAGGAAGGAGCCTGTAAGAAGACTACTCACACTGTTAAAGTAAAAATGAATCCTGTAAAGATATAAAACGAAAGTACATGTCAGGAAAGTGCAAAAGTACTGTATATTTATAAAAAAGAGCACTAATTAATGATATATGTGAATAAAATGTAGGACAGCTAGGAAGCAGGTGATATAGTAATAAGAACATAATATACCAAGACAATGGGGGTAATTTACTGTGAGCCCAAATGCAAGAGCACAAAGAGATGCAGAAGCGTGTTCCTTAAAACTCATTTAAAACCTACTTATTTACCTCGCCAGATAAAATATATTGTGTGAGGTGCAGAGCAGAGAACTGGTGGGTACACAACAACCATGTCCTTACTGCCTGCCATAGAGCTGTGGTAAGTAGAGAGTTGAAAGAGTTGAACTGTGACCTGTACCCATAGGCTGAATGACACACAAGTTAGGGAATAGGTATACTTTTCTATGCGCCTCCCCTCTCCTGTCCTAATGAATATCCTGTTGTCAAACCCATTGTATTCATGGGGGGGGGCAGAGGCAATTTGTCTACTTGAAGGGCAATGGACAAAGTGCAACAAATAGGGATGTAGCGAACTGTTCGCCTGCGAACTTGTTCGCGCGAACTTCGACCGTTCGCGTCCGCCTAATGTTCGCGAACGTTTGGGAACGTTCGCAATTTGAGTTCGCGACCATTCGACCGCTAAAATCGAACGATTTCCATTCGTTCGAACGATTTCCATTCGTCCGAACGATTTCCATTCGTTCGAACGATTAAAATCCTTTGAACATTCGATTCGAATGAAAATCCTTCGATCGAACGATGAAAATCCTTCAAACGTTCGAATCGAACGAAAAATCCTTCGAACGTTCGAATCGAACGATTTTGCGGGTGTTCGAAGTTCCCGAACTGTTCACGAACTGTTCGCATTTTTGCCGGTGTTCGCGAACGGCGTTCGCGAACACCAAGAAGGCAGTTCGCTACATCCCTAGCAACAAACATGGCAGATTACGCCCGGTAGTAAATGTCCCATATTGGGTCAGTCCAAGAAACACTTGTTTACAAACATTGAAGATAAATATCTCCGGAGATCTCCAGAGATGTTGCCCATGGCCACCAATCAGCAATTAAATTTAAACAGTCTCCTACAAGTTTGTAACTAAAAGCTAAAAGATCTGATTGGTTGCAATGGGCAACATCTCCGAGATATTTATCTCCAATGTTAGTAAACATGCCCCCAGGAAACAAGTGAAATGGAAGCTTGAAAGAATTAATAAAAATGCTAGTGCAATTAAGCATTATATTACATTATTATATTCATTTTTTCTTACTGTTGGCAGGTGTCCTTCATTCTATACCCTATAAGAAAATGTTCAATGAATTTGTTTTAGAAATTGCTTTATTTTACAACCTTCAATTTATTGTCCTGCTGTGAGTTGCTGACAGATTTCTGCTTTAAGAAGTCGGCTTCTCGGCCCGCACCCAAGCCCAGAGTCCGCAGCAACCCCAGCTCCGACAAGAGCCCTCAAAGCCCCCCGGTGAACCTAAAGTTGTGGAGGAACAGCAGACCCGGGATTGCTGGCAACAATCGGCTGCTCTTTACAGTTAGAGACACAAAAAACAGAGCCCCACGCATCAGAAGAAAAAAGCAGGACCAGAGCCAGCCATTGCCGCACCGCACAACCTGCAGAGCCCCAGCCACTTCATTGACTGGGGTAATGGGGTTGCTAAGACAGAAAAAGCTAGTAGGTTTGTAAATATGCTGAATGACAACTTTTTATTCCAGCTCGTTCAAGAACCTACTAGGAATAACTCTCTTTTGGACCTTGTAATAACTAACAATACTGAACTCATCTCTAACATTTGTGTGGGTGAGCATTTAGGGAATAGTGATCATAACATGGTCTCCTTTGAGATTCTGTTGCAGAAGCAATTCTATAAGGGAGTAACTAAAACACTAAATTTCAGACGTGCAAACTTTGACAGTATAAGGGCATCTCTGCAACATATTAAGTGGGAAATGCTTTTCACAGGGTTAAACACAGAACAAAAATGGGAAGTCTTTAAAATGCTGCTTAATAAATATACTTGTCAGTATATTCCACTTGTAAGCAAGGAACGTTGTTGCAAAGCAAAACCTTTTTGGTTCAATAGAAGCGTTGGTGTTGAGGTGGGTAAGAAAAGACGTGCTTTTAAAACTTTCAAGTTAGCTGGTACAGCCGAATCATTTATAAGGTACAAGGAGGCCAATAAATCATGCAAAGAAGCTATAAGGCAAGCTAAAATTGCTATAGAAAAGGATATTGCAGTAAGCAGTAAAAAAAATCCAAAATTATTTTTTAAATATGTTAATAGTAAAAAAATGAAGCAGGAAGGGGTGGGTCCCTTACTATCAGAGGGGGGTCAGCTGGTTGATGAAAACAAATTAAAAGCGCAGATTCTGAATTCATATTTTTCATCTGTCTACACAAATGAGGAATCAGTAAGTGAAGGTTTCCTTCTTAACAGTCCCAATTCTAGTAATACAACTAATGATGCATGGTTCACACATGATGAAATTCAAAAGAGACTAGAACATGTTAAGATTAACAAAGGTCCAGGGCCAGATGGTATTCATCCCAGGGTAATTAGCGAGCTTAGCTCTGTGATTGCCAAACCTCTTTACTTAATTTTTCAGGATTCATTGAGATCTGGCATAGTGCCGAGAGACTGGCGAATTGCTAATGTGGTGCCTCTATTCAAAAAAGGATCCCGTTCTCAGCCTCAAAACTATAGGCCAGTTAGTCTGACGTCAGTGGTAGGAAAGCTTTTCGAAGGGTTAATAAAGGATAAGATACTGGACTTCATAGCAAATCATAATACTATGAGTTTGTGCCAGCATGGTTTTATGCGTAATAGATCTTGCCAGACTAACTTAATTTCTTTTTATGAGAATGTAAGTAGACACCTCGATTCTGGGATGGCAGTGGATGTGATTTACTTAGATTTTGCTAAAGCATTTGATACAGTGCCACACAAAAGGTTACTGGTTAAATTAAGGAATGTTGGCCTGGAACATAGTATTTGTACTTGGATAGAGAACTGGCTAAAAGATAGACTACAAAGAGTGGTGGTAAATGGAACATTTTCTAATTGGACCAATGTTGTTAGTGGAGTACCGCAGGGCTCTGTACTAGGTCCCTTGCTTTTCAACTTGTTTATTAATGACCTGGAGGTGGGCATTGAAAGTACTGTTTCTATTTTTGCAGATGATACTAAATTGTGCAGAACTATAGGTTCCATGCAGGATGCTGCCACTTTGCAGAGTGATTTGTCTAAACTGGAAAACTGGGCAGAAAACTGGAAAATGAGGTTCAATGTTGATAAATGCAAGGTTATGCACTTTGGCAAAAATAATATAAATGCAAGTTATACACTAAATGGCAGTGTATTGGGAGTTTCCTTAAATGAGAAGGATCTAGGGGTCTTTGTAGATAACACGTTGTCTAATTCTGGGCAGTGTCATTCTGTGGCTACTAAAGCAAATAAAGTTCTGTCTTGCATAAAAAAGGGCATTAACTCAAGGGATGAAAACATAATTATGCCTCTTTATAGGTCCCTGGTAAGGCCTCATCTGGAGTATGCAGTGCAGTTTTGGAATCCAGTCCTTAAGAGGGATATAAATGAGCTGGAGAGAGTGCAGAGACGTGCAACTAAATTGGTTAGAGGGACGGAAGACTTAAATTATGAGGGTAGACTGTCAAGGTTGGGGTTGTTTTCTCTGGAAAAAAGGCGCTTGCGAGGGGACATGATTACACTTTACAAGTACATTAGAGGACATTATAGACAAATGGCAGGGGACCTTTTTACCCATAAAGTGGATCACCGTACCAGAGGCCACCCGTTTAGACTAGAAGAAAAGAACTTTCATTTGAAGCAACGTAGGGGGTTCTTCACAGTCAGGACAGTGAGGTTGTGGAATGCACTGCCGGGTGATGTTGTGATGGCTGATTCAGTTAATGCCTTTAAGAATGGCTTGGATGATTTTTTGGACAGACATAATATCAAAGGCTATTGTGATACTAAGCTCTATAGTTAGTATGGGTATATAGAATTTAATTAAAAGTAGAGGGGTGTATGTATGGATGCTGGGTTTTCATTTGGAGGGGTTGAACTTGATGGACTTTGTCTTTTTTCAACCCAATTTAACTATGTAACTATGTAACTATGTTCACGACACTTCAACATCCTCACCTGCCCAACATGCTGGAGCAAAGTCGCTCACCAGGCAGTAAAACGGGGACAGACTGCACATGGAGGCTGGATTGCGGCTGTGAGTCGCTGCATTCTCTCTGGAGGATGTTGAAGTGTCGTGTCTTCTCTGGCTTTGCAAGGTTGTGTCGGTTGTGTGGTGCGGCAATGGCCGGCTCTGGTCCTGCTTTTTTCTTCTGATGCGTGAGGCTCTGTTTTTGTGTCTCTAACTGTAAAGAGCAGCCGATTGTTGCCAGCAATCCTGGGTCTTCTGTTCCTTCACGACTTTAGGTTCGCCGGGGGGCTTTGAGGGCTCTTGTCAAAGCTGGGGTCAGAGTTGCGGCGGACTCTAGGCTTGGGTGCGAGGCCGAGGTGCCGACTTCTTATTTTCCTCAGGCTTGTCATCAGCTGCCTGCTAGCATGGGAGAGAGCACTGGGGCAGTGCTCAGTGTTCCACAGTCCTGCACTACGAGGTAAGCTGGGAGACAAAAGGGGATCGCTGCCACTTCCCACAAAATCCGGCTTGTATGCTGTGTAATAGAATGGGCTGCTGTCACAGTTGTAGCGCTTAGCTTCCGGTTTTTGCAGAAGTCGGGTTAGGGGGAAGATGCAGAGCGCAGAGCTGCAGAGTTAGTCGCCTTATCGCCGTTTTGCAGTACACAGGAAGTAGTGTTTTTAAACAGTATTTTTTTAATAAAGTATTGATTTTAATAAACTTTATGCAGGGTAGACCTATTATTCGTGGGGGGGATGGATTTTTTAATACAAATTTTTTAGTGTTACTGTTCCTTTAAGTCAGAGTGTTCCGCTCCAGTCTGGGGGAAAAGACACACAAAAGCTGTCTGTGTGAGCTCACTGATAGGATTAAAATCACCACAAGGTTTGGGATTTTGGTTTTTCCTGAATGTTCTCTGTGTTGGGAAAACAGGTGGTAAGCCTCCTACTGGTTAGTTGGGAAGACTGACCTGTATTAGTTAGAAGCCCATTAAGTGGCAAGGATTTTTTTTTTGTTTATGTGTTGCAAGTGAAAATAAACTGCTGCAAAGAGACTGACTATACTCTCCTGAGTTGTAATTGTGCCGTTAGCTGCTTTACCCACAGAAAGCTGATCCCAGCTACCTAACCCCTTACAATATATATATAACTCTCCCATGAGTATCCGCACTCCAAGGCAATATGGAAAAGAGAGGGGTGCACAGTAATTTTGCATACACCAATAGTTTCCAAACCAGCACTCCCTTTAGTGAAAAATGTAATTTTTATTATTACATAGTATCTGCAAATAGTATGTAATAATAAAAAATTAAATTTTTTCAATAAAGGGAGTGCTGGTTTGGAAACTATTGGTATATATATATGTGTATATATATATATATATATGTATATATATATATATATATATATATATATATATATATATATATATAAGAAAGGCTGTAGCGGCACGCACACCGGTTCGATAAAATTCAACTTTTATTTATCTTATATGATACATAGTAAAAGCATCAACGTTTCGGTCCATGGTCTGGGATCTTTGTCAAGATGCATTAACTCATATATATATATATATATATATATATATATATATATATATATATATATATATATGTATATATATATATATAGTCTGATAATTAGACTACACGAGAATGATGATACATTTATTAAAAATACATTGTATAAAACAATGGAGTAATTAGGCATGTTTGGTCTACATCTGTAGTTGTTAGCTAGTCAGCTTTATGTTTCCTGTTGGTTTTTCCCTGACCCCAATAACCCTAATTTCCCACTATAAGCAACTGTAGCCGGTTCAGTAGAAACTGAAATATATTCTAAAATATATTCCATTTTGGAAAAATTCAGATATTCCTTCTAAATAACCAGTTATTTTTACACTTTACAAATCCAGGGCAAATACTTTCTGGAAGCAAGACGATCAAGAGGGCTTATAGCAAGATGTGACGAAACCAGAGATTTTAAAAACTTCCACAGGAAAGAAGAAACACAGAAGAAATATTTAGGGTGAGGAGATACTGAGAAATGCTATTTCTAATAGTGTGACATTTGTCATATCCAAGATATCATGAGAAGTGAATGAATGATTAAGGAAGGAATTGCACAGGTTTTTAAAAGTGAACTAATAAATTCAGTAAAATAGGCATGCTGGGAAAGTCAAAGGCTGGTATTATAGGAAAGCAGTGCTGTAAAGGAAGTTGTAGCTGTAAAAGTCTGGTTCTGACTGGGATTTAGAGTAGCTGGCCACCTTTGGAGATTCCTGGTCTGAGCTGTATGCTAAGGCTTAGGTCTTGTATCTGATATCTTGGCAGGTAGGCAATTAGTGCAGTGGTAACTGGATTATTATAAACACATTTGCAAAAAGACAGCGCATGATAGAGAAGTTAGAGATAAATATATATCGATTTTGGATTATGGCATATCCATGTCTGTGGAGGAAAAGAAGGCATAGAGATAGCCAGTGTTCATTAAAGGAGAGTTAGTGACTTTGGAAACAGAGCAAAATATAATAGGGAAATACGCCTGGAGGAAGTACGGTAATCATAATGCAGGGATAAGCCAATTAATGTTAATGGGGATGTTAAAGTAACCAAAAATGATGGATGGGTATATAAAAGCCAAGCAGCAAAGTTGGTAAAGGTTGGTTCAAGATGTTGGTATATAACAGCAAATAATTCAGGAGACGTCAAATAAAGTGTCTATTAAGGATTACATGGCAGAGTTGGATCAGGGAACACAAAGAAATTGCCAGGGATATTGAAGGCAGTGCTTTTAAAACTCCATGGGAGAATCCATTTTTTTGGAGGATGTGGTAATCTATGTTCTACAAAGGATACAAGTGCAAAGAGGAAGAAGAGATGAAATAAGTAAAGGATGGAAAATTACAGATTTACAAGGTTCAGCAAGTTGTTCCCCATTCCTTTCCACTTTGGTCTAAGTTGATTATAGATCATAGTAGAAGATAATCACAAGCCATGTCTAACAACCTTGCTTAACTGCCTTTTCCGAGCACTTGTGAAGTATTAGCACTTACCACTTCTGCATTAATCCTGAAACCATTGTCTTCCCCATGCTAGTTCTAAATATATATGTGTCTTATTGGGAGAGTCAGAGCCTGATTAACCAATTAATCCACTAATCAATGATCAAAGCAAGATGAGTAGGAATCTGCAGCATTGTTAACACACCAGAGCAGAAATTGAATAACTGGGTGCAATACAGTGGATTATATAGAACAAGCAAATAGACACCAGATGAGTAGAATAACCAAAACATATGCAGGTGTAAATGAGCTGCAGTATAATGCTGAAAGAAAGTTTTATAGCATAATTACAGAACATTAGCTTCTTCAGTTAATAAGATTGTTGTTGTTATTATTTTATATTGCATACCTGTCTGTTCAAATCATATCTTATTCCTTTTCTAGCATTGACATTAAGGTTCTGCCTGCTATCTAGATTTTTTTGCATTCCCCTGAAGTGTATTCTGAATTTTTATAGTAACATTATTTTAGTGACCATCGTGCCACAGTTACTGAGAAGACTGTGAAAGAAAGCTATATCTGAACAAGAATGGTATAAGAGATGGAGCAAATATGAAGAGTAACATATGCCATGTTCACTGAGGCCAGAATAGGCAATACAACTGTTGGGACTGAGGAATCACCAACTGTGCAAAAGAGGAGAGGATGGGACTGAGTTGTCCAAAAAAAGGAACCGGGAAGTGGGAGATGAGCTTGAGCAGTTTTGACAGAGCAACAAAAAGCCTCCTAAAGACTGCGAGTTTTACTTTGTTTATTTTCATATACTATGTGAACAGAAAAGTGGAAAGATAAAGTTTGTGGAGAACCCTGTTATGAATAAAACAAAAGTAAATACCAACTTGAAATTACCCTGGGTGTTACTGTCCCTTCTTCTGAAAAAGGTATTGCCACTTTTGCCATTTGAGTAAGTTCCAACACCATATACTATAGTAGTTAAATTCCAAACTGCAGAGGTACAGAACAAAATGAAATAATGAATAAACGACTTAACACCGATTGAAAGTTGTCACAGTCACAGTCTGCAACATATTACAACATATTTCTAAGGTAAACCTTATCCTTATGGACGAAGGGTCCATGAATGTCAGGCCAACCCTAACTATTTCAATTCATCAGCACTCAAGGCATTATGAGGATTTAGTGTGCTTAATTTAATTAATTGCTTGAAATCAGAGCAACCAAAGTTATTCATCTCTTTCTTCACATTGTCATTAGCTTAAATGTTACATTCTCCTACAAATCTTGAGATATTTTCTTTGTGGATGTGACACATAAGCTATTAATAGCTGTATTAATCAGACCATTTGAAAAATGTGTAATAAAGGAACAATCAGTGAAATTTCTGACCTTGATAGTTGAGATGAAGTCTATGAAAAGATGGTCCCTACTGAATATGCATTGTAAAAGGCAAATATGCATATACGTTTCAGTTTGGTTTTCAAGAAAACTTTTAGCAATACATTTTTATAACATGCTTTCCAAGTATTTTAACTAAGGTTACTGTACATGTTCAAAACCCAAACTATCATGCTTGTAAGAATGTCAAGAAAGTATCTATTTATATACTAAAATATAATAAGGCCACTGTGTCTTGATATAGAGATGGTATGGCTCTCAAAAAAGCAATTGTTTGCACATTCAAATTTCTGCCAGGAAAGGAACACATCCGAAGTTTAGGAATATAGTAGTCCTAGAATTTGTAAACCCAGAGTCCATTCCATACAGTGTTCTTTACAACTAATTGTAATTAACAGATTCATTAGCATTTGTGTGCTTGCAATGTATTTTCAAAGATTTGAGCCCAACACTAGGGATGAGAGATACAGATTCAAGTGGTAAACATTTTTTGCAAATTTTCTAGAATTTTGCTATGCATTTAATTGCACCGGGAAAAAAATTAGCATTTTTTCCACACATGAACATTTTTGTTAAATCAAAAAGTGGCAGTTTAGCTCATCACAACCCAGCATTGACTTCTGATTCGGCAGTGCTTGACAGAAATTATACATTCTTGAGGCTTTGATGTAGTGGAACTTACAATCTAATGTCCCTATTACATTCACACACTATAAAAATAAGATTATAAAACTCGCCTCCAAGCTAGGATTAAAAAATGAGCACCTGATTAGAGGCCACTGAAAGCAACATCAAAGGGGGTGGTGAGCAGCATCATCAGAGGGGGTAACTTGTAGGGATGTAGCGAACTGTTCGCCGGCGAACTAGTTCGCGCGAACTTCGACTGTTCGCGTCCGCCGCAAGTTCGCGAACGTCACGCGTCGTTCGCCAATAGGCGTTCGCGTCAAAATCGTTCGACCATTCGATCGCTAAAATCGAACGATTTTCGTTCGAATCGAACGATCGAAGCCATTGGATTGAATGAAATCATTCGATCCAATGGCTTCGATCGTTCGATTCGAACGGAAATAGTTCGATCGAACGATTAAAATCCTTCGATCGTTCGAATCGAACGATTTTCGGATGTTCGAAGTTCGCGAACTGTTCGCATTTTTTGCCGGTGTTCGCGAACGGCGTTCGCGAACACATTGTCGGCGGTTCGCTACATCCCTAGTAACTTGTAGTCCACAAGCCACTGGTTGGGAAACGCAGGTTGATAGCCTTAGTGCTGTAGCGAGTGTTAAAAAATGAGGTGGTAAAGATCAAAAGCAGAAGAGACTTTAAGAAAAAGCCAAGAGCAATTTATTGTGAATACCATTAGGCATATGCATGTCCTATTCGGATGATTTTATTAAACAAAATAAATCTTTCAGTGTTTTCTAAAAAGTATTGGGTTCGAGTAAACTTTTTCAATAAACTAAATTTGTATTTTTTAAGTTGCACCAAAGCTGCATAAAAAGTGTTTTCTGTACCAAGACTTTGGATTGCAAAGAATAGGTATTAATGGTTTGGTGGAAGTTTTTGCGATGATAAAATACATTTCCTGTCTATACATGACTTACTATCAGGGCTGGATTTACAATGTGGGTGCCCCTAGGCCCGCTGTCATTCGTTGCCCCCATCCCCTCCCTTTTATTCGCTCAAATTTTCATCAGCGGGACTGGAGCAATGGGGATTCGCATATGGGGAAAAACTATTGTATCTCCAAGTGTTTCTGAAACAATGTGGGTGCGGTTGGGCAGCATGCAGCCCCCTAAAATCCTGCCACCCTTGGTGGCTTCTCCACAAATCCAGGCCTGCTTACTATAGCAAATAACTACTAATATTTTAAAATAAAAAATTAGAAAATTTAAATCCATACCCATAAGTCACCTAGGACATAACCCAGTTATACCCAGTATCATCCACAGTCCATCCCATTTATACCTGATTTTGGCTAAGCCTCCATTTTGAGGTATATTTGCTGGAACTGTCTGAGACAATTTGGCATAGCAAACATTATAAAGTAACTTATAAAAAGGCATTCAGTGTCAAGTGCAGTAGGTAAAGGGGTTAACTTACCCAGAAAAAAGGGAGGTCCAGGTGCTCAAGCCCCAGACCTTTCAGCTTAGGGAGGTAAGTGATGCAAGCCCTTCATTATCTATTTGCAAACATTATATAGTGCTATATTCAAAAATGATTTACACATATTTATCAGATATACAGGGAAAAATTACCTGTCCTGTCTACACTGGGTTAAGAAGAAACATAAGACTTTTAAACAAAGATAAATGTTGTAATGAGGCCAGCTATTACCTTGCGACTCATGGCATTTCCTTGACCAGCAACTATCTTCTTCTTAAAGCAAATGTATAGATATTTACCTCTAACAGTTTGGAAGCTGGAAGCATTCTTCAACTTCAGCTGTGTTAAAGTTTAGCCTCTGGCTCTGTTTCATAGATGTATTTCTTCAGGAGCTACAGCAGTGTGTCTGCACTCTTGATGTTAACTTATACCTGTGGCAGAAAGGTAATTGCCTTCCTTGATTTGAAGATAATGAAGAAGGATAACCTATTTCTGACAGAGGTGTATTGAAAAGGAGCTTCAAGGCATAGATTATACACCTTAAAACATTACGAAGGACAAACCAGGAAGTAAAACTAATATCAAGGGAACACTCCACTGGAACAAAGGATTGAGAAATGGACAATGGCAACCTACTGGGGAGAAGTTCTGTTCAAAAGCACACAAATAAGAATGTGGCTAAAGAGAAGTAAATCAAAGATTTCAGTAATAAATTGCCAAGCTGATCTTGACACAATACTGGGAAAGTGAATTATTCATTGTTTATTTGGATGAAAAAGCTAAGTAGGCATCAAAATATTGAAAATAGTGATGGGCAAATCTGCCTTGTTTAGCTTTGCCAAACATTTGTGAAACTGTATAAATTAACAAAATACATTGAATTTAATGGGCAGAAAACAATTTAATTGGTAAACCCAAAGAAAACAGAAACAAGGTGCCACGAAAAAAAACTCCCATAGACTCTAATGTAGTTTGCTACAAAAATTTCACACAAAAAAAAATTGTTGCATGACAAAATATTCGTGACAATATTCGCGATTTCACATATTTAAATGAAGCTAAGTGGGACAGTGTAAGGCCGCCGGGAGCATGAAGAGATGCATCTGTTCCCGGCGGCGAAGAATCCAAAATGGCGGCACCCAGTCGGCCCACGTGGACGATGGGATGCCAGCGCCGCAACGCCGATGCATGTGTAAAACATGCAAGCGCAAACACGCCGGCGCAAGCACAACGGCGTAAGGACGCCAGTGATGTCACTATGGCGCCAAATTCAACTATAAAAGGGCGCCCAGGACACCAGAAAACCAAGAATAGGTTCTGTGACCCTGAACCTGGGTTCCTGTATTCCTGTATTCCTGACTCCTGATTCCTGCTCCTGCCTTGGTTTTGACCCCCTGCCTGGACTCTTGCTATTTGATCCTGATCTGCCTGCCATTGAACTCTTGCCTGGACTTTGACCTTGTATCTTGTTTAACCCTTTTGATACCGTGACCTTGCACCCTCAAGAGGGCTTCCTCCTTGATCCTGACTACCTCCCAGGAGGGAGCTCCCGGCTCCCTGACAGACAGATTCGCTAGTGAAAGTGAAAATTTGGAGTAGTTTCCAAAAATTAACATCTATTTATTTTGGGTAAATAACTTTGCAGTGGTGAAAATTCTCTTTGCATTGGCGTAAATTCACCTCTCTTCTCCAGGTGAACTTTCTCCAGCCAAAATGCTCCAATTTACTAAGAGCACAAGAATGTATTTTCACCAAAATAAATTTTTCCAGGATCAGACTGGTGGAATGCCATAATAAAGATAGAGCAGCTACTTTTAAATCTCATTATCAACATCATCCTTTCCATGCTAATCTTCCACATACATCATTTCTCCATGGTGAAAATTCTCTACAATTCTAGATTGTATGGGGGAAACATATTCGTGTATTTTCACAGAAAATTGACATCAGGAGAAAATTCAACATATGTCTCGAATGTACTTATAATTTTTAGTAAAACTATGTTGTGAAATGTGTGGATTGTGCCTGTTTTTGCCCTTGGCCACCTGATCTCCTAATGTAAATGACCCCTAATGTGTTCCTAAGGGCTAGCAGTCCTAACTGTGTATGAATTCTGAAACCCATGCATGGTTTTCTGCTGCACAATTATTCTGATATTTTATATTCATCTATGTACAGTAGTTTTCATGACAAATTATTTTTCATAAACATTTTTATACTAATTTTATTGACCACAAATTGCTTTAGAAATTGAAGGTAATACATTGACAATGCCATAGTATTCTTTTTTATACATTAGTTATATTTATCAAAACTACATTAATCAAAGAATCCTCCATTTGCAATTCCAGCTTTGGAAATCTCTTGCATTCAGTTTGACCTTATCGTAAAGCATTGCCTAAAAAAACTCTATGTTTGAGGTCTGGTGACTGTGACAGTCAGTTCATAAAAGACAATACTTTGGCTTCTTTCCCAAATCGGTTTTGCATAGCTTAGAAGTTTGAAAATTTGCACAATCAAACAAATACATTTTTCAAATCAAAATGTTTCTCTGAGCATTTAACAGTATTCTAATAAAGTTTTTTTTGGCCTGTAGATCATCTCCTTGGTGGTTCTTGTTGCCAGACCTTCCTTCCTCAACACAAAGAAAAGGAAAAATTCCATGTGAGGAGGTAACAGGATCTAAAGGGAATATCTTCCAGATGGAAATAACAGGAAGTTTTTCATCTTCAAAAGTACAAATGTTTGATAGTAGTAAAGAAGAATCTGCAGAATTGAATAGTGCAATTAAATTGTGCATAAAACTGAGGAGACTAAATTATTTTCTTCTGATCAAGATGGTATGTGATAAAGATTGGTTTTACAGCTTAACCCTATGGTTAATGCTAATATAAATATTGCTGCTTCATCTATCATGTTGATTTACATTCCAGTTTTCCGTTAAGGAAGAGTACCAAGATCATGGTTGAAATAACCCATGGTGCCCTCTTGGGAATTGTGTTGTCACAATAAAAAATGTTTACTTTTTATTATTCTTTATTATTATTAACCTACATAGAGTTGATATATTATTTGGTTCTTTACCGAGAATGTTTAATCATTCAGTTCTTGCCCCAGTGGAGCTTACAAGCTAATTTCCCATTCACACACACGCACACAAAAAAGCCCACACACTAGGGTCTATTTCATTAGAAACCAACTAATTACCAGTGTGTTTTATACTGGTGCTTGAGAGCAACGTTTATTGCATTTTTTTTTTTTAGAGGAAAATTAGTTCTTCCACTTTTAAGAAGTTATTGACTTTCAGTACTTCCATGGGGTGTTTATTAAATAGTGCAGCCCTGTCTAGCTTTAATACTAGGCTCCAAAATCAGTGAAAAGACATTTAAGACAGCAAATGCAGTTTGTAGTTTTGGATACTTGCTGTCATTTTTTTTTCATGCAGAATCCCTAATTCTAGTATGTTCTACTATAATTCTACTATATTGTTTACGCCACACTGATTGATATGTCAAAAACCGAATTGCAAGTTGTTGCTAAAATTTTCATATAGATAATAGCTTGACTTCTGCCATGATAACACAGTTAGCACAGGGTGGGACTGAGGGGCCCAGAGCCCACAGGGGTGGCTGTCTTAGGACCCCAATCCCTTCTGTAACGCCTCCTCTGGGCTCCTGCTGAAACCCCCTACAGCCCTCCCTGTGTACCCTTTTCTTGCCACCACTGGGCCAGAAAATGAGGTTGGGGACAATGACAACGGATTAGTGTAGGGATTGGGTATGGACCAGTGGGGTCCTAGAAGGCTGAGGCCCAACTGTTTTTTCCCCATCCTCCTGCTGGTCCAGTCCAACCCTAAGTTAGCATGCAATTGTTTGGGCGCAAGCCTGGTGTGTTTATTTAAGAAATGTAATGGGGTGTCAAGCCTGGGTAGTAAGTCCAGATGTGAGGAGGCAAGGAGTGATCAATAGTCCAGATTTAGCCAGAAGCGGGGTACCAGGGAATAAGCGGAAGAATCGTCAGGGACAGGCCGAGGTCGAGGCAGGCAGGATTAGAGCGTAACCGGAAACAAGCTGGGTCGGGGGCAGGCAGATAGTAAGCGAAGTCCAGAAACAGGCAGGGGTCAAGCAGGAGGAAGTCAATCAGAAGTCCGAGGAAACAAGCCGAAGGTCAAAGCCGAAATCAGAAATCAAGTCACATCCAGGAGCTAGGATTATAACCAAGCAAGGATCCTTCTCCAGAGCGTCTTTTTAAAGTAATGTTTTGGCGCCAAACGTGAGGACGCTAGCGTCATTACGCCGCACGCCGTTGCGTCAGCGGACGTTTCGTCGCCCGCGTCCACCCCGGCGCGCGACAGTTTTTGACGCGCCTGCGTCCGCGTCCATGTTGACGCTCGTGCACGAATGGGCCTTACATGGGGTAGCGATGGAGCATATGTCAGGGTTTCCAAACTTCATTAGGCACGCTTGCAAAGAACAAAAACTATGAACTATGGTTGCAATTTATAAATGAGCCCCATAGTCTCACAATACTGATGGATAGATCATATTTAGGGGTGTTAATTAGCATTATTTTTTAACCAAAGGGCTCTTTTGATGCACTTTCCATTGCCTGTAGAGGCATGTGAAAGCAGGAGATACAAGCAGCTGTGATGAAAAAAAACCCAAACCAATGAAGTAGTAAAAAAGACCCAGCGAAGTAGGATTCTGAAAAATAAATTAATTGAAATTGGTTAAAATAAAAATAAAATAAAATAAAATTGGTCTAAATTTTAAATGTGTATCTTCCTTTTAAGTACTGGCACAGAAAATACTGCTCATTTACACAGGTTAACTCATTTAATCTCCTGTGTACATTTTTTCCCATTCTGTTTCTGGTCTTACTTTAGATCAGTGGTTCCCAAACCCATACCTGTCCTCAGGCACCCCTGCCCTCAAAACAGCATATGTTTTCTGTATATCTTCATAGCAAAACATGTCAATCTATGGAAGCAGTCACCTATCCCTCTGATTAATTCACTTGCATTAGGAATGGGTTCAGCAGCAGCTCCATGGGCAGTTTTGGGAAACCCAGTCTTCATTCTAACTAGGGATGTAGCGAACAGTTCGCCGGCGAACTAGTTCGCGCGAACTTCGACTGTTCGCGTCCGCCGAATGTTCGCGAACGTCACGCGACGTTCGCCAATACGAGTTTGCGTTCGATTCGAACAAAAATCGTTCGACCATTCGATTCCTTCGACCGCTAAAATCGAAGGATTTTCGTTCGAATCGAACAATCGAAGCCATTGGATCGAATGAAATCATTCGATCGAATGGCTTCGATCGTTCGAGTCGAACGAAAATCCTTCGATCGAACGATTAAAATCCTTCGATCGTTCGAATCGAACGATTTTCGGATGTTCGAAGTTCGCGAACTGTTCGCGAACTGTCCGCATTTTTTGCCGGTGTTCGCGAACGGCGTTCGCGAACACATCGGCGGCGGTTCGCTACATCCCTAATTCTAACAAATATCAACATACATATGCAAAAAACTAAGCCACATTTTAAATGATATTGCCCTGCTTGATACATTAAATTAACCTAATCTTCACCATTTGTATGATATTTTTTCTTTAAAGGAAAGTGTTTTTCGCCACTTTATAGCACATATTAATGCCAAAGAATCTGCTGAAATGATATTGATTTTATATACACTGGAAAAGTCTGGAGCATGTCACTAATGGGGTTTTAAGCCACTTAGAAATGCGAGTAGCTAGCCGCTCCTTTGTCAGATAATGTGAGGTAGATTTATACTCTTTTATCCGTTGACACTATGCTTATTTAAATCACCTCTTTTCTTTTGCCGAGAATTGTAAGTAAAAGAGATAGTTGTGTACTTTATTTCAAATACCTCTTAATGAACGAGCCACCCAATATGTACTTGAATTAGGGCAGCTCTGGCGTGAAATGACTTCTACTTAGTTGAATGGCCAAGATTCATTTGAAAGTGAAAAGGTTTTAGTCGGGTAACACTGAACCACAGTAGTCTCCACTCTAAGATCATTGTGGGTAGATGTATCCATCAAGCTGAATAGAACTCCGCTCATACTTGAAATAAAAACAAAAAATAAACCAAATACATCAGTACACATTAATATAAACAACATATATCTGTGAGCTATTATTTTGTAATCAAAGTCAAATAAAGACTATAACAGAATATTACAAATAATAAACAAAAATAATAATAACTTTGGTGACTGATCATTATCCATCTACAGCATATAGGATTCATCTGTTATAAACAGTTTCGATGGACTTTTACCATTGTTTGCTAAGGACTTCATCTCATTCATCAATGTCTAAGATGTATTAAGCAAATGATGGGCAGCTATTAGTTGTCCCCAAGAACAAAATACTTGCACCTTTCATTCATAAACCATGGTAAAAATCACTTGGTATTTTCCTTTGGCAACTGTTCATAATTTGATGGAAAATTGATTAATCACACATTTAACTCAATGCAAGATCCTCTGCACTGTAATAAATTATGGCCATTAATCAATAAGTACAAAGTAATTCCAGGAGTCTGGAGACATGCTGGTTTCTAATAGAAAACTTGCGCTCAGGCCTTTCTGCCAGTGACCATTTCTAAGGTATTTTGCACCTGCCTCAATCCAATTAGATGACATAATTAATGAACCTCAATGCGCTCGATAATTTGTTATATAAAAGGAAATAGTGTTTTGGCACTTCCATTAAATTATATTTAACAACACTTTGCAAAGAAAGAAGTGGGAGGGCACAATAAAAGCTATATGTATTTTTTCTGTGTGTTTGCATTGCAGGCTTACAGAGGAATTTAATTAAACGTAAAAGGGATTTAAAATAAAAATGAATAGAAGCCCCTGATACCCATGATTTTTATATATGCTTTTTCTGCTTTTTTTAATTAGACAATTATTTCTCAATCCCCTGACAACACTGTACAGGCGAAGAGTGTTTAACTTGTGTGCTCTCAAGCTGTTTTGAACTACAACTCTCAGATCCCCACAGAGGACTATAGTTTAGACATTCCTACTGTAGATTTGGTTTCTATTAGTCCACATTCACTAATGGGCATTGCATATTAATGCAAATTCTAATAGCAAATTCTATATAATGTAACAACTCAAATACACTAACCATTTTTGATGTTAATATCACTAAATATGGAAATAATTCCACTGCCATCAAAGCTGAATAACAAACTTTGTAAATATGTCAGACAAGGGCCTATGAAACCAAGTTTATAAAGGGATGATGCTGTCAATGACTACACATGTATTAATACATACATATAAAATATGAGCCACAGAATGCACACAGGGAAGTCTAGATTTAGTTCATATAAATATACCCAGATCATTCATGAGATATTGGTAAAGCTTATTTTTGTTTTTGAGGACAGTACTTATGGAAGTTTCAACTTGTGTTTGAAGTGCGGTACTTTTTTATGTGTTCTACCACAAATTTCAGTCTGTCCATTGTCCATCTAAGGGATAGATTTATCAAAGAGTGAAGTTACAGGAGATCTGTAACTTCACTCTTTGATACATCTACTCCCAAGTATCCAGAGACCCGGACCCTTAATGCAAAAAAAATAGAAATCTTAAATTTTTCTACAATCATTTTGTTAATATCTACTTTGTGGGTACAAACCCCCAATGGCAAAATTCATACTTGTGTTGTCAGGTGGTGGAAGTATAAAAATGTACTGTATTGCAAATGAAAATTGACCTTGTGGATATGTAT
Source organism: Xenopus petersii (assembly GCA_038501925.1). NCBI lineage: Eukaryota > Metazoa > Chordata > Amphibia > Anura > Pipidae > Xenopus > Xenopus petersii. The sequence goes on along the minus strand of CM076680.1, from coordinate 41,368,107 downwards.
CCTAAAGGCAAACACTGGCTAATTCTGTACAGTATCTGACCAAGTGGATGATACTATAAGAGAGGCCATACAAGTTATGACCCTCATTCTTTTGATGATGATATTTGCTAATCAAATTAATAAATGTGTATGTTGGCCACATAATATCTCCGTTTCATGGCCATTGGTTGGCAATGTCTGGCCAACACATGTACAATTTTATTGGTATAGGTGTAGCCAACTTAAAAAAGTGTATGCCCAGTTTAAGAGGATTTGTGGATTTTTGAAAAAGTCATTTATTCAGAGAATCTGGTGGCTTTTTTTCAGTGTTTTTCTCTAGCCTCACAATTTTAGGGCTACATTACATGAACAAGTTATTGCTCAAAACATTTGTGGGTTTACTGCAGCCAATAAATAGTAGCAAATTCTGCTTTTAGCCTTTTAAAATCAACTATAAGTCACCCATGATAGGGTATTGAGAGATATGGTGACAAATCCAATATTCAGAAGTAGCATGTAGATCATTGATCTTAAAGTGATGTTTTATTTGTATTTTTTTTTTGCAAGCTATGTTTACCATAATAGCGATACCATACTTTTCTTGTCCTACTTTTATTATTATATAACCCTAATTTGATTACTGTCTCTTTAAATAACAATTAAATCTTGACAATCCAGGGCCCTGAGTCCCTTTTCCAAATGAAAAGTACTGGGAACTAAGATTTACAGCACAGTGCCTCCACCTAGGGAACAATGAGGAGCACACCTCAGGGGATTTCCACTAGGAAAAATAAAACACACACAGTTTGCAATAAAACAAATATAAACTTTATGTAAAACTGTATTTAGAAACTGTAAATGCAAATCACACATTATTATTTTACTCAGGGGAACCTGTGTGGACTATCAACCCCTAGCACAGTGTCTCAATGCTACAGTCCCACATAGGGTGGATAAATATAGAATAAATCCGGTCAGTTCAATGTCCCTTCCCCAAGAGCTTTTATGTCCCCAGGTAGCACTACCTGCACCAAGGTACCTTTCCCTTTTGAAAGTAGTAGCTGCTGGTACATGAGCAAGACCTGTCCTCACCCTGGGGAAACACACAGTGGCTAAAGTATCCACAGGTAGGAGATGGAAACTGGCTCTCGCTGATGCTCAAATACTTTCTCAAGCAGATCAAAACACAGCCTTTCCCTTCTTCCTGGAATCTCCTTTTAAGCAGCACTGTCACTTTACAGATCTGGATCTCTCTGGCTGCTGCAGCAGGAATCCCTTTATAAGCTCTGTCGGAAACCCTGTACATTTGACTCCAAAGTCAGGCACTCCCCCAAGGATGCACTGTGGCACCCAGCCAATTGTATGGCTCTCCAGCCTGTAACTGGGCTGAATGATGTCACAGACAGAAAAACAGAGGATGGATTTGTCTGATCCCTTACATTTACATGTTCTTTTATAGTGGCCTTCTACTTTTTGTCTAGGAGTAAAAAATATTTTTGCTGTTTTATTTCTCACTGCCTTCACATTTTTACAACGGTATCTGCAACCTTATTGTGTCCATTTCCATACCATTGTAAGAGTTGGGTAAGTACTGGCTATAATCGAAAGAATTAGCAAAAAATAATGAAAAAGTGCAATACATTGCATGCTACACCTTTACAGTAAAAATTTAGATAACGTTATGACCCCAATCCTGCAAGGCGCCAGTGCTAACCATTGCGTCACATTTCAGACTAAAACACCCATGGGATTTTTTAAAAAATATAAATGTCCAATGGGGTAGGAAGTGCATGACAAGATTTCCTATTTGCATATCAATTGCAATTTACTTAAAGAAGCCCTTTTGCTCAAGACATATATTTACTAATAAGTATTCAAAAGATTTTAGTGATATAAATCCTACAAAGTTAAGAGATACTTACTAGCCTCTAATTGTGTCACTAGGAGACACCATGAGCAGATAGAGGGACTAAAACAATTATCTGGGGATTATAGGTCTAAAAGACCTTTCACTGCTGTACCTGAAACAGACTTTGCCCATTTAATGCCTCCTAAGATGTCACAATGCCTCCTAAGCTGTGAACTTCAGTCCTAGTGATTAATGAAAAGCTGCAGGGCACAGCTAGAAGCTAAAGTCTCAATTATGAAAAAGCAGTAACTACTTTAATGTGCTGATGCTTTTATATTTAAACTGACAGCTGTGAAAAATGGCAATATTTCCAATCATGCCTTAATAATTTATCATTCATTTATTGGCATGTCCCAAATATTTCTACTTGTTCAGTTCATTTGAAATTGTGTTTTTTTGGTTTTGGATTACGGTAATCTGTATTTATCCTTTTACGTGCAGACACAATCAGTTTTATACTTTACAGAATAAATATGAACTACATTTCTACATTCACCACATATATCAGTGGAAGTTTTAGTAAAGTGATTTTGCATTAGTATAGGACATCCCATGTACATATGGGATCTGTTTCTCAGAAACCCATTATGCAGAAAACTTTGATGTGAATGTAATGTCTCATAGAGAACAAGCAATTTCCTATGTTTGACTGATACTTCTGGCCCATAGCGTAGCTTCCTTACCTGCATTAGGTTTATTTTAACAGATGAGCCTAATACTGTCAATTCTCTTGTGCACTACATGCAAACATTTGTTCCATAAAGTTTACCCATAAAGTGGATCACCGTACCAGAGGCCACCCCTTTAGACTAGAAGAAAAGAACTTTCATTTGAAGCAACGTAGGGGGTTCTTCACAGTCAGGTCAGTGAGGTTGTGGAATGCACTGCCGGGTGATGTTGTGATGCTGATTCAGTTAATGTCTTTAAGAGGGGCTTGGATGATTTTTTGGCCAGACATAATATCAAAGGCTATTGTGATACTAAATGCTATAGTTAGTATAGATATGGACATATATAATTTATGTGAAAGTATTGAGGGGTGTGTGTATGGATGCTGGGTTTTCATTTGGAGGGGCTGAACTTGATGAACTTTGTCTTTTTTCAACCCAATAACTATGTAACTATGTATGTAACTATGTTAGCCTCACCATTTTAGGGTTATGCTACATAGGCAACTTACTGCTCAAAATATTTGTAGGTATATTGAAGCCTACAAATTATAGCAAAGAGAACTATGCATTTAACATTGTAAAGTCACCCATTATAGGGTACTGAGACATATGGTGGCAAAACCAATATCCAGGTGTAGCATGTGTTTTATTTGTAATTTTCTTATTGCAAGTTATATTTACCATAATAATGATAGTGATACCACACTTTGTGTCCTACTTTTAGAAATGCATGTGCATAATGGTCATCTACTTTTTTTTATAGGAGTAAACAATGTTGTTGCTGTTTTAGTTCTCACTATCTTCACATTTTGACAACAGAACCTGCAACCTAATAGTGTCCATTGTTAAGAGTCTTGTACATTGATCTCATTGATTTTCTAACACAGGCACTAAACTGTCGCAGTCATTTTATTAATAGAACCCAATAAGCAATTCATTTTGAGCAGTCTACTACAAATTAGAAAATGAAACCCCACTTGGATGTGTTTCACATTGGGAAATTCCTCCACTCTCAGTTCAGTTCTATGGGATTGGAAAGGTTAAAACTAAGTAAGCCTTATCAGAAAGGTCAACCTAAATATACCAGTAAACCCTCAAAGTAGTGCTGCTCTGAGTCCTCTGTCAAAAGAAACACAGCATTTCTTTCTTTCTATTGTGTACACATGGTCTTCTGTATCAGAATTCCTGCCTTCAGCTTAAACCTCCTTGCCCCCGGTAAGAGCATGCTCAGTTTGTTCATCTCCCCCCCCCCTTCTCTGCTGTAATCTGAGCCCAGAGCTATAAGTGAGCAGGGAGAGACTCAGGCAGGAAGTGATGTCACACCAAGCTAATACTGCAGCTGCTATCCTAAACAAACAAAGAGCTTCTAGAGTGTTTTACTCAGGTATGGCAAAATATTCTACAGAATAAATATAGCATTCTAGCTTGCACTAATGCAGATAATCTATTGGCAATAAAATGTCTCAGTAGTTTTCCTTCTCCTTTAAGAGTGTATTTAGGGTTAAACTTTCACTTTCAACCTTGATACATAGGTCTTTAAAAATCCCATATAAATGAATATAGAGTAGAGGAATTTCACTCTGGCAGACTGTCTTAACATGATACTGATGCTAAAAAATGACTTTTTAAAGTATGAATATACATTAAGGGGCCCATTCACTAAGTTCGAGTGAAGGAATAGAGGAAAAAAACTTCGAATTTCGAAGTGTTTTTTTGGCTACTTCGACCATCGAATGGGCTACTTCGACCTTCGACTACGACTTTGACTTTGAATCGAAGGATTCGAACTAAAAATTGTTCGACTATTCGACCATTCGATAGTCGAAGTACTGTCTCTTTAAGAAAAAACTTTGACCCCCTAGTTCGCCACCTAAAAGCTACCGAAGTCCATGTTAGCCTATGGGGAAGGTCCCCATAGGCTTCCCAAGTTTTTTCTGATCGAAGGATAATCCTTCGATCGATGGATTAAAATCCTTCAAATCGTTTTTGTAAATAATTTTTAGTTGATGTTCCTAAACCTGACTGTTTTGCCAACCTGACTGTCCCATCTCAGCCTCTCAGTTAAAGTTTCTAATAGTGATGGGCGAATTTATTCGCCAGGCGTGAATTCGCAAAACGGTGCGAAAATTCGCTGGCGATAAATCGCTAGCATCAAAAAAAACCTGATGCCGTTTCACAAATTTTTCACCTTTTCGCTGGAAATTCGTGAATTTTTCCGCGAGGAAAAACGGGCCAAATTTACCCATCACTAGTTTCTAATGCTAACGGACTTCTGCTACACAAATATGGCAGGCCCCTCATAGACGAGCACGGGGAGTCAGATGTGTAATGTAAAAGCTTTAAGCAAATACTTTATGACAAAATTATAAGTAGCAAACAAAGTCAATACAATGATAAATTTAAAAATGGTTTAATTTATGGTATCTCTTTAAGCTCTAAATTCACTTTTTGTTAAATATGCTCCTTACTGAGTACTAAGCGGCAAATTAGGCATCGCTAGTGAAAATTTACCAGAAAACCCACCCGCAGGGACATCGCCAATATACTAACAGACACAGAGGACAATTGGCTAGCGAAAGAGACCGTCACTAGTGCAGTTTTGCGCACTATCGACAGGGAATTTTCTCTCAGGTGAACGATTCTTACTCCGCAAATTCATTAAAGTGCGAATTTTACAGAACGTTAATTCTTTCGCCAAAGTTTCTTACGCCACTAGACATGGTGAACTGATAAGATGAAGCTACATCCTCTTCAATCTCCTGTCAGTGACATCATATCCTGTTTGTAAAAAGTCATAAAAGTTCTAAAAAAGCTGCAGTTTTTTCACATTTTAAAGTGGGATTGCCTTCAAAAGTTCTAACTATTAAAGATTTTTGTGTTAACATTTTTTTCAACCATTTGAGGGGCATGCCACATTTGTTTTAGGGTGGGCTCATGTCTAGGGCATAAGAGGATCTTTTTTGTCTTTGTTTTGTTTCATTGGAAATTTGTAATAATAAGTGGCCACTTCAAGCATTTGCACCAACAGCTCTAATAAAGATATATATACAACCTTTATATACCTATCCAAATTGACCTAAGCATAAGAGTACTAACGAAGTTTTGTTAGGCAGAAATGAGCGCTAGCGAAAGTTCACTATGAAATGCTTGTGCTGATAAATTAACTCTAGCGAAACCTTGCCAGCATTCGACTACAGAGAAGCAACTTTGCATTTTAGCGAATAAGCATAGTGGTAACAAATTTGCACCTGATGAAGTGGTGAAAATTGTGGAAGAGCCTTCGCAGGCGAAAATTCGCCCTTTAATGTATTTGCCCTTAAGGCGTTTTTCACCCCTGCAAGTCAAACATCACTTTTTTTTTTTGAATTTGAAACAGTTTCGCGAATTAATTCACCGGTGGCGAATCGCGGGAATTCGCTGCAAATTTGCACCTGGCGAATGAATTCGCCCATCACTAGTCTCCATACATTCTTTCCTGTACATCATATTTTGTTCTCTCTAGTCCCTGGCTATAATGTGGAAGACCTGCAGGTGAAGGGAACTTTTCATGAATATTTTATTCCAATATGTGGAGGAGAAAATTCATTGACTTGCCTTTTGACGTAGAATCCATGTTGATGGCCAAATGAGACAATAACACAAACATCAGCCTGTGTATCACCATATAAGTACACCATCATGGTAGTACAACAAAATTATAATGACAGAATACTGCTTCATAGATTCCATATAAAGAAACCATATATACAGGTATTCCACATTTTATTCACAAAATCGTGGCGTGATTCACTTCCAAGTGACAATGTAAATGAGACAGTACATGCACTTGTAAAAAAAATAATATGTAAATTGAATAGGAAAAGTGTATTCCTCTGAATAATCTTCTAGCACACAGGCTATTCTAGTTGATATCAGATGTCACATAAATGCAAATCATTCCAGTTCCCCCCACCCTTTCTACCCTCTGTGTTAAGTTTAATTCTGATCATTCATATGTTGCTAATCATTGTTCCTAACCAGCACACTATAACTTTCTCAGAACGTGAACAGCCTGGATTTATTTGGAAACATGATTTAAAAAAACTAATTTCTTCCGTTGTCATGATTCATTTTGTAGTTTATCATTTTGCTGCATTAACAAATTAAACATAAAGAATAAAACTAGATTGCATATTTACTCATCCGCTAATCTCTGAACTATTTGAGATGAAAATTAATTTGGCCTCTTGGCAGACGAGTAGGAAATTCTAATTACTTGCTCCCACTAAATTAAGCCTATGCATCATTTTTTATATTGTTAAGAAAGACTATTTTCTCATTTTATGCACACATCTAGTGGGAATGGAAAATAATTGATACGTTCACTATATTGCGTGTCATTAGAGATTCAGTATATCTGCGGATTTGTTTTGTTTTGTCATATGACTGGTAATACATGGCTAAATGTTCTAAACTACAATGCACTTTGCACAAGAAAACACTGAAGCAATGCTAATGAACAAAATTCCCGGTGTCTATGGCAAATTATGTTTGTTTGTTTTTTTAATTTCTGTACTAGAAAAGCTTAAGCAAGTGCACACGCCAAACCCATGTGCTCAGACTGGGTTGTTTAAGCTTCCCAATAATGACATCTATTTTGTGTATTAAAATGCAAATCTCTATAAATGAACCGTTCCAGATATACCACCAGCACAGAAACAAATTAGAAAATGTATTTAGTGTTTAAGTTTTACTAGAGTTGTGAGCAGTTGTTAATAGCTTTCTTAATAGACACAGCAGATTTATTAATGAGCACAGTAATTTGGCCTTTCTTACTGAGAGGGAATCTATATGCTATACACGTCACAGACCTTTAGTCAAATGTGAACAAAAATCCGCCTTAATTCTCCTACAAACTAAACCACACTGACCTGAGGATACCCTTCACACCCCACTGAAAATTATCACTATAAATTAAACTATAAAATAATTCCAGAAGGAAATGAATTAGAACGGTGAGAACTGATACAGACAAGGCAGACCACTGCTGCATGGGTGAAGTAGTAAATACTCATCATTGTTATTGCTTCATATCTGTTTTATAATGATCTCATATTAAACTGATAGCTGAGATAATGTACTAGTAACAAGTAACATTCTAATTCATTACACCATCCCTTTGGAAGTCAGAATAGCAGGTCAGTAGGACAGTGTCTGAAAAGAAAGATAAACAATTAAAAATAACAATAATATATGTAAACCCTTACCGATGAGCTGTATATTTTTATGAGTTGCCAGGGTCAGTGATCCAGACAACAAGACAGGAAATTGGCAGAAGGAAGCCTAATCATCTAAAAGTCATATACAATAAATAATAAGGACCAATTGCAAAGGTACGTAAGGGCAGATTTATCAAGGGTCGAATTTAGAGTTTATGGTAGCTTGAAATTAAAAAAAAACAAAAAAAACAACCAACCAAAATTTATTAAAAAATTCAAATAGGATCGACCTGCAAATCGAATTTGATTTGCGCTTTTTCACAAAAAACTAATTTTTTTTAATAAAAATAATTTTCTATTTCAAAACGACTCCAAATTCATTGTAGGAGGTCCCCCATAGGCTAAAACACCAATTTGGCAGGTTTAAGATGGCGAATAGTTGAATTTGAATTCTTAAAGGAACAGTACATAATACATTTTGAAATGTGATTTTTTTTTTAAACTTCAATCAAATTTGGACTATTCCCTAGTTCAATTACACTAAGAGGCAGATTTATACTTCAAAATCCGAATTAAAAAAGACCAACCAAAAATTTTTTTGCCCGAATAGGTCCATTTTCGATTGAATAGGTCTGTTTTCGATCTAATTCGAATCGTACGATTTGAAGTTTTCCCCCCAAAAAAACGTTGGTTTATCAAAGTCCACCAGTTGATTTCAAATAGGTTCTAAAACAGTAATTTGGCAGGTTTTCAATTCGACCTTTGACAAATCTGCACCTAAGTATACACCCATCTATAAAATACTAAAGGGCAGATTTATCAAAATGTGACTTTAAATTTTAAGGGATAAATACACCCACGTTTTATTCATTCCTATGGGATTTTTTGAAAGCGTATTTATCGAATGGTGAGTTCTAATTTTCACCCATTAAATATGGTTCTAAAAACCCATAGGAACGATTAAAATATGGGTGCATTTTTATTATTTAAAATCTAAACTCATGTTTTGATATATCTGCTCCTGAAAGTGAACATATTTTCCATGGGCAGAGCCACATACCTGCCCCATTTCCCCAACTACTGGCCTAGAAATAATTATCACTCACCACTTGTCTTTCCTTGGAATTCATGTTGGCCAAAGTTTTATAACATTATATAGTTATAAGCAATAACAATACATAACCATAAATATAAATAACAGGTACATAATAACAGTGTTACAACAATAATATTGACAGTAATATAACAGTAATACTCAGAAGGTGCAAAGTGATGGACTAAAACTAGGTGCATGACAATCTTCCAGGCTATCATTTGCTTATGACCTTGAGCATGGTGGATATGCCGTATTGCATGCTTCAACCAAGGTATGTCAATGTAGTGTAACAGAGAGACAAACACTCTTAGAGAGGTTGCATCCAATTATCTCCCACTGACAAACTTGGAACTTGCTGAACTCCACTCTGTTAACCAACTATCACTATTGTCAGGGACAATGGGCTATCATCCTTTAAACTCTTGCCTAATCATAATCCCTAAATACTCACCTTTCCGAGTCAACTTAACCTGTATTCCATTAACACTGGCCCCAATTGTGACAACTAGCATAAAGGAGGGTGGGTGGGACTCCCTTTCCAATATCCAAAATGGATGTCCCCCCTAAATACCCTTGATTCAAATTACCTACACCCCTACCCTTCTCTATTTATTATTTAATGCATACATTAATTTTAAGAAGATTAATGTATGGAGATCCAAATTACAGAATGATCCTTTATGCTGAAAACCTCAGGTCCTGAGCATTCCAGATAATAGATCCCATACCTGTACATAGTTGTGCCAATTGCTTGGGGATATTACTTTTTTAGGCACTGTGATGAATAAAATTCTCATAAACACATAATTAATGAAAACTTACTCATGCTAATTCATTACACCATCCCTTTGGAAGTCAGAATAGCAGGTCAGTAGGACAGTGTCTGAAAAGAAAGATAAACAATTAAAAATAACAATAATATATGTAAACCCTTACCGATGAGCTGTATTTTTTTATGGGTTGCCAGGGTCAGTGATCCAGACAACAAGACAGGAAATTGGCAGAAGGAAGCCTAATCATCTAAAAGTCATACACGATAAATAATAAGGACCAATTGCAAAGGTACGTAAGGGCAGATTTATCAAGGGTCGAATTTAGAGTTTATGGGAGCTTGAAATTCGAAAAAAAAAACAACCAACCAAATTACCTACACCCCTACCCTTCTCTATTTATTATTTAATGCATACATTAATTTTAAGAAGATTAATGTATGGAGATCCAAATTACAGAATGATCCTTTATGCTGAAAACCTCAGGTCCTGAGCATTCCAGATAATAGATCCCATACCTGTACATAGTTGCTTGGGGATATTACTTTTTTAGGCACTGTGATGAATACAATTCTCATAAACACATAATTAATGAAAACTTACTCATGCCCCAAAGTAGTGAAAAAAGATGAAAATACAAGAAAAAACAAGGCATAAAACATAAGTGAAACAGGGCCTCTATAGGTTCAAATACAAAGAAATAAGTACTGTCAATTTGCCACCATGGTTTTTGCCAACATTTTCTCCCAGAATTTAAGCTCCAATATACCAACTATAACTCATTGAAAAATTAATACTTACAGCTAATGTAGGCTCTACGAATTAGAATATGGCATTGCTTAACTTTACATGCATTTTTGTATGCAGGGTCAGACTGGAGCCTTGGGAGCCAACCGGGGCTGCAAATCTAGGGGCCTCTTGGCAGTCCCTGGGGGCCCCTTCCAACCTCCAATTCTTGGCACTCAACGATTGTATGGAGCTGGTCATCAATAATGGATTAACAAATTGCGTGCGCTCACCCTCTTGAATCCACGGGTACTAATCCACCGTGCTACAACATAGTAAGCGTCCCCGGATCCAGACGTATTAATACAAATTCAGCAATTGTACTATGGAGCACACCGGTGGTTGTGGAAAAATCAAGTCTTCTTTATTGAAAAAATGGTTTTAAAATCATCAGAACAGTTTACATGTGGATATGACAACCCCCACACTTGACGCGTTTCGTGGCATCTCGCCACTTCCTCAGAAGTGGTCATGGCGGAGCTGCGCACATATGCTCGTACTCATCACTCCGGTTCATTTCCTTAGGGGGCCAGCCGTGAGAGCAGGTCATGGCGGCACTGTGCACGCATGCGCATTCACGCTGCTCTGGTTTATTTCTTTAGGGGGCCAGCCGGGGGAGCAGGTCTGGGGCCCACCGGGTTTTTTCCCTGTGTCCCACCGGCCCAGCCCAACACTGTTTGTATGGCACAGTTTTGTAGTTACTATTTAGTGCTGTGCCTGATAATAGTATTAGTGACTTTATGATGTACAAGTCTTGATTATTATTCTTGATTTATGAAAAACCCATTTGCCAGATTATCTACCATTCTGCATGTAGATCATTGACACTTTGTCAATGTGATTTGTGATATTTAACTGGTGCAATGAAAATCTTTCAATGCAGGGTGGCTAAATGTAGGTATTTAAATAAGAAATTAATAATTTTTAAATAAGCTTGAATAAGCTTCATGATCCAGTATTTAAAAAGAACATAAATATTAAAAATACTCATCACATTCACATATAAGGGGTTATTTATCAAAGGTCAAGTTTGTGAGGTTTTTTCTACCTCGAATAATCTCACAACTCGACTGTAAAAAACTCGATTGAATGCAATTGGGGGAAAATTTATCAAGTTTATTGGCTAAAAAAAACATAAATCTATTGCGTTTTTGAACACAAACCACTGTAAAATAACCGTAAATCATGAAGGCTAATACAGGCAAAATAAATATGGAAAATGACCAAAAACATACAGCCAAAGCAACCCAGGAGTTTATTAAAGCAAAGAAGTAGAATATTCTTGAATGGCCAAGTCAGTCACCTGATCTGAACCCAATTGAGCTGCATTTCACTTGTTGAAGATTAAATGTTGGACAGAAAGTTCCACAAACAAACAGCAAATGAAAGCCGCTGCAGTAAAGGCCTGGCAGAGCATTAAAAGGAGGAAACCCAGAATCTGGTGATGTCCGTGAGTTCAAGACTTTAGGCTGTCATTGCCAGCATGACATGTCAACCAAGTATTAGAAATTAACATTTTATTTTCAGTTTTATATTTGTCCATTTGCTTTTGAGCCCCTGAAATGAAGTGATTGTGCTAAAAAAAGGCTTTAGTTCCTTTTTTTCTATGCAATCTTTTTGTTCAACCCACTGAATTAAATCTGAAAGTCTGCAGTTCAACTGAGTTGTTTCATTTAAAATTCATTATGGTAACGTACAGAACCAAAATTAGAAAAAGGTTGTCTCTGTCCAAAGATTTATGGGCCTTATGTACATTTCATTATCTGGCTTTACATAAAAGATGAGATGAATGAAACAACTGCTTAAAATGCTTAATGCATAAGAACAGAAATCAAAAGAGATAATGTAACTGTTGGGGTACAAACAGAATGATTCATTTGTTACACAATAATCCACTTTACGGATTTACCATAAAGTATAACCTTCTCCTGGTCTTATGTATGATAGATTAATGCCTACCAATAAAAGCTAGTTATTATTGCATGGTCCACATAAGCATGAACTTCAATAAACTTAAATCAACAACATTTGCAACACTGTGGCTCTTTTACAATAACTAAGTGCAAAACTGGGTGTACAATTGTGTTCCTTAAAACTGATACACATAAATATAATAATCTGCTTGTAGTTATCCATACTAGTATAACACAAAAGTCGGCTTGACCAGGTAGTAAGTACAGGGTGTGTTGATGCACTCAATTTTGGCACCGGCGTTAAAGTCAATGGGTGTCTAAATAGTGTTGATGTATGATGGTTGCAGCGATTCCTTCTAGCAAACAACATAAACTTTCTTTACTTTACCATAGCTATGTAGTAGTGCTCATTGCAAAAAAAAAAAAAAAAAAAGGTCCAACCACTATGGTTTTCATATTTTTGCACTCTTAGTGCACATAGGCTCGGGTATTCACAAGGAGCATCATTCATATGTGCACATCAGAGAGAACCAGCAGGTAGAAAGCGCAGGAGGACCCTGTAAGTAAAAGGTTGCCATGTGTCCAGAATAACTGTCTCTGCAACTTTTAGTCTGGAATATGGTGCAGAGCACAGCAATTCACTAGGTGACAGTGCTGTGTAAGTGTATGTAGGGGCCAATAGGGTTAATGTACCCCTATGACTTTAAATCCCTACCCTTCTTGATCAGCATATTTGCTGGGCAGATGCCCATGTATCTAGTTATTCATTTGCATATTTCAGTTATTGGCCTAGAAGCTTTATGACCATTTCATGCCACACTTTAACATAGTGCCTGGTTAGGGGTCAATCTTCCTCCTTGGCTTCTGGTTGCTGAACCAGCTGAATGTTTCCAGTAAACCTGGGTACACCAAGGCCCAGTAAAGCCTTTCTGCCCTACAGGGACCAGTACCTTTAGTGATAATTCAGGGAGCAGGGACCCCGGGAAGGGGGCCAGCTAGGTTAATCCTTTCATAGTACTGTCTAGTAGAGTAAGATGGATAGGTTAAATAGCATAAGCAGCCTGTGCTCCAACAAGAATTGTAGTAGGAAGTAGCTTTACCCTCTAGGCTATAAGATTGCCTACAGTGAAGGGACGACAACTGGATAGGGTATGAGGCTTTAGATTTATTCTCCCTAATTACTCCACTTTATGGGACCCAGACCACTTTTGAGATATTTCTTCCTAATGGTGTACTTTACTACTTGACTAAATCCACATGGTGCCACACTGTCCTGTCTCTTTGTGACTGTCCGGACATTCTATCATCTTGTCTGCAATTGCCTGGATTGTGAGTATACCCTGTTAATCATTTGTCTCTAACAAATAAACGTGCTCTGTTTTGTTTAGCTTATTTATGAAAACTTGTTAAAATCAGGTGAAAACTAGTGATGATTACCACATTTTCTGGCCAGCCATGGATTCTTGCTTTAATCCCGCAATTTTCCATCTGCAAATTTTTTTACAAAAATGCGGCAAAAATTCACCATGAAAAAATTTGAAGCGGCAAAAATGCTGCCAAGACAAAAATGTAGCAGAGACAAAAAAGACACTATAAGAAAAAATGGCTATTGACTTTAATGGATTGGAACAAAAGAATTGCCACAAACAAAGCTAAACAGGACAGATTCCCTCATCACAAAACCCGAATCATTTTTCCAGAATCACTCTGATTTTTTGAGTTTTTTCTCGAAAACTCGAAAAGTCAGATTTTTGGGCTAAACCCAGCCCAGACCATGAAAACTTTAAATTAAGATAGGTGCCTCTCCTATTGACTTATACAGGACCATGACAGGTCAGAGATGGTGGCTTTTTGAATTCTTGCAGCATCGGGATATAATAAATCTTTAAAAATATGAGGTTTTTGTTTTGCTCTAAAAATTTGAGTTTTCTAGTAAAAAAAACTAGAATTTTTTGAGATTTCACAATTCAACCTTAATAATTAACCCCTCTAATCGTCACTATTGAGCAGTGAAACATCCAATTCTCTCTTTTTTAAAGCAGCAGTATCGTTGCATCATTTATTGCAAATACCATAAATATGCCCTTTATTTTACATGTATTTCATTTAGTAAATAAATACCAACTATTTCAAATGTTGATACCTGGGTAATTACATGTTCTGACTTGTACATATGTATAACTTCAGACTTATGAACAAAATACCCTATTGGTTTAGAGCAATCCTATTGTGTTGTAGACATTTCATTGAAATATGCTCAATTGCTTGTTCCTTGATGCCAGCAAATTACTTCAATACCTTGTAAAATTATGAGAAAGATAATGGCACAAATTCAGTAAATTATGCAAATGGGTCATTATTTGCTACAGTTATAAGGGCAGAACAAGTCTTCATTTAGTCATAAACTATATAGTTGTGTCGGCTTATTGCTATTGAACAAAAATATTATTGCATGCTAGAGGAACCATTAAACACTACATTTATGGGGGTTTGACTCCATTGTCAACATCCTGCTTGTGTTAACAATAAATCTAAAAGGATTGCTGGGAAAATTTCTTTCTGAATTTGTGATCTTTAATATTAATAGGATTGCATCTGTAAAGTGAGTAAATTGTGAAAGTGGCTGAAACAATAGTTTATAAAAGAAGATTAGTGGCCTTAATATGCACTGGAGAGCAAAGAGAAATCTTATTACTGTATGGAGAAATTACCTCATAAAGAAGCTAATACAGCAGGCAAGGGAGTAATTTTTAATAAGGTTTTTATGATGCACAAGTGCAGGCAAGTTAATGAACTTACTGTATCTTTCCAGTAATATTCAGATTATAACTATGATTTTCTCTCGCTATTCTTATGCATCGAAAAGTAAAATACATTTAATCACTTATAATAAAATGGATTCATTAGCTGAGTAAATCAAGTGAAATCATACACATTACATGCATGTTTTGATGCTTCAGCAATATGGAAATAGAATGGGAAAGATGTTTGTATATTTATCCAGTAATGCCCAAATACATTGATGAAATTGATATGTTCAATTAAATGAAGGCATGAATTTTATATAGTTTCTATATCAATAGTCCCAGCAATATTGAGTCATTGTAAACCCAAAGAACTAGTGCATGCTGTGTTAAAGAAGAAATAAAACAAAATATGGGTAGAAATGTCATATTTCATATACTAAACTCGTTGTACCAGCGTTTCAGTTTCACATAGGGATGCACCGAACCCCTGAATCCTTCGTGAAAGATTTGGCCAAATACCAAACCGAATCTGAATCCTAATTGCATCTGAAAATTAGGGGTGGGAAGGGTAAAAACGTGTTTACTTCTTTGTTTTGTGACAAAAAGTCACGAGATTTCCCTTCCGCCACTAATTTGCAAATTAGGATTCGGATTTGTTTCGGCCGGGCAGAATCCTGCTGAAAAAGGCAGAATCCTGGCCAAATCCGGAACCGAATCCTGGATTCGATGTATCCCTGGTTTCAGAATCTCTATAACAGTCATGATTCAGGCCTACCAAGTAGGGATGTAGCGAACGTCGGAAAAAAATGCGAGCGGTTCGCGAACGGTTCGCGAACCCCATAGACTTCAATGGGAAGGCGAACTTTAACATCTAAAAAAGACATTTCTGGCCAGAAAAATGATTTTAAAGTTGTTTAAAGGGTGCAACGACCTGGACAGTGGCATGCCAGAGGGGGATCAAGGGCAAAAATTTATCTGAAAAATCTGCCTGTGTGTGCTTGGAAGAGATAGTGTAGGGGGAGAGCTGTTAGTGATTTCAGGGACAGATGATAGTAAGTTTGCTGGCTAGTAATCTGCTTGATACTGCTCTGTATTGGAGGGACAGAAGTCTGCAGGGATTTGAGGGACATTTTAGCTTAGGTAGCTTTGCTGGCTAGTAGTCTACTGTTCTCTTTAAACAACTGCCATACATTGACCTTGTAGGCATTGTTTGCCCAGTTTTTTTGGACGCAGCCACTGAAGCACAGTTGCCAGAAAAAATATGCCATATAAATGCTGAAAATAGTCATTTTTCGCCATACGTTGACCTTGTAGACATTGTTTGCCCAGTTTTTTTGGACGCAGCCACTGAAGCACAGTTGCCAGAAAAAATATGCCATATAAATGCTGAAAATAGTCATTTTTCGCCATACGTTGACCTTGTAGACATTGTTTGCCCAGTTTTTTTGGTTGCAGCCACTGAAGCACAGTTGCCAGAAAAAATATGCCATATAAATGCTGAAAATAGTCATTTTTTGCCATATACGTTGAGTCAACGTATGGCAACGTATGGCCAAAAAAACTGGGCAAACAATGCCTACAAGGTCAACGTCGTTGACCTTGTAGGCATTGTTTGCCCAGTTTTTTTGGCCGCAGCCACTGAAGCACAGAGGCCAGAAAAAATATGCCATATAAATGCTGAAAATAGTCATTTTTTTGGTCGCAGCCACTGAAGCACAGTTGCCAGAAAAATTATGCCATATAAATGCTGAAAATATAAATTTTTTTGGTTGCAGCCACTGAAGCACAGAGGCCAGAAAAATTATGCCATATAAATGCAGAAAATATGCATTTTTTTGGTCGCAGCCACTGAAGCACAGTTGACAGAAAAATTATGCCATATAAATGCTGAAAATATAATTTTTTTTGGTTGCAGCCACTGAAGCACAGAGGCTAGAAAAATTATGCCATATAAATGGACAAAATATGCATTTTTTTGGTTGCAGCCACTGAAGCACAGAGGCCAGAAAAATTATGCCATATAAATGCAGAAAATATGCATTTTTTTGGTTGCAGCCACTGAAGCACAGAGGCCAGAAAAATTATGCCATATAAATGCAGAAAATATGCATTTTTTTGGACGCAGCCACTGAAGCACAGTTGCCAGAAAAAATATGCCATATAAATGCTGAAAATAGTCATTTTTCGCCATACGTTGACCTTGTAGACATTGTTTGCCCAGTTTTTTTGGTTGCAGCCACTGAGGCCAGAAAAAATTAAACCAGTAGGGTTTGCACCCTAGTTTGTAACGGTGGCGGAGGGAGGAGGACGCTAAAGGACAGCTGTGTGTGGAGTCATGAGGCTTGAAGAGAAGGACAGCTGCATAGAAGTCAGAACAAGTCTTCCGGCGTGCAGTAACCCTCCGAGATCCACCCCTCATTCATTTTAATAAAGGTCAGGTAATCGACACTTTTGTGACCTAGGCGAGTTCTCTTCTCAGTTACAATCCCTCCTGCTGCACTGAAGGTCCTTTCTGAGAGCACACTTGAGGCTGGGCAAGACAAGAGGTTCATGGCAAATTGTGACAGCTCTGGCCACAGATCAAGCCTGCGCACCCAGTAGTCCAGGGGTTCATCGCTCCTCAGAGTGTCGATATCTGCAGTTAATGCCAGGTAGTCCGCTACCTGCCGGTCGAGGCGTTCTTTGAGGGTGGATCCAGAAGGGTTGTGGCGCTGCCTTGGACAGAAAAACATTTGCATGTCTGATGTTACAGACCGGCCAAAGGGCTTTGTCCTTGCAGGTGTGCTCGTGGCAGGATTACTGGCACCTCTGCCCCTGGAATGTTGATGAGTTCCTGAAGTGACATCACCCTTAAAAGCATTGTACAACATGTTTTGCAGGCTGGTTTGTAAATGCCGCATCTTTTCGGACTTGTGGTATGTTGGTAACATTTCTGACACTTTATGCTTGTACCGAGGGTCTAGTAGCGTTGCGACCCAGTACAGGTCCTTCTCCTTAAGCCTCTTGATACGGGGGTCCTTCAACAGGCATGACAGCATGAAAGACCCCATTCTCACAAGGTTGGATGCAGAGCTATCCATCTCCGCTTCCTCATTATCAAGGACTGCATCATCCACGGTCTCCTCCCCCCAGCCACGTACAAGACCAGGGGTCCCCAAAAGGTCACCACTAGCCCCCTGGGAAGCCTGCTCCTGTTGGTCCTCCTCCTCCACAAAGCCACCTTCCTCCTCTGACTCCACTTCTGGCACCTCTCCCTGCGTTGCAGCAGGTGCCTGGGTTCGTTCTGGTGATTCCGACCATAAATCGTGCGCTTCCAGCTCCTCGTCACGCTGGTCTACAGCCTCATCTGTCACTCGTCGCACGGCACGCTCCAGGAAGAAAGCGAAGGGTATTAGGTCGCTGATGGTGCCTTCGGTGCGACTGACCATATTTGTCACCTCTTCAAAAGGTCGCATGAGCCTGCAGGCATCGCGCATAAGCACCCAGTAACGGGGGAAAAAAATCCCCAGCTCTGCAGATCCAGTCCTACCACCCAGTTCAAAAAGGTACTCGTTGACGGCCCTTTGTTGTTGCAGCAGACGTTCCAACATAAGGAGCGTTGAATTCCAGCGAGTCTGGCTGTCAGAAATCAAACGCCTGACTGGCATGTTGTAGCGCTGCTGAATGTCAGCAAGGCGTGCCATGGCTGTGTAGGAACGTCTGAAATGGGCCGACACCTTTCTGGACTGGGTGAGAACGTCCTGGAATCCTGGGTACTTGGAGACAAAACGTTGGACTATTAAATTTAACACATGTGCCATGCAGGGCACATGTGTTAAATTTCCCAGTCTCAACGCTGCCAACAGATTGCTTCCATTGTCACACACCACTTTTCCGATCTGCAGTTGGTGTGGGGTCAGCCACCGATCGGCCTGTGACTGCAGAGATGACAGGAGTACAGATCCGGTATGGTTTTTGCTTTCCAGGCACGTCATCCCCAAGACAGCGTGACAACGGCGTACCTGGCACGTCGAATAGCCTAGGGGGAGCTGGGGGTGCACAGGTGTGGAGGAGGAGAAGGAGGACCCAGCAGCAGAGTAAGAAGAAGAAGAGGAAGAAGACGAGGTAGAGAGCGATGGAGGAGTAGAGGTGGTGGCAGAACCGCGTGCAATCCGTGGCGGTGACACCAACTCCACTGTTGTTGTTGTTGTTGAGCTACCCATTCCCTGCTTCCCATTCCCAGCCATTACCAAGTTCACCCAGTGGGCAGTGTAGGTGACATACCTGCCCTGACCATGCTTGGAGGACCATGCGTCAGTAGTCATATGGACCTTTGGCCCAACACTAAGTGACAGAGATGCGGTAACTTGGCTCTGCACATGTTGGTACAGGTGTGGTATTCCCTTTTTAGAAAAAAAATTGCGGCTGGGTACCTTCCACTGCGGTGTCCCAATTGCTACAAATTTGCGGAAGGCCTCAGAGTCCACCAGCTGGTATGGTAAAAGCTGGCGGGCTAAGAGTGCAGACAAGCCAGCTGTCAGACGCCGGGCAAGGGGGTGACAGTCAGACATTGGCTTCTTACGCTCAAACATGGCCTTCACAGAAACTTGGCTGGTGGCAGATGACTGGGAATGGGAACAGGTGGTCAAGGTGGAAGGCGGAGTGGAGGGTGGTTCAGATGGGTCAAGGAGAGCAGAGGTAGAGCAGTAAGATGCTGGACCAGAAGGAGTGTGGCTTTTAGTTTGCCTGTTGCCTTTGAGGTGTTGCTCCCAAAGTGCTTTGTGCTTGCCGCTCATGTGCCTTCGCATAGAAGTTGTACCTATGTGGCTGTTGGGCTTACCAAGGCTCAGTTTCTGACTGCACTCATTGCAAATTACAATGCTTTTGTCAGAGGCACACACATTAAAAAAATCCCACACTGCTGACTTTTTGGAAGTGTGCGATCTGGCGGTAACAGTAGAAGTTGGCGGCATTGGCGGCAATGGCGGGTGCGTTGGCTGGCTGAACACAGGTGCCGATACATGTTGTTGCCCTACTGATCCCTGCGGGCTGTCCTCCCTGCTTCTTCTAAGTCTTATTCTCCTACTGCCTCTCTGACTCTCCGTCTCTCCATCTGAACTACCCTCCTCTTGCTCTCTTCTACTAGGCACCCACAAAACATCAATCTCCTCATCATCATTCTCCTCAGATGCATCAATTTCTTCTGACACATCACAGAAGGAAGCAGCAGCGGGGACCTCCTCCTCATCACTCATCATTATGTCCATCTCTGTCGTGTTCTCTGCCAGAATTAAATCTGGTGTAACGTCCTCATCTCCTTCATCTTCTTCTGCCAATAATGGTTGCGCATTACTCAGTTCAAGAAACTCATGGGAAAATAACTCCTCTGACTCCAGTGAAGAAGGGGCACCGGTGGTGGAGGAAGTGTTACGTGGGGTGGCCATAGCAGTGGAGGATGAGGAGGATGTTGTGGTAAAGTTAGAAACGGTAGAGGATGGGGTGTGCTGTGTAAGCCAGTCAACTACCTCTTCAGCATTTTGGGAGTTCAGGGTCATTGGCTTTTTAAAACTGGGCAATTTGCTAGGGCCACAGGATTGCATAGCAGCACGGCCCCTAGCACGGCCTCTGCGTGGCGGCCTGCCTTTGCCTGGCATTATTTTTAAAAAAACAACAACAACAAAAACTCAGTTGGTTTTTCTGGAAACGATAATACACACAGCTAGATGGCGGTTTGAAGAAAACACTGTGCAAATAATGCCTACAAGGTCAACGTATACACAGCGGTGGATACGGATTACGTAAAATATAAGAATGCTGCTTGAAAAAAAGTAACTCAAGTGGTTTTTCTAGAGACGATAATATTATCAATATTTAGACAAAATGTGAACAAGCTCACACAGCTAGATGGCGGTTTGAAGAAAACACTGTGCAAATAATGCCTACAAGGTCAACGTATACACAGCGGTGGATACGGATTACGTAAAATATAAGAATGCTGCTTGAAAAAAAGTAACTCAAGTGGTTTTTCTAGAGACGATAATATTATCAATATTTAGACAAAATGTGAACAAGCTCACACAGCTAGATGGCGGTTTGAAGAAAACACTGTGCAAATAATGCCCACAAGATCAGCGTATACACTACTACAGCGGTGGATACGGATTACGTAAAATATATTATGGCTGCTTGAAAAAAGTCACTCCGGTGTTTTTTCTGGAGACGGTAATATTATGGATATTTAGACAGAATGTGAACAAGGTCACACAGCTAGATGGCTGTTGGTTGAATAACACACTGGGCAAAAAATGCCTACAGGGCAAATAATGCCTAAAAGGTCAACTTATACACTACTACAGCGATGGATACGGATTACGTAAAATTTATTATGGCTGCTTGAAAAAAGTCACTCCGGTGTTTTTTCTGGAGACGGTAATATTATGGATATTTAGACAGAATGTGAACAAGGTCACACAGCTAGATGGCTGTTGGTTGAATAACACACTGGGCAAAAAATGCCTACAGGGCAAATAATGCCTAAAAGGTCAACTTATACACTACTACAGCGGTAGTAAAATAAAAAAAGTGAAATAAAAAAAAAATGAATATTAAAAAAAAAAAATTACAGTTGGTGCTGCTGAACTACTAGGAGCAGCAGATTAGCACACCAGTCCCACTCCCCAACACTGCTAGACTAATAGCACTGGGCTCTTATAGTAGTAGTAGTAGTAGTAGTAGTAGTAGTAGTAAAACAACAAAAAAATAAATAAAAGCAGTCCTTACAAGGACTACTGTTATTGCAGCAGTCAGCAGATGAGATCAGAAGCAGGACAGCTGCCCACTGCAGCTACATACAGAGCACTGCAGTAGAAGGTAGATTACTAGCCAGCAAAGCTACCTAAGCTTAAATGTCCCTCAAACCCCTGCAGACTTCTGTCCCTCCAATAACAGAGCAGTATCAAAACGATTACTAGCCAGCAAACTTTCAACTGTCCCTGAAATCACTAACAGGCAGCAGCTCTCTCCCTACACTATCTCTTCAGCACACACAGGCAGAGTGAAAAAAACGCTGCAGGGCTTCGGTTTTTATAGGGAAGGGGAGTGGTCCAGGGGAGAGCTTCCTGATTGGCTGCCATGTACCTGCTGGTCTGGGGTGAGAGGGCAAAAAAAAGCGCCAACAATGGCGAACCCAAAATGGCGAACGTCGCGCGACGTTCGCGAACTTCCGGCGAGCGCGAACACCCGATGTTCGCGCGAACAAGTTCGCCGGCGAACAGTTCGCGCCATCTCTACTACCAAGTTGTGCACAGGATGTCACCATCTTGGATTTTGTTAGGAGTGTCAGTGACACTGCACATGGACAGCCAGGTCTGGATAGATGGTTAGAAGGTAAGCTAAGGGGTTGTCATAAATTATCAAGCAGAAAAATTAGGTTTGCCTCATGCTACATTGCTGATTCAAAATTGCACTGGTTTCTAAGCTACAATGCAATGAAAATTATATATATATATATATATATATATATATATATATATATATATATATATATATATATATATATATACAGTTGGTCCATAAGCTCAGGTAACTGACAGCAGCAGAGAGCATGTGCAGTGAACCAGCAGAAGATGGGGAGCTTCAGATTCTTAGATCTTAACTGCTAAGGGGCTGTTGTTGGCTTTGATTGGTGAATAACCCAAACATGTAGGGGCCTATATATCCAAATTTTTAAAGGGAAAAAAACCTCCAATTTTTTTCGCGATTTATTATGCTCTAAAATGCTAAAAATCAAAATCCGAAAATACTCCAGCTAAAACCAGACACAGTCATGTAGAAGTCAGAAGAAGAGTTAGAAGTCATGTACAATTGGAAGAAGTTTCTTTCCTTCATGATCTTGATGGGTTTTGGACATTTTGACACTGGTTTTTGCTCGAAAATCAAAACAATTTGTGCTATAGCATAGGCAGCAATGCATATACAGATTTACATTTATCGATTGATAAGAGGATGACTTTAAGATAATTCATAATCTAGGTCATAGAAATAAGGAGTAGTCAGTAAGACGTTACTACTGGGTGAGTTTTTAATAACATAATTGTTATGTTTTGGTAGCCGAGGATGAGTATAACAGTACTTTATTAGCAGAGTCATGCAGTCATTACACAACAGTAACTTTTACTTTTAAGCTGTCAGGAAGTATGCACAGTATTAGTCTGGGCATTAGTACAGGCCATTTTATAAACACCACAATAATCATTTTATAACAAGCAGTTAATTCCAAGCTACTGTCCTAAGACATAGAAATTACAAAACACATTAGATCTAAACTGCATGACAATTTTCTTAAAAAACTTTACATTTTTCTAAAATCAGGTGTTAGTAGAGATATAGGATCTATTATCTGCAATTTAGATCTCCATACCCCAGGTCTGCTAAAAAACATTTGAACACGAAATAAGCCCAATAGGATTGTTTTGCCACCAATATATAATTCATGCATCTAATTACCATCAAGTACAAGATATTGTTTTATTATTAGAGAGTAAAAGGAAATCTTTAAAAAATTATGAATACTTGCTTACAATAGACGGAAACTCAGAAATTGTGATTTTGGACCTTTTCTGGATAAGGGGTTTCCGGATAAGAATCCCATACCTGTCCCATGCATGGATAGAATATATAAGCTCACATGGCATGTCAAGATGCCTTATTATTATATTACATTCCCTAATGGTGTTCTAAGTATTGTGCCCTGACAGTTACTGCTAAGTCTACACAGCATTGTGCTTGAGTTAGGGATCTAGGGTCCCATCCTGACAGACACCAGAACAGTGACAGCTGAGGGGTCGTTGGCACCCTATGCAGAAATGCTTATAACTAGAAGAGTTCCCGACACATGAAAGGAACTGGCGTCACACCAATCCTCAATCACTGTAAAATCTGTCAGCAAAAATAAGTGATTTTAATGAGAGAAGCTAAATGAATATATAATAACAAAGTTGAATATTCAATACCAAAATGTATGAGCAATTCATTGCAACATCTTTACAGATATCATGCATTGTTCAAAATTGGTCTCTACCCAACAGAGCTTACGATCCAAGGTCCTATTCACACAATGGCCACATACTAGGGCCAGTTTTATTGAACCAATTAATCTGCTTGTATGTTTTTGGAGTTTGGAAGGAAACCAGCCTACCAGAGGAAAATCAACTCAGACAGGGAGAATGTACAAACTTCAGACAGTACCCAGAGCTACAAATGAGTAGTGCCAACTCCTGAGCCATCACTAGGGATGTAGCGAACTGCCGTTAATGTGTTCGCGAACGCCGTTCGCGAACACCGGCAAAAAAGCGAACAGTTCACGAACAGTTCGCGAACTTCGAACGCTCGATAAAATCGTTCGATCGAACGATCGAAGGATTTTATTCGTACGATCGAAGGATTTTCGTTCGAATCGAACGATCGAAGCTATTCGATCGAATGATTTTAATTCAATCGAATGCTTATAATCGTTCGAACGAATGGAAATCGTTCGATTTTAGCGATCGAACGGTCGAATGGTCGAATGGTCGAACGAAATTTTACTTCGAATCGAACGCGAACACCAATTGGCGAACGTCGCGCGACGTTCGCGAACATTCGGCGGACGCGAACAGTCGAAGTTCGCGCGAACTAGTTCGCCGGCGAACAGTTCGCTACATCCCTAGCCATCACGTATCCCACTAATTTCCATTTTAAGGATATATGAATCTCATTTTTCACCCAGTAAAAAGATTTACACAGGACTAGCCCAAACCCACCCTGTTTAGTTATGTATTCAAGCAGTTGCCCTTTTTTTTTTATCCCTGTAACTGAATTTAAAAGCTGAACTGATACAAGATGTAAAACGCTAGTTATACAAGGATGATTGAATAAACTGTTTCAATTATACTCTGTCTGCGGTAAAAGGCTTGTGTTACATAAGAAATTTTGCACTCTCAGAGGCTCGGGTGAGACATTTCCTATTTCCCATGGCAATGTCACTGCTGATACACTGAGCTGCTTGTCAAGTGAAAAGCAAGTAAGCAAACACTTGTGTCAGTCTGGTTAAGCTGATTAGGAAGAAGCTTTTGACAGGTGGGTTCATGAGCAAATGTATCATCTGACATCACACATCTGCCTGAATCCATGGAAGGAGGCCGTTACTTGTGTGACTTTGATGCAGAGCAGATTGACCATGGTCTTAAAAGGAAAATACAGATCAATTCATAACAAAGCAGAATGTCATCATTTAAGCACATTAAAATTTATACTTGCATTTGTTTCCTTTGTTTGGAGTCTAATAAAAACTCTTTGTAGAACACACTGTTTTGAAATGTTTGTGCAATGATACAGCCAATTCTAATCACAAAGTCATTAATGTTGATATTTATGTCAATCAGAAGTTTAAAGAGTAATAATATTCAGCATTTATAAAAATAGAAGGAGGTCAAGTAGGCTAAAGATATTTTTAATGGAAAGTAACACTGGAGCTACACATTGCATTTATCTCAGACACTGGGTTAAATTCAGTTTTATGGTTTATCACGTGAAATCTTATGGACAAGATTCAGTTTGAGGAGGAAAAAACTTTACTTCTAATTCTTTTTAATTCTTGTTATCTTTAATGGATATGTATGGTTAAGACTCCACAGAAGCAGGTTTTTATTTGCCATAGAGGTTGTGGGTAGGGCAGCGGCATACCTATAGAGGGAGTAGACCCCGTGGAATTATTTTTGCTGAGGAGCAGAGGCAACTAGCACAACCCCATGAGCTATGGATATTCCTTAGTGTACAAAAAGCAAGGAGACTCCATGTTCATTCTCTTTTTTCGCTCTGGCCTCCACTTGAGAAGGAGGAGAGTGAATGGTATTGTAAAGCCTGAACAGGAGGTCTCAGTATAGGAGGAGCCTTGAATTTAAGGTAAAGAGCAGAGCTATGCCAACAGCTACCAAGGCCAGCTCTGTCCATCCACCTGTTCGAAGTTATCCCCTGCCAATCCCCCTTTCCCCTTACAACCATCAACCAGACAAATTCCCCTTCACCCCCACAATTAGCCACCAAACTATCCTCCTTTTTCCTCGCAACCAGCCCTAGACCTGATCCCTCTTTTGCCTTGCAGCCAGCCTCCAGACATGATCCCCCTTCACCCTACCCAATTCTACATCTCCACAGCTCTCTGCAAGGAGAGGGCACTTACAAACTTGTTTAAACTTTGTCATTTTTCCAAACCAAATTGTTCCCCCTTCAAGTTGCACCCAAGGCACCTGCCTACTATGCCTATGAGTATTTTAAAGGCAAACCAATGTTAAATTAGGATTTGACCTTAGAATTACATTTAAGCATTATGGAGGAAATATTGGTCTAAGACAATTTATACTGGGTCTTAGACCACTATGTCTAACTGAGTTTTAGCTATTTTACCTTTTCAGTGTCTCACTAAATTAACAATATGTGCAGTTGTTTCTGTTGTTTGTTCTTAGTCACTATTACAATATATGCATTTATTTCTGTCTTAGTCACCATTATAATGAAAATTTAAAGAAAGTTTCATAGCAGTTATTTAAAGTAATAAAGAGTAGGTACGTGTTACAAATGAAGCTTTCATTATTTGGCATTTGACACATATTAAATGTAGAAATCAGCAAAAAACTGAACCAATAATTGACCCTTTTTACTAAAAAGCCTTTACAGTATAATTTTTGTATTTGCAATTAAAACAGTATTATTTGGAGAGCAAATGTATCATATGGGGGCCGATTCACTCAGCTCGAGTGAAGGGTTCGAATGAAAAATACTTCGAATTTCGAAGTATTTTTTGGGTACTTCGACCATCGAATGGGCTACTTCGACCTTCGACTACGATTATCGAAGGATTCGAACTAAAAATCGTTCGACTATTCGACCATTCGATAGTCGAAGTACTTGCCCTTTAAAAAAAACTTTGACCCCCTACTTCGGCAGCTAAAAGCTACCGAAGTCAATGTTAGCCTATGGGGAAGGTCCCCATAGGCTTGCTAACCTTTTTTTGATCGAAGGATTTTCCTTCGATCGTTGGATTAAAATCCTTCGAATCGTTCGATTCGAAGGATTTAATCGTTCGATCGAATGCAAAATCCTTTGATCGATCGATCGCAGGATTTGCGCTAAATCCTTCGACTTCGATATTCGAAGTCGAAGGATTTCAATTCGAGGGTCGAATTTCGAAGTATTTTTAACTTCGAAATTCGACCCTAAGTGAATCTGCCCCTAGGTGAACAAGCCATTTGGAGATGAGACAGATATATGACTGAACCAATGTAGATTTCAGTGTGAGCTGCCATACAGTGAATAACACAGATTTATTAGGACTGGTGATATCAGCCACACTCTGTTTGTGTTCATTGCTTCATTTGGTTAATGTCATTTATAGAAATTATCAAAACACTTTGCATGGAACTTGGTTCGAAACCAATAGATTATTAGGGCATGAGCTGTTAATTTCTTTGTTCCAAAGGAGTTTGTTCATATTTATATGAACAATCAACTGGTTTAAATTGGGGAACTCTTTTACCATATCAACTGAATAACTGTTTATTTTTGGATGTCAATTCACAACTGCCTGGGTCCATTGAAATAACCATTTAACAAACTGATACCCAATCCAATATATTAATCTACAGTAAGGGGGTTATTTATCAAAGTCCGAATCTATCTCAGTATTTTCTGTTACAAACTCCGATCAAATCCACTCGGGTTTTTTATGCTTATTTATTATTAGATTTTCCCGAAAATTTGCTTTACGGGAAAAAAATCCGATTTTCACAATTTTTCTGATTTTTTTTCATTAGATTTTCATGAATTTCACGATTTTTTCAGAATTTTCACCGGAAAACTCCGAAAACTTTGGAGTATTGCACGAAACCTAGCACACATCAAAAAATAATTGGGACTTCTCCCATTGACTTATATGCAACCTCAACAGGTCTGAGATTTTCAAATTCAGACATTTCCATTCTCAGGGTTTAATAAATTCCAAAAAATTTGTGATTTTTTAAAAGTCCGATTTTATAAAAAAAATCACAAATTTTTCGTGATTTTTGCATTCGAAGTTTAGTAAATAACCCCCTTTTAAAAGTTGCCTATAGGTCATGTTGATCATTTTTAACTGATAGTTCTGCTTTTGTAAGTAATTGTTATTTGACGTTCCTAAAACTGTTTTGGCAACATGAAGGGGCCGATTCACTAACTTCGAGTGAAGGATTCGAAGTAAAAAAACTTCGAATTTCGAGTAGTTTTTTGTGCTCCTCGACTATCGAATTGGCGTAAATTCGCCTGAGTAGAATGATTTGAATAGATCGAGCGCAAAAACGCTGCGACTATTCGCCATTCGATAGTCTAAGTACTGGATCGAGCGCAAAAACGATGCGACTATTCGCCCATTCGATAGTCGAAATACTGTTTCTTTTAAAAATACTTTGACTGCCTACTTCGCCACCTAAAACCTACCAAATTGCTTTAAAAGCCTAAGGGAAAGTCCCATAGGCTTGTTTTCCAAGGTTTTGATCGAATAAAAAGGCATTAGAGCGAATGAAAATCCTTCGAGCGAATATTCGATCGAGCGCCTATTCGTCTGGCGAATATTCGCCAATTCGACTATTCGCCAGCGCGTAAATTCACCCGAATTGCCTATTCGATTCTATTCAATTCTATTCCCCAGTCGAATTTCGAGGGATTTAACCCCTCAAAATTAGACCCTTGATGAATTTGCCCCGAAGTGTCAGAGACCTGGGCAAAATAACTTCAGGAACTTTTGCTCTTCCATGCTAAAAATAATCAGAACCACAAAAAGACCTTCTTATGCCATTATGTCAATGTATGGAAATATTTCTGTCTTTATGTCTGTTATATCATATATCCTTATCTAGGATGAATTGCCTGAAAACGTATCTATTCTTGGTGCCCTCAGGAGCTGAACTTGAAAACTGGAATGGTAACTAACGTCTTTTTATTATTTATAGTTTATAAATAATAAACAGTATATTGCAAGATAGCTAAATGGATTTGCTTATTGGTGAAGAAACAAAACTATGTTGTGTAATATTAACATCATTAGCTTTGCTTTGTCTATCGTTGAGGTTCAATAAGCAACATTTGAGGTACATTTTCTTCAAAAATGACTAATCATTTGAATACTTTAAGGGGCTTATTTACTAAAACTCAAATTAGTCTATTTTTTTCATGAAAACAAAGTTGACCAAACTCCCTTCCAAGAATTGGACTCATTTATCAATCATTTTTTGAATTTTCTCTATGAAAACTTGACTTTTTTGGTATTATCGGACAAACACACTGACTTTTTTAGTTTATCCAGTGCAGATCACGATGTCAAGAATTAACTTCAGGGCCATCTGCCTTTGACTTCTTCATGACCATGACAGATTTGAGATGGTATATTTTCAGATTTCAATTTTTAGCAGCTGTGGGGTATAATAAATCTCTAAAAATCCAAGTTTTACACAAAACATTTGAGTTTTTCCCCTAAAAACCTCAACCAAACTAAATTGCACAAATCTATACTGGTGGCAAATAATCCTGCTTGCTTTATTGAATGTTTCAATGATTTTACCAGAAATAAGGTATGATATTCCAAATTACAGAAAGATCTCTTATCCCACATCCCATTCCAGATCATATATCCAATACTTAGGGGGTTATTTACTAAGCTCAGAATACCCGAAATTCCCCAAAATCTGAAAAATTCATGATTTTTTTTTTTTATAAAATCGGACTTTTAAAAAAAGCACAAATTTTTCGGAATTTATTAAACCCAGAGGGCTAAAAAGTCCAAATATAAAAACACGGCATCTCAAATCTGCTGAGGTTGCATAAAAGTCAATGGGAACAGTCCCATTGATTTTTGGTTGTGTCGGGGGTTTCAGGCAATTTCATGATGTTTTCTGAGCTTTTCCACAAAGCAAATTTTCGGGAAAATGTAATAATAAATAAGCATTAAAAACTCGAGTGGGTTAGATCGGAGTTTGTAGCAGCCGATATTGAGATAAATTCGGACCTTGATAAATAACCCCCTTACAGTATATAAAATGACAGCAGTCCACTGCACAAACTTTGAAAAGAAAAAACTAGTTCATTGTACAGTTATGGGAGCCATTATCAGGAAACCTGTTATCCAGAATGCTCTGAATTACTGAAATGCTTTCTGCCCTAGACTCCATTTTATCCAAATAATCCACATTTTTGAAAAAATTTCCATTTTCTCTGTAATAATATAATAGTACCTTGTACTTGCAAACTACAGCGAATCCTTATCGGAAGCAAAACCAAAACATTATGCAATGTTTATATATATATACATTATATTTTTATATATGTGTGTGTGTGTATATATATATATATATATATATATATATATATATATATACATAAAGACAAAATGACCAGCAACACGAGGTATTTCATGAATAATCAAAGTGTATTAGAAAAGCACATGTATATATATATATATATATATATATATATATATATATATATATATATGGTATTAATTTACAAACAATGTTTTTTTTGCCCATGAATCTCTCTACTCTAACATAATTAATGAACCTACTATTCATTTTTCCATAGAGTTGCTGCTCTGTGATTTTGAAAAGCTTTGTACAATAAAATACAGTGGCAACAGAATTCAGTATTGGTTTTAGCTATGGAATGATAGACCACTAATTATATTTAATTTACTCTGCCAATTTAAATAATACAATCTGAACAAAACAGCTAGGCTAATGCATAACTGTCCATAACTGTCTAATAAATCCAACCAAACAGGTGTATGATGTGAAAAGTATGAAAAATACTTCATGAAACTTTATAATGGAAAAACTGTTTCAAATTGATTACAGTCAGCACTGAAATCCAACATTCTTTTTCAGTCTGTTCATTTTCTGCACTAAATCAAACTGAATTATGTGTTGCTGAACTTTTATTTCAGTAATTAGTAAGTTTTCTGCATTATAATTTGAGGCAGTGCGACTGATTTTTAATAATTTAAGCCAGTGCAGTTGATTTGATCAAGTCATGTAATGATTCATTATAGCATACAGAGGCTTTTAAGATAGCCAAATTGATTTTAAAGAGGTTGTTCTTAAAGGACAAACTATGAGGGTAAATGTCTAAATTAAAAAAACTGCTAGACTGCAATCATGGCAGTGAAATAAAGGTGCTCAGTAAGAAGTCCTATTACAATCAGAAAGCAAAAGAGGCAGATATCTGTCTTGTGCACGGAAGCAGAGAAAAATGAAAATATCTTAGGTAACTCATTCCGTGCTAAATCTATCTTTCACTGTCAATGTAAAATGAACTAATTCGTTCACAAATCTGCTTAGTCAGTTTGGATGTATACTCAGTTCAACCACATTAGCAAAGTCTTTAATCTTGACTAGTTCACTGAGAAATGGAAATGTGCTAATATGACTGGACATATCTTGCAGCAGAAGGAATGATTCTTTTAATTACCGTCCAGCCAAGTTATAGTTTCTGTCCAGTCTACTTAAAGTTTCTTTTAACTGAACTATTGACCTGTTGATATATTTGATTTTCCTCTATTCTAGTTCAGAGACTTGGCCTGTAAAACTTCCTTTTTTTGATTAATTAAAATCTCTTATAATTATTGTAGATGAAACATTCTTTCTATT
The DNA here is from genome assembly GCA_038501925.1 of Xenopus petersii. Classification (NCBI taxonomy): domain Eukaryota; kingdom Metazoa; phylum Chordata; class Amphibia; order Anura; family Pipidae; genus Xenopus; species Xenopus petersii. Next base: position 41,336,353 of record CM076680.1, on the reverse strand, counting down.
CCTCTTGATTTTAGTAGAGATTTATTTGTGCATTTAGAAATGTCACAGAGGAGAAAAGAGATATTTTGAAAGCTATGCTTATGGAATATTATGGGGCCGATTCACTAAATTCGAGTGAATTCGAGTGAAGGATTCGAATTTCAAAAACTTCGAATTTCGAAGTGTTTTTTGGGCTACTTCGACCATCGAATGGGCTACTTCGACCTTCGACTACGACTATCGAAGGATTCAAACTAAAAATCGTTCGACTATTCGACCATTCGATAGTCGAAGTACTGTCTCGTTAAAAAAAAATTCGACCCCCTAGTTCGGCAGCTAAAAGCTACCGAACTCAATGTTAGCCTATGGGGAAGGTCCCCATAGGCTTGCCTAAGTTTTTTTCATCAAAGGATATTCATTCGATCATTGAATTAAAACCCTTCGAATCGTTCGATTCGAAGGATTTAATCGTTCGATCCAATGAATAATCCTTCGATCGATCGATCGCATTTCCTGCGCTAAATCCTTCGAATTCGATATTCGAAATTCGAATGATTTCAATTCCTAGTCGAATATCGAGGGTTAATTAACCCTCGATATTCGACCATTGGTGAATCGGCCCCCAAGTCTTTTTTTTACCATGTTGTAGGGGCAGATTTACTAAGCTCGAGTTAAGAATTTGAATGAAAAAAAATTCGAATTTCAAAGTATTTTTTTGGGTATTTCGACCATCGAATGGGTTAAATTTGATCGAATCGAATGATTTGAACAATTCGAAGTAAAAATCGTTTGACTATTTGACCATTCGATAGTCGAAGTACTGTCTTTTTAAAAAATACTTCGACTTCATGCTTCGCCACTGTAAACCTACCGAGCTGCAATGTTAGCCTATGGGGACCTTCCCCAGCACTATTCTAAGCTTTTTTTGATCGATTTAAAATCCTTCTATTGAGCGCTTATATGTTTGATTTTTATTCAATCGTTCGATCAAAGCATTTGCACTAATACCTTCGAATTCGAAGGATTTTACTTTGAGTGTTGAATCAGAGGGTTTATTAACCCTCGAAATTCGACCCTTGATAAATCTGCCCCGTAGTGTCAAATGTTTGGTTATAATGGCTCTAAACAATTACCAAATAGTTGGACATAATGGGTTGCATCAAAACCCTCATGCTAAATGATGCTTTGGTGGCCTAATTTACTATTTAATGTTAAATCTTTGCTCATATATTTTTGTGCCTCATTAGATGATTATTATCAAATAATTTTAAAAATAGAAAAATAGTAGATTGAAACCCAAGGGCAAGTGTTTAATAATAAAAAAGGACATAGGGTGGAGCAAAAAAGATGAAACACATAAAAATCAACTTTTGCAAAAAAAAAATTTGAATTAAAAAAAGATGATATTGGTGGATTACTTTAGCAAGTCAGGTTAAAAACTGCCCACCTCAAAAATGGCACATATTATAGTAGTAACCAATGATAACAGTTAAATGCTTCCTTTTTAAGGACAGAATAAAATATAGTATTAATATCTTTTAATAACTTCACATTTACAGAAAATATAAATTTAGCACATTTGTGTAACAGTGGGTTTCATATATTTGTGTGATCTGACAATCCTCCCAAATATCTAAATAACTAACTTACTTTGTTCGTTTGTCTTTATGGCCCAAATTATCAGATGAAGTCAACAAGAAAATGTATCCCCTTTTACTTGTGATGCACCATCTGTTCACCAAGAAGGGGCATCCAGTGGTAGTATTGTCAAATATGATCTAGACTTGGTGAACTAAATCTAGGCATGTATGGCTGCCTTAATACCAAAGCGATCTGTGTAATGAAAAAGCTTGCCTCTTTTTACCTATTTCTCATATGTCAACTAATGTACTTGTTGAAGCTTTTCCTCAACAATTATGATACAAATGTAACAATTAGAAAATTATTATTATAAACCTTTCTTGAAAGATTTAAATTTTATTTTCTTGCCATTATTTTGTATTAAACCTATGGACCAAAGTAACCTCTTGTTTCTAAGGCAGTGAGTATCGGTTTCCACTGCAGTCTGCTTGGGCTGACAGCTGGTGCAGTTGCTATCATATTGCCTTATATTTGGAGGCTGGTCTGAAATTTACAATAAACATGGCTTAAGCTTTTCAGCACAGGAAAAGCTTAAAATGAGCAACTCTACAAATAACTACATGTGATAAAACAAAGATCAGCACTGGCAATCTTACAATAGATTTATTTAAACTGTTGCGCATTCAAAAATAGCATTTTTTTCTGATATAGGGAACACAGTGAGCAGCAAAAAAGATAGCTGAACACAATAACAAGCTACAATAAAAAACAGGACTACCACTTCAAAAGTGTGTACAAGAAATATATAGCAAATCAGGTCATCATAACTGACCTGTTTTTCTGAAAAAATACTCCTAGTTTGTACAGGTACTGTAACCTTTTATTAGTTATAATCATTTTTTAATACTGTTTCTAACCACATATCTGACACCTCTCCATGAAGATCATATTTTTTGAATGTGATGAGGGGTGGGACTGGGACTTGGGTTCCCAAACATTTACACCTGTGAACCACACTCAAATGTAAAAAGTTGAGGATCAACAAGCATGAAAAAAGTTTAAGGGCCTTGGTTGGCTATTTTGCAGCCACTATGTAGACTGGCACCCTACAGGAGGTTTTGTCTGTCAGTACAGCTGTTTTTTATGCAACCAAGCCATGGATTAAAAATAAGCATCTCCTTTGAGGCCACTGGGAGCAAAATGTAATGCGTTGGTGAGCAACATGTTGCTTGCGAGTCACTGGTTGAGGATCACTGAGTTACATCCTCCATAATGTCAAAGCAAAGCCTGCTTAACCCTCCACCCTCTAACATGTACCCTGTACATAAAGAAGTGTAAAATCTGTGGTTACCTTCAAAAAACAAAAAATAATTAAATAAATGCACAACTGAGTAGTATCGAAGCCCAAATCTAAACAAAGTCTCTCTGTAAAAGTCATATATGTAGCTAGCTGTACCTGACTCACATAAAGGCATAAGAAATAGCAAATAGCTCAAATTCATATTAAGAATTATTTCATTTAATGAACTTATAAGATTCTGGAAAAAAATATATACATTCAATGGAAGTTTAATTTGGAAAACTAAGAAAATCCCTAACACAAATATAAGGATGCAAATTTCTTATATTTATTGACAAATTTTTTGTACTTATTATATGTATTTAAATTACATTTTTACAGTATGTACTTTTTTAAATTTCCATTTGCTTTAACATTTAAGGAGGGAAAACCATGTAGTAATATTGTTATATGGTTGAATCACAGTTGCTTTCATAATGTGAGTTGTTGGCATTTATTGGCAGTGCTCAGTCAAGCTGAAGGTTCCCTACTGACGGGAACCAAGAAATTGTCCAAGCTTACCTTGTCAGTGAGAGTTAAGACAGTCACTGATCCTAATTCTAACACTGTTGTTTCAGCATACCAATTTTTAATCGCTACATGACTTGTCAAATTAAATCCGTACTGCATGGGTAAATTAAATAAATATAAATATATAAATTAATGTGCTAGGCAGGCAATGAACTTAATACTAATAACCATGATCCTTGCATTGGTTCTGTTAACTTTCATATATATTGTTCTATGTTCAACAATATAGAAGTTTAAGATCAAATCTTTCCAATGAAAAGATCTATTATTGTCCACAGAACAAAGTATTAATTTTGAATGCTGTCTATTCACACAGTCATGACAAAGGGATATTTATATCCTAGAAACTTCCGTTATAATTGAGAATCTCAGCAGGCCACTTACTATAAGCAGTATCCATTCTTCCATGTAAAGCCTACTTCCATAGACTGGTGGCAAGACTTGACTACATTACAACCATGACTGGTGCAGATCTCCTGCCATTTGTGCATATGTTGAAAGCTGTCTTGTTCTCTGCAGCATCTCTTTGTTTAGAATCCAGAATTGGACACATCACTGTCAACAATAATTTCCATTTGAATCCTTTAATTTTCATATTAGCAAAAGCTCTGCATATTTTTTTTAGAAAACTTTCTCTCATAATATAACGTGAATATTGCATTGAAAGCCTTTTCTATTTGTCAAGAAAGTGAAGGAGCACATGGAGTATATTTTAAAAGCTATTGACCCATGATCTTATAAATTTGAAGTTTCTGCTGTGGACCTTTATTGAATTAATAACTGGAGAAATAAACTGTAAATAAATATGTCAACCACCTGCAGATGTACATGTAAATGTATATTAATAGAAATCTAATTAGAAAGATAGCTTTATGCTACTGTGAATAATGTGACATGCTGAAAAGTAGGGATGCTGATGAACTTTAACAAAGTGCTGCATGATCAAAAAAACAAGATATATGTAAACTCAGCATTGGATGGGGATTGTTTGTACTCTAGAAACCAAGGGCTCTATGGGCTCTGTCCACCCCTGGTTTGACTACTTCGTAAATAATGATAGCATTACAATTTTGTTTGTAAGTTCCAATAGTAAAATGTTTATAAAGATACTATGTTACTAGCTTAGTTAGATAAATTTATTGCCTTAGCAACCCGTTTATAGTACTTTTTATGAACTTTGAGAACTAAGATGTTTGGACAAATATGAATTTTGGGCTTATTGAGAACTTTATTTTTTTATTGCTGATATGAATTGCGGTGGACAATTGGGATAATCTTGGCATTGTTTTATTTATTATTAATGTATTCATTTTTCAACCTATGAGGTTTGTTGGTAGGCTGACCAGCCACTTTATATATTATCAAATACTGCTAATACAATTATTTCACCTGACATAAGCAGTATACCTATATTTTGTATAATGTTTGCCATTTAGGAATTTGATCTTTATTACTGATTGCAGTCCCAGTAACTGGTCTTATACTCAACCTGTCTTCTGTACTGTTAATCAGAAATAATTGATACGGTATATGATCTATAACAGTATACCACCTATATACTGTAGTTTTTTTTATCATGAATTAATTATGAAGTCCTTTAAGGGGTTTACATTTATTTTCATTTTCGCTGAGGAGTTGTAGAGCAAGACTGGGGTCAGATGAAAGGTCCCACTACTTAGGAAGCACAGGCATTAAAGGGAGCATTGACTGTTTCTGGGGACCAAGATAATACTCAGCCCATAGACTGATGTGAGCCATATATGAGTATTGTGGGTGGAGGGAGTGTGTCCCTATGCTCCTTTGCTACGATGCACTACAGCTCCTTATGTAGGGTGAAAGGTGTGAGCCAATGTTGATTGATGGATTTTTCATCTATTCAAATACTATTCACAATGGGATTTATTTCCCTTCATCAAAAGCTATAGATTAGATATCTAATTGGTGCAAAACTATTTATCAGTAATATCTCATTATCTTTTGGGCCTTAACTTTAGACTACAGGGGCACACTGAAGGCCCCTGAATATATTGTAGTTACGCCATGCCACAAAAAAATCTATGATTCAGGTGCTGATATATACCAGCCAAAGTCTGAATCATTTTCAGGTATTTATATCTGTTCTAGCAAAAACATTGGGCTTGAAGTTAAATGGGTTTAAAAAAACAAAAAAGGTGGTCCAGATCACCACGATTTGGCCACAATGCACAATTTGATTTCCCAACATTATAGGACAAATCTTTGTGCCTGGTGGTGGAGATGCAAAGAGCTGTGCTTCATCATATGACATACATCTATAAGTATTATGCACCAGTCATGTGTTCAGTGAATGTAAATTAGCATTTTACAACCATATGTTGACTTTTCCTGTCTTATAATTACTTCATCAAAAATCAGCAAATTTTAATTTAGAATACAAGCAGAATTCATTCAATATATTAAGACACCATTTAATTAAAAGCAAATACACAGCAAACTTGAGATATACTCTGTTTCTATTGTAAGTTTAATCAGAAAGAAAAAGAAATGAATAATATGTATGCTTTTAAATCATGATAGAAGAAAAAACTTATCTGAGTTAAAATCAGCCACAGGAGGCTGCTTTTCTGGGTCATTTTTCAACTTGCTTGGGGCAAATGAAGATTAAGTCATTCTTAAACCTTCTCTGCAGCACAAAGGTATAATCCATCTAGACTTCAGGTGACTTATAAACGCAGAGTGGTTGTTGGCAGCTCATTCTGTTAGCAGCTAATGTACTTCTGCTTTCACTTTTCAACTTCCAAACAGCCTTCCATAATAACAGCTACAAAATATATTTATATCACATGAAGCATAATTTAATCTAAAATATTGCTGCAATTTTTTTTTTCCAAGAAATGATTTCGCTGTGGCTGTTCTTGAATAGAATATTCAAGCAGATTTATATGAACAGAGAAATGGTTGTCTGTATTTTTAAGTGATTAAAATGATTTTTTTCTTCCAAATTTCCAATATTTTGTTGGACTAATTATACTAATTTTGGAAAGTTTTAAATTATTATTAATTTTTTGAAGAAAAGTCTAGTTTATTATTGCAAATGTACATGTTGTGAAGACCATCGGGCCTTTTTTCTAGCATGTTGTGTGGTTTTCATGATACGCTTGGATTTAACATGAAGGTTAGTGTGGCATGCTTCATGACTAGTGTCTCACCCGATTGCTTGCTGAATGGCACCCAAGGGGTAAACAGTCATTCTTTTCATAAATTTGACTTACATATTCTGCCTGCACCCATGGAACAAAGGATTTAAGTTACCCACAAAAACAAACAAACAAAAAATAAATATATTATGATGGTGCTGTTGATTTTCAGTCAACTGACCACCGGCACAGAATTTTTTTTGTGTTTTTTAATGTTCTCCTTTTTTCTTTTAGTCCTTTATCCCATAGATCTTCATTCTTCTTTACTTCCCCCTTTTACTCTTTTTTTCCCCCTCACATTTTCTACAACATTATGCTGGAAGGCAAGTCTGAAAGAGCAGTTCTAGTAATATATAGTGTAATTAATGCATATGTAAAATGAATATGCATTTTGAAGGATTTTAGTAAGCTTGAAGGTAATCCCATGGGAGCTGTACAAGTTATGTTCAGCATAATTGATGCAGATGTAAAATAAAAAAGCAAAATGAACATGTCTAGTATTAAATCAGGGTCTGTTCAGATTGATTTATACATATTTATAATAATGATTACTATCCTAATCACCCGTAATTATTAAGATACCCGTATATTTTATTTGAGGGCTTGTGTATTGTTTTTGCATGATCGTTTCTTTGTTAGTCATCAGTTTTATGGTTGTTCATTACTTTCAGGCCTTTATTGCTTAATGACTTAATCCTTTGACTTTTTGAATAATCCTAAATAATAATTCTTATGGGAGGAGAAATGGGTTTATAAACTTGTTAAGCTGCTTGATAGTTGTTGTTGCACATAATAAAAATAATGATGATGATGATGCTGTGATGAATCAGTGAGTTAAACTGTCCATTGGTCTGCCCTATGAACTAAAATATATATTATTTAAGGTGCAACACGATGGCACCAATGAAGAATTAACCTTCTTTTGAGTCTCTTTAGTGTCCTCAGCATCACATTCATTATCATCACCTCATTCTTTATTTCTACCTCAATTTTGACCATGAATGATATTGTAATTATTTATGCACCGAATTCACTATTTGGATTCGGCCAAACCCCCGAACCCTTCACAAAAGTTTCGGCCAAATACCGAACCGAATCCAAATCCTAATTTGCATATTCAAATTAGGGGTGGGAAGGGGGAAAAATTTTTACTTCTTAGTTTTGAGACAAAGGGTCACGCGATTTCCCTCCCTAATTTGTATATGTAAATTAGGATTCGGATTCGGTTCGGCCAGGGAGAAGGATTCGGCCGAAACAGAATCCTGCTGAAAAAGGCCGAATCCTGGCTGAATCCCGAACAGAATCCTGGATTCAAGGCATCCCTAATTATAATAATAATACATTGTAAGCCTTATGTATGTAGCTATAGTTACACACAACTGATTTTAAGCATAAACCATAGGATCATATACATAACTAAATGCTGGAACTACAAACTGCTCAAGTGGACTTGAAAGTGTTCCACTTCTAATGGTATTGTAATGGTTTGTAACTACTAAAAGTGTATCATGCCCAGGAGCTGATACCTGATATATATATTTAGATTGAGATTGGATGTAGAACAGTGCTTTAGGGTCATCTGGCATCATTATCAAGGCGTCATACTTTTTAAACTCCTGAGATCTTAGCATGCAAAATGTTATCATTTTTCACATTAGGCTAACATATAGGCAATACTATATTTTGGTTTAGATGGTAAGAAGAGACTTTACACAAAAACATTTTTGAGTTGTAAAAACCTTCTTATCCTGATGAAATTGTAAGCACTCTTGCTATTGGCAGAACCTGCATATCACTGACTTGCAATGCTATTAATCTTATCAGTTGAATTTTACCTAATTTTAACAACTAATTGTAAACTCTATGATGGCAATCAAACTTACTTAAAACTTAATATGCCTGACTACCTGCATGACTTTACATATTAATGGATCAGAAGTTACTATTTGTAATAAATTCATTGGCCTGCTGCATAAATTTATTATGAAAATAATATCCAGTCTCTATGCAGTGCTCACAATATTTGTCTTGTAATATGATGCTAACATAGACTTCCCCAGTAGTCACCCCTGAAGTGCCATATTCTATATGTTCTCTCGAAGTTTGCTCTTATCCCTGTAAAGTCAGGTGTCCATGAATGAGTGTATGTGAACCGATTGGGCGAATTTTCAGCACTGACATCAAAGGATGGTTTATTGCTCGATATTTTTCAAACTGCTCAACATATTTTTTGATACATTAGAGTTTATGGGTTTTTTTTGCTCATCATTATCCATGATTAATCCACTGCCATCAGCATCTATATGTGCCATCTAGAATTCTTGAATGTTGCCAAGTGCAACAAGGCAGGTAAGTGTGAGGGCAAATGATTTGGCCAGAAAGCAGGCAATTTAAAGTTTGTTAACAAGGCCAAAAGCACAAAACTCATAAACCCAAGATATGAGGGGCTAGACCACAGAGAACTGGTTAAATGATCCAGAAATGGTCAGGAGCAAGAAAAGCATCAGACTTGGGCATTGGAAGTCCATCAGGGGCACTACTTCAAAGGCCCTTGTCACATCCTCTTATGCTCCGCCTCCTGCTTGCGCCTGAGAGAGAAAGGGGACATAAGAACGCCTTTTACCTCCTGTCTCCTCAACTCTGATGCTGTGGCCTGGGCAAGAAAATGGCCACTGGATTGTTTCCCAGTGTCCTGATAGTCCAGTTTGACCCTGAAGATGAAGTTTCTCAAATATGCCCTTGATAATAGGATGCCCTTGATTAATGAGACTGGAAATGATAACTATGAAGACAGAGAAGTAGTATATTATTGTTTGGATTATCAGCGGCACTGAGTTTAAAAAGTCTCCAGTGTTTCAACAGAGAAATACACACATACAGATTACAAACCAGGGTTTAATTGACAGGCGTTTAAAATCCAGAAGTGAAAGTTGAAAAGATCCAGTTCATGCTCATTAGACAATGAGATCTTATTACACCTTGCTTTCTTATATAACTTGCTACCTAGTACAGAGTAGTTTATCTAAATCTGAACAAAAAGATTTAAAATGTTACTATAAAATGTTAGGGGCTTCCCAATCTACTTGCAGTTCTCTGTTATTGAAAGGCAACCTCAATCCTCCATACTGATTTCCAAAAAACCCACAACCTCTCTTGGAAGCATCCATTGTTATTATTTTCCAGTTCAGAGTCAGGAAATATTTGACAGTATTGAGATCCCCGGCCCGTATTTCCAGGTTTTTGAGAATTTGCATTGCAGAAAAATTGTCACAAATGCCTTGCAAATGAGAGGTGTTTGCATGAATGTGGCCACTGTGCGAGGTTGTTGTGCATGAAAATGTGATGACAGTAATTTAAAATCACAATTTGTAACACTGTTTTGAGGTTATTTTCTCTGCCACTAAATTTGTGGCATTACTCAAACGTCGAGTGTGCGCATATATTTTTCACAATTTGCGATTATGCCATATTTAAAATATGGACATTTATAGCGTGAATTCAAATTTGCAATACTGTTTGCACATTAAGGGGCAGATTTACATAGGGTCGAATATCGAGGGTTAATTAACCCTCGATGTTCAACTGCTGAATGTAAATCCTTCGACTTCGAATATCGAAGTCGAAGGATTTAGCGATATTCCTACGATCGAACGATCGAAGAAATATAATCCATCGATCAAAGGATTTTCCTTCAATCAGAAAATTGTTAGGAAGCCTATGGAGACCTTCCCCATAGGCTAACATTGGCCTCGTTAGGCTTTAGGTGGTGAACTAGGGGGTCGAAGTCAATTTTAAAGAGACAGTACATTGACTATTGAATGTTCGAATAGTCAAATGATTTTTAGTTTGACTCGTTCGATTCAAAGTCGTAGTTGAAGGTCGAAGTAGCCTATTCGATGGTCGAAGTAGTCATATTCGACCATATTCGACCATTCGAAATTCAAAGTATTTTTTCTTCTATTCCTTCACTCGAGCTAAGTAAATGGACCCCTAAATATTAAATAAATAAAAGCAAAGTTTATGAATGAGTCCCACTATCTGATTTTGAAATATATGCAACTTCCCCAGGTTAATCAGCTACCTATGGCTCTCTAGAAATACAACAAAACACATTAACTTAATCCTTTTGCAGTTTCTTTAAAAATAAACCAACCCCTGATGTAATATGTGGTTTCCTAAAAGCCTGCTCCATAATGAAACAGTGTGTTATTTTATGTATATATGTATATATAAATGTGTGTGTATATACATATATGCATATACATACATACATACAAGTACTCGCATCACATGAGTAATTATCATCCAGTATTGATGGGCGAATTTGGGGCATTTCGCTTCAACAAAACAATTGTGAATTTCCCGAATTCGCAAAATGGCAAAAAATGCACGAAACGGCGTCCATTTTTTTTTACGCCGGTGAATTTTGGCTGGCGAATTTTCACGTTGGTTTCGCGAATTTATTAGCTGCAGGCAAATCGCGGGAATTCACCGCAAATTTGCGCCTGGTGAATAAATTCACCCATCACTATCATCCAGTTCTATGCTACAGATTGACAGGATCAACACCACCAACAAAAAAAATCCCAATGCCATTGTGACTATTGTGCCTGCTATGCAATAGCTTCTGGATCTTGGCTGGCTCACGATGCACCACTGCCTATGCCCCTGGTCACAAGAAGAAGGGGCCAGTTATTCATATATCCTAAATGGTTAGGCCAGGAGAAAGGCAAAAAAAGCAAAACAAACAAACAAAAAATATAAATGCCCAACTTTCCCTAAACCGTCAATAATTATTCTGTGTAGAGATCACCCCAGTTTTGGTGATATCTTTTTTAAACAAGCCTTTGCTAACAAGTAGGATAATGGCAGAATGGTATATTCTCTGCCAAAGGAAATGCTAATCCTGCCAGTAGTTACCTTATATATGTAGTAACAAGAATGAAAGAGAGTCACCTGTCACTGTGCAAACAACGTTGATTTTGGGCAGAAAATGCAAATATTCTGGCCTAAATCAACCCCACATACAAAATGACCGGAAGTATAACCCTTCTCTGCATTAGTGTCCAGAAAGGCAAATTAATTTCAGGCAGAATGAAAAGACAGCTAAAACACATTAAAAACAAAATAGAATACATCAAATATCAATGTCTACAAAAAGGAAATTCTAACTTGAACCTTCCCTTTAATTGATCATATCTATTTACTTAAGACGTTTAAAAAAAATATACAATTGTGAATGCAAAATATAATTCTTTTTCCATATATAACGTTTTTCTCTCAGTAAATTCTCAATCAGATTTATTTTCCCAGTTTTTGTGTTGATGAAGAAAGCACAAACTTCCCAGGCATGGATGAAAAATGAGAACGAAGAAATGTCTTTAGATACCCTCAGTGGGTGGCATCAACCAATGACCTACCTACTAATAAGGCAAATGAAAGGAAAATAGCCTCAGAGGAACTAAATACCAGAACTGAATTCATAAAGCAAAAGAAAACAAAGCTTTTCACAAGGTGCCAAGACCGAGACAATCAGTTTTTAACTATAAAAGCCCAAAAATCCACAGGTAGAGGACATTGCACTGGATATACAAAGCAAATGTACAAGGGGTATTTTATACATGTGGCTTAAATACTGCTTTGTACACTGAATAAATAAGAAGTTAACAAGATAATTGTTAGGAAACCTACTTAAAATAGAATAACCTGTGAAGCCAAATGACTGAGCAAACACTATGCAAGGTACTGAACCACCCTGTGAGTTCATATGTTTGTGATTTCATAATCTGGAACAAGGCTCGGAACATGTGCTCTGGCTTTTATCCCTGTCTTACAAATCTCCTTCTAATAACAATATGAGAATGTCTGCATAGGGGAAATAGCTGGCTTTTGTGTATTTTCTCTTCGGCGTTCTGTTTCCTTTCTATCTACATGTTTTTATTACCTTTTATTCAAAATAAAAGGATGGGAAAGGTGTCAGTCAAGTGAATTTTATGGTGGTTGACATTTGACAGTTATAAAAGGGTTTATATATCGGGTTCAGCGCTACACATTTATATTGCTCATCCTATGATATTATTTGAAATATGTTAGTGTATATTTATGTAGCTATGACTGAATATTAAATGTAAAGGAGAAAAGTAGGGCTGGTTTTATGGTAGGGCAGAGAGGACTCCAGTGCCAGTGGCAAAATAAATCTACAAATTTCTTTTTTTTATATTTTCAAGGACTTCTGGGAGTGGGTAGGCAAAAGGTTTACTCTTGGGGGGTTATTTAGTGAAATCCGAATTGATCTCATATTTTATTAAAAAAAAATAACCAAACTCCCATGCACGATTTTAGCTTATTTATTAATAAAAGAACTTGATTTAATTGGATCCCGGATACAGCTCCATAAAATCTAGCAGAAACTCGAATTGCTCAAATTGTTCATGCCTTTTCCCAAATTGCTCGAATTTTTCAGGCTTTTTTCCCAAATAGGTCTATTTTTTTTGAGTTTTTGCCCAAAAAACCAACCAACCCAGAAAAAGATGGATTTTCGGGCTTAGCCCAGCACAGACCATGAAAACTTCAAACTGAGATAGGTGCCTCTCCATTTGGCTTATACAGGACCTCAACAGATCTGAGATGGGAGATTTTCCGATTCAGAATTTTAGCAGCATCATCTAATAAATCTCGAATTGAGATTTTTAACATTCAGATTTTAATAAATAACCCCCTTGGTGAATCAGTAAACAAAACATAAAGGTATGGCAGGAAACTGCAGATGCATCAGATTGCCTCCCTTTGAAGTTAATGGAACGTGAACGTTTTCTTAACGCCGGCGTCCGTTTTTTTTGGACGCTGGCGACAATTGTTTTTGACGCCGGCGAACTTTCGGCAGTGAATTTTCACGCCCGTTTCGCGAATTTATTTGCCGTCGGCGAATCGCGCAAATTCGCCTGCAAATTCGGGCCTGGCGAATAAATTCGCCCATCACTATTTGTGCTTTCAAAATCCAACATATTGTAATTTAAAAATGAATTATGATGTGTAAATTATAGGTTTGCTTCAAGGTAAAAAGGGCAATTCCATTTTGTCTGTTGAAATGTTACATTAGACAGGTTAAATATTCTAGATAAGATAGCCCAACCTACATTAAGGGGCTTATTTACTAAACCTCAAAATTATCTGGTCATGCTTTTTGTGACAAAAACTAAAATTTTTCATGGAAATAAAAACTCAAATTTTTCAAGATTTATTATACTGATGCTACAAAAAAACAGAATTCAAAAATCCGCCAAATCAGACCTGTCAAGGTCATGTATAAGTCAATAGGAGATGTCCCCCTATCCCACTTGTAAGTTACCATGGGCAGGGTCAGACTGGGGGGCCCGGGGCCCACCGGGACTGCTGGTCTGGGGCCCACCGGGACTGCTGGTCCGGGGCCCCCCGCCCCCCCTACTGCAATGAGCCGAACTGTGCGTATGTGCCGCTGGAACGCCGCCATGCACATGCGCGAGCGGCATTCTTGGTGCGCATGCACAAGCAGCGTTGCGCATCGCCGGAAACTTTTTTTTTCAAAATTTTTTTTTTTCGTAGTCAAAGATTGGCTACTTCAATCTTTGACTACGACTTCAAATCAAACGATTCGAACTAAAAATCATTCGACTATTCAATCATTCAATAGTCGAAGTACTGTCTCTTTAAAAAAACTTTGACCGCCTACTTCGCCGCCTAAAACCTACCGAGCATCAATGTTAGCCTATGGGGAAGGCTTTCTAGGCAATTTGGGATCGAAGGAAAATCGTTCGTTCGATGGATTAAAATCCTTCGAATTGTTCAATTCGAAGGATTTAATCGGTTGATCGAACGATTTTTCCTTCGCTCGTTCGATCGCAGGAAATGCGGTAAATCCTTTGGCTTCGATAATTAACCCTTGATATTCGACCAAAAGTAAATGTGCCCTTAAATGTAAACAGATATTATTTTTTGCATTGTTAGATTCCACTAGTTCCCATTGGTAAAGGAATTTTGCTTATATTTTACATATTTTAATATTTTGCAGAATTCTTTTCAAGATTCCTGGGGACATTTAATTTGCTAGATTTAGTTACCTACCTCATTGTCTGAATTCTTCTTGTTTCACATTAATGAGAGGTTTGAGTCCAGTGACATAAAATACCAAGAGCCACGCAAAACATATTTTATTTTGTATTACTCATATGCTCTATAGCGGCATGGCTAATTATATCTATGTTTTCATGAGAGCAATATTGTTGTAAATGCCTTACTGTAAATGATTTTAGATAATAAACATAAATAATACAGTAGGAAATGTGAATCTCCCTAATTCCTCTTGTAGCAATTTAGATTAAATTGACTGTTTCTGTGAAGTCTTTCAATGTGGTTTGAAGCTTTAAAAAATGCATTTTTCAGAAATATTTGTCCCTTTTGGTTCCTAAATGGGCAAATGTCACAAAGCAATCAAAATATGGCAAATCAAGATAATAAATTACATTGTGTACCTCTATATACATCTAACAAAGCTCTGTTGGGACAGAGAAAGTTCCTAGCTATTGAAAGGCTCACATAGCTCTTGAGATGAGCTCTTGCAACTGGCAACACAGTATCATACAATATCAAGCTTGACAGAAAGCTATTGGCTTAGATAAAATTATATAACCGTTCCTCCTGTTAAGATAGACAAATATATTAATGCAGTTGTTTTTACTGAGCAGTTTCAGGGGGCAAAATTAACAGTGAAGATTCTTTAAAACTAATATATAATTTCAGGACTGATTATACAATTCAACTAAAATCAGACACTTGGCCTTGAATATATTGTTTATGATCTGTTTATTATTTTATCTTTAAAAATAATGTTTATGAAGTTAAAGAGCAACAGATAAAAATTATTGCTAAATGTTATGGAATTGTTTGACACCAATAATAAAACACATGATAGTTAGAAATTAATAGCATGTTGCTAGGGATGGGTGAATTTTTTCATCTTGTTTTGCCGCAGAAATGATGCCCATAGACTTGTATGGCGTCATGCGTCAAAAAAGAATTTGCCTTGCATCATAAAAATTTTGACGCCCATAGACTTTCGCTGGCAGCGAAACGGGTCAAATTCGCCCATCCCTACATGTGGCTAGAAAAATTTAGAAGAGGAAGGCAGACAGAAAGCTCATATAACCGTTACTTCATCAAGATATCTACAAATTCGTAGTAAAAAAGGTGAATGTGTCTAATAATCCTGCCTATCTAATATATCTGCCAGTACAGCCACTTCAGGGAGAGAATTTCACTACTACCTTACAGCACTCTCACTGTAAAAAAAATTAAATCCTATGTCAGAAATGCCTTTCTTCTTTAGAAGGGGTCCTCAACCTTTTTCACTGCAAGCATACAAAAATGTTGTGGGTTGTGCTAAATAAGTAGCCACTATGTGAACCTACAGGAGGCTCTGTTTAGCAGTACACTTGGCTTATATGCAACCAAAACTTGCCTCCAAACAAGGATTTCAAAAATAAGCACCTGCTTTGATGCCACTGGAAGCAACATGCAAGGGGTTGCAATATTTTGCTCATAAGCCACTGGTTGGGGATCACTATTCTATTATCTATGGATGCAATTCTGCCTGCTGGTGAGTAAAATGTATTTACTCACCAGTATGTGAGTATGTATAACTGTATAATGTATTAATTAAAGTTCCCCTTGAAGTCTCTCCCAACATGGCCAGTCTTTCTTTATAATTGAGACATTCCCATTTACTTCCCATTCAAGTGAAGGAATAGAATAAAAAAAACTACGACTTCGACTTCGAATCAAACGATTCAAACTAAAAATCGTTCCAC
The DNA here is from genome assembly GCA_038501925.1 of Xenopus petersii. Taxonomy (NCBI): domain Eukaryota; kingdom Metazoa; phylum Chordata; class Amphibia; order Anura; family Pipidae; genus Xenopus; species Xenopus petersii. Next base: position 41,319,905 of record CM076680.1, on the reverse strand, counting down.
TATTCGACCATTCAATAATTGAAGAACTGTCTCTTTAAAAACATTCAACCCCCTAGTTCGCCACCTAAAACCTACCGAAGTCAATGTTAGCCTATGGGGAAGGTCTCCATAGGCTTTGCAATCTTTTTTTGGTAGAAGAAAAATCGTTCGATCGATGGATTAAAATCCTTCAAATCGAACGATTCAAAGGATTTAATTGTTCGATTGAACGATTTTTCATTCGATCGTTAGATCAAACAAATTGCGGTGAACCCTTCGACTTCGATATTCGATTTTCATGATTTTCAAAAAATTTTCGCCAATTTCACCCAAAAACTTTCGAGTATTGCCCCGAAACCCATTGGGACTTCTCCCATTAACTTATATGCAACCTCGACAGCTCTGAGATGCCAGAATTTTCCATCCTCTGGGTTTAATAAATTCAGAAAAATTCGATTTTATATAAAAAGAATCACTAAATAAAAATAAAATATTTGGGGAAAAACACAACTTGACCTTATAAATAACCCCCATAATGTTGCAATTGTCAAACTTTTAGGAGGTTATTTACTAAAACCCAAATTTATCTCATCTTTTTATTAAATCAAGCTAGATCAAACTCCCATTCATGATTTTTACTTATTTATCAATAAAATAACTAAAAAAAAATCAGGTAGGGAAAAGACTCAATAAAATCGTGTGAAAACTCAAATTTTGGCAAATTTTGGCTTCATTTTTCCGGGTTATTGCCTGAAAACCCAGAATTTTTCAGATTATTGGAAGAAACCCAGCGCAGATCATGATATCTTCAAATTGTAAAGGCACATCTGCCATTAACTTCTACATGACCTTGACAGGTTTGAGCAGCTTATGGGTATAATAAATCTTGAAATTTGAGGGTTTTTTTGCCCCCTTTAGTAAATAACCCCCTTAATAAAACTTTTAAAAGGTTATTTACTAAAACTCAAATTGATGAAAACAAAGTCGACCAACCTCGTTTATCACTGAACTGATATTTTTCTCAAATTTATCAAAGCAACAAAACGTTGTGACCAAATCAAGCATCAATTCGTATCCTATGATTGAAAATTTGACTTAAATTGTCAATGTGAAAACTTTTTTGGAATTTCAGACAAAAACCCAGACTTTATCGGATTATCCAGCGTAGATCATCTGCCATTGACTTCTACATGACCTTGACAGGTTTGAGATGGAGTATTTTCAGATTCTGATTTTAAGCAGCTTTGGGGTATAGTAGATCTCTAAAAATTTATTTTTTCATGAAAAAATTTAGTTTTCCCCTTAAACTAGACTAGATTAATTTGAGATTTAATAAATGGGCCCCTTAATATATATTTGGCTGAATCAGAATCCAGTATTAATATTCAACTCAATTCAGAACCAAATCTTGGATTTGGTGTATTCCTATAAATAATTTGTGTTCAAATATTTATCTATCTATCGCTATCTATCTATCTATCTATCTATCTATCTATCTATCTATCTATCTATCTATCATCTCTCTCTCTCTCTCTCTCTCTCTCTCTCTCTCTCTCTCTCTCTCCCTATTTACATACCTATCTACTAGGGATGCACCGAATCCAGGATTCGGTTCGGGATTCGGCCAGGATTCGGCCTTTTTCAGCAGGATTCGGATTCGGCCGAATCCTTCTGCCCGGCCGAACCGAATCCGAATCCTAATTTGCATATGCAAATTAGGGACAGGGAGGGGAATTGCGTGACTTTTTGTCAGAAAACAAAAAATATTTCCCCTTCCCACCCCTAATTTACGTATGCAGGGAAGGATTCGGGGGTTCGGCCGAATCCAAAAAAGTGGATTCGGTGCATCCCTACTATCTACCTGCCTTTCTGTCTGTCTAATATTATTATTGTTATTTTGTAGCCTCTTAAAGTTAATACTCAACCAAAATCAGTAGCAAATGGAAATGGAATCTGGAAATAAACCGCATACAATAGTTTTGTTTATCATTTTAATGGCAATGAAAATATAAAAATAAAAGAGAGAGAAAGTATGTTTCTTATGAACCATTGTCTTTTATATAGCACGCAATGTATGATTTTATGAAATGAGAAACCATATTAAAATACATAAAGGTAGCATCACAAAGTAAATTGCTTATCACAATTCTTTAGTATTCTTGTTGCATTACTGTTTCTCTTCAAGCCAGCAGTAAAAAGTGTTCTCTGTTTGTAAATCTTTATTTTGGCAGTTTTATAGTTTAGCCAGCATCGTCCAATGAATTGCAACTGGCATAGAACATATTAACACTTATGTGCCCACATTTCTAAGACACATTCTGTTTTCAAGCAGAACTGTATATAGCAATATGCAAAGATGTGAAACAGACCATTCACTCAAGAATGTCCTAAACTTTGTGCAATTTACATTAACTGTTTATCACTTGGATACAATTTGATATTTTCAAGCTAAATACTATCAAAAGGCTCAATATTGTTCAATCAACAGAGAAGAACTAGGTCTAGTCAAAGATCTGTATATATCTTTATAATACACAAAAGCCATGAATAGTCCTGATGTCATCAGTTATAAACAGTGAGTTCTGATGTCATTTCTGTCACATGACTCACTAAAATTTGTGTATTATAATAAATAAAGTACCTCCAGTTGCAAAATATGAGGATATTAGAAGTTACCTCGGAGTTCCATTACCTTCGGCCTTGTGTTTTTATAAGGTCATGAGACTCCTCCTTATAATATCCTTATATTTTACAAAAGGGGGTACTTTATTCACTAAATATATTATACCTTTATATTTTTCAGTACTTACAGTAAAGCAAGAAAATGTACACAAATCCGTGGTGTGCTTGTGATGGTCCTTTGTTTCAGCTTTTGTGTTGTGCTGAACTTTTTGACTTATTCCATACTCTTTATTTTGGTATGCTACAGTCTTATATTGCTGTGGCCATGTATTAGCTATGTTTTTCTAAAGAATGGAAAGAGCACCTTGTAAAGGTTTAACACAATGTATTATGACAATGATAAAATATATATGCCTATAATTTTAAGTATTGTTAACCATGCATATGACACTTACCAGATTAGTAAAATAATTATTAATGAAGCTCCATAAAAAATAGGCTATCTGGTATGACCAATATCTAATGATGATGGCTAGAGTTAGGAGCTAGCTATTTTGTTTGTGCTGGGGGCACATAGGAGAGGATACCCCACCCAAGGCATCAGCATTTAGGTCAATGGTGATTGGCTGCACTGCAAAACAGGCAGTGAAAACTATTTAAAAGAATCATACATATTCAGTGTTGGATTGTAGAGAGAACTACATCAGATCATCAGATCATGGGGTTTCCCTGTTACCTAGGAAGTGACGAGGCTGTTCACTCACAGATGTAATCCATTTATATCCATACATGTGTGTGTATATATATATATATATATATATATATATATATATATATATATATATATTATTTCATTCCCACTCCAGTTAATAGGCTATATTTTTGATGCATGTATTGATGTAGATTTCATGTTCACATATTGTTTTGAATTAAAACACAGCTAGTGACATATTATGGAAAACATTCTAATCTCTTTGTGATGGGAGAGAGCACATTTATTTTGGACAAAAGTTAAAAGTGATACAATTTTATGAGCAGAGTTGTGGGATCCCAAGTATATGTGCTTGAAGTTTATTGCTTATGGATAGTCAGACCTCTTACCATTCCAGGAGTGTGGTGTCAGCTGTTTTTCTTTTCAGTAATGTTGTTGATACAGCTGCAGTATGATCTTTTCCTGATCATTTTACATGGAACTATCACAGAGCTATCACTATAACCAAAGAAATATTAGCGATCTTTGATGAAGCCTTAACTTCATTTTTTTCTTCAAAACACAGGCACAATCTCTTGTCTCCACACTGTAAATGAACATATAGAAACATTAAAAGGTACTACACTGGTAACCCCCACTAACTACCTTTGCTAGTGTTTTTGGTCCAATTTTATTTTGGATGGCTCTGACTTTTTTTCTAAACCTCCTTCAGTGCAAATATATTGGACATATCAATGCTATGCGTGTTTTCATACCTTTGCTGCTTCAGAAGAATACTTTATGACCTTTATGCAACCTTTGCTGGGTCACATCTTGCAACCATAGTTGCTGTAGGTTATTGCTATTTTTATAATGGAGCATTCAGTCCATACTGATCCTGAGGCTCATTGTCTACATCATTGAAGGGTCTTGATTTAACAACATTAAATAGCAGAGTGACTACAAAAAAAGTCTAGGAAAGGCAAATTAAACAACTCAAGAGCATTAATAAAATATAAGATTTAATGAAAACTTTATTATCTTACACTAAATTGTCCAATATTTATTGTTTGCTTCTCCTACATTCACTAAAGCCAAAAGTATTGGTGTAGAGCAACTAGTGACTCTATGCAGCTTTATTGTAGTACTTCACCTTTGGGAGGTAAGACAATACCGAAACAGTCTTTATGGATAATGAAGAAGATCATTAGGAAAAAATACTAGTTGGTCACACTAGACCAAGCGAAGACAATAAAACCATTTGACTTACCTATTTATCTATGTCATCCCATCAGCAAGAGAATATTTCCCAGAGATATTTTTTAAATATCCTTTAGGTGTCTGGTATCAAAGGGATTATAAAAAAACCCTTAATTGAATTCAGTTCATTTTGTTTGCTCTAACCAATGTGGACTGTCTCTTATTCTTGTGAATTGTAAAATAAGTTAACCAGATCACCATTTAAAACAGGCACTGCAGTAAAACCAAGCTCTCTTCATCTTTTTTAACAACTCCTATTGTAAAATGGTAGTCTATGGGGCCAATTCATTAACTTCGCGTTAATTCAAACTAAAAATCGTTCGACTATTCGACCATTTGATAGTCGAACTACTGTCTCTTTAAGAAAAAACTTCGACCCCCTAGTTCGCCATCTAAAAGATACCGAAGTCAATGTTAGCCTATGGGGAAGGTCCCCATAGGCTTGGCTAACTTTTTTTGGTGGAAGGATAATCCTTCGATCATTGGATTAAAATCCTTCGAATCGTTTGATTCGAAGGATTTAATCGTTCGATCGAACGATTATTCCTTTGATCGTTCGATCGCAGTATTTGCGCAAAATCCTTCGACCTTGATATTCGAAGTCAAAGGATTTTCATTCCCAGTCGAATATCGAGGGTTAATTAACCCTCGATATTCGACCCTTGATGAATTTGCCCTATGTGTTTGATGTAAGAATACTGCAATATGTAATAAAACATCAGAGAAAACTATACATTTTAATAATGTTGTAAATTCTCTTGTATTTATTTAAAGAATAGTGAACATTACATTAACTGGCTGTTAAGGATAGATTACTTCAGCATACTGATTTATAGAAATAGGCCAATCAAGCCTACCAATGCACACACATTGACAATAGTTAAAGGACTCCATAGTGTAGAGTCAGCGTTTCAGGCCTCCTGAAATATTATTGTACTAAAGCAGTTGGAGTTCATAATTTTTATACAGTGCCAGCAAGTTACACAGCAGTTTACATTCATTTACCAAACAGGGGTCTTGCCTTAATTTACCAAATGGGCAGAGGGCATAATCTGATTTGCTACATTTTAGATGCTGCAGTGATACACTGGTGCCCCTTGACCATTTATAAATGCCTTATTTTAATTGGGTGATTACCTTTCACTAAAATGAGCATGCAATGTCATATTCCATGTCATCAAACTTTCTGAATTGTAGGCAAATCTGAAGCGGTAAAGGGGTTAAATACAATGTTTGATCCTTCCTGCTTTGGATAAAAATGTAAAAGTATTTGATACATTTAACTACCTGCTGCTCCTTACCTCTGGAATTTCATCCCTGAGTTCCTCCATAGGGGACACATTCAAACTATTCAACTATTCATTATCTAATCCTGTCTAATCCTTATCTAAACCTTTTTGCACATTCTCCATCTTATTTGTGTCTGAATCCACCCTATCTACGAGACAGGGACCCCCTTCTGCTGTGTTACTTACTACATGGTCCCTGATCTCTGCACATTTATTACTATTTATTTATTATAATATATGTCCTCCCTGTGTGTATTTTTTCATATCATAATGTCATACATGCATTCATTGTCAGTAGTGAATTGCACATTGTTGACATGCTGGAATCAGCCAATTAAAACAGGGGAACTCTGACAGTAACTCACAGCACATTCATGTTTATTTCAGCTGCAAACAAATTGTATTAAGTTGTGGAATTTGCAAATAAATTGCTAAATATATTATATGTACAGTATACAGTACAAAATTAAAGCTTTTTAAAGCAGATTTAGTAAACATCCATTACAGTTCAGAGGAATTTTATAATAGCAACAGTTCTTAAAGGAGAATGAATACCATTTTACCCTTGGTGGTGCCAAATGTAAGGTACCCCAAGTGACTACTTTTACTTACCTGACACCCTGGGCCGGAGTTTTTCTAGCGAGCACCACTGAGAGATCTTATTCCTGCTTTTTCAGGTCTTCTCGTGGCTGCACATGCGCCGTAGAGTGAAAAGCCAAACTTTAAAAAGCCGGCTATTTTGCTCTACTGCACATGCGTCTGCCCCGGGACATTTGAAAACCAAAGAAGCAGGAAGAGGATCGCTCTGTGGCGCTCACTAGAAAAAGCCTGGGCCGCTGCAGTTTTTTGCTGATAGGAGCACCTGCCCTGTGTCAGGTAAGTAAAAGTAGTCACTTGGGGGTGCCTAACATTTTGAACCGCAATTGTAAAATGGTTTTAAACAAAATGCTCAAAATGTCAAATGCACAAATGTCCTTAGATAAGACTATAGATTATGCAAAGAAAAATGATTTAATCCTAGTTACCTTTAAATAGAAAAAGTCTTCCATGCTGTGTATTATTTCTCAAAAAATTTGTACAATACAGCTGTCTTGGCTGAGAAGTTGCTTTATTTACTATGTACTGTCATAAATACAGTAAATAGGGATGTTTATCTGAAGTCTACAAGATACTTTATATGTGCTGTGCTGACTCCTTCTTATAAGTATAAATACTAATGTTCAAGGATGGTATGCTGTGTGCGCTTGATAAACTACACAACTGGAGGTAAATAATACCTGAACCATGCATTTCTGCACTGCAAGAACTGTAAGCAATGTAAAATGTTTTCCTTTTCAAACAAACTCGAGCCATTTAAGTCAACAAGTAAGTAATTGTTTTAATTACACCACTGTTTCACTTAAACATAATAGAATATTTATAGAGTAAACATCAATGTTTTACTTTTATTCCATTTTTTCACACGTTAATCACAAATAATTACATGTATTTTCAGAATTTTCCAGATATACACTTCCCGAGTCTCATATGTTAATAATGTTAATATGTTATGCTAAGTGTAAATAATTGTCCTTTTTATAAAAAGATTTAAATTACATTCTTCCAGAACAATCACATTTAGCAGAATTGTTAATGAATGCACAAACGCTAAGCGGAGATTTAGTAATCTACATCCGAGCATAGATGTAGCCATTTGAAACGAATTCACATTCATGTTATGTTGCATAGAAAATCTTTAATTTGCCTTCCATATCAACCTGATTACATTATGAAGAACACATATTAAAACCCAACTCACATTTTGATGTACAGCATTTTACAATCCAGAATTTAATCAAGAACGATGCATCTATTAATAACAGGACTACACTACCATTAATGGGATTAGCAGGGAATGACAAAGTAACAGCCGAGTCACAGGGGCAGTGCAAGTACGAACATTTATATAAATGCTAATATACTGTATCATTTGATTTCTATATGGTCACACGTATTAGTCAAATCTTGGTATGCATTTTTTTTAATTATTCAATGCAGGATTTAGAATGGAATATTCTTTTTTGAAATTGTATCCCTAAAGATTTTAGGGTTGTATATCAGTCAATGGGAGAGGTCCCTATTCTATTTGGAAGTTTCTGTGGTCTACGCTGGAATTCGCCGGAAAATCTGTCTATTTTAGGCAAAAATCGGAAAAATTCAGACTTTTCAGGCAAAAGCCCGAAATCTGATTAAATTGTGCTTTTTAAATAATAAATAAGGTCAAATCATGGTTTCTAGTTTGCTCTGACTTTTTAAAATAAAATTATCAGAAAAATTCAGATTTTGATAAATAACTGTTATGTTAGAATTTCAATGAAATTGTATTTACTCCAAAAATCTCTACCCATGTAAGTTAACTATAATATTTACTTAGTCTTGAAAACCTTTCTCTCTTCTGGTTCTTAAAGTGAACCTGTCACCCAGACAAAGAAAGCTGTACAATAAAAGTCCAATTAAAGATAAAACCAAAATTCTTTTTTTCCATGAAAACATCCATACCTGCTATAAATGCATTTAAAAATTTCAGCTATCAATTCTATATTGCCATCCCCTCCTCTATGCTTTAGGCATATAGGCAGAGCCAAGTTATTACTTTCCATTTTGCATTTTCTACATGCCCTCCTCACATTCCCCCTCCCTGCTCACAGTTTATAATTGTGTTGCTAAGGCACCAAGTCTCCCATTCTGGCACATAAATAGGGATGTAGCGAACGTCGGAAAAAAAGTTTATTCGCGAACTTGCATCAAAAATGTCGCGAACCCCATAGACTTCAATGGGAAGGCGAATTTTAAAAGCTAGAAAAGACATTTCTGGCCAGAAAAATGATTTTAAAGTTGTTTAAAGGGTGCAACGACCTGGACAGTGGCATGCCAGAGGGGGATCAAGGGCAAAAATGTATCTGAAAAATACATTGTTGACACAGCGCTGCGTTTTGTGCTGTAAAGGGCAGAAATCACACTACATTTCTAAACCTGTGTAATAAACTGCTTTAAAACGTCCGGCGTCTACATGCCAATCAAGTCGTGTAAAGGTTACAGCCTGTTCACACGCAAAGACAAAACGCGGCGCTTACTGCAAAGCAAAAAAACGCAAAGAGCTTTAATGAATGATACCGTCAAGTGAGCAAATAATAGTTGTTAATTACTAGTTGAGCTTGTCACCTCCAGGATGTTCGTCCTGTTGGTGGCAATATTTCTGTAGTGGTGTGTTTAGCAGTCACCGTGCTTGTGCGCACGTGCACGGTCAGGCAGAGGTAATTCAATGTACAGTGAAGTGAACCAAAAAACACTGATTCTGCAGTGTGGGCCCAGTTTTGGTCTACTTTATTGATCACCTGCGGTGACCATAAAAGATGCGATTTTGCCACTGTTGCAGAACCCTGAAAAATTAGGCATGTGTACTTTCCTGAAAAATTATCTTTTTTTTGTCGCAGCCACTGAAGCACAGAGGCCAGAAAAAATATGCCATATAAATGCTGAAAATATTAATTTTTTTTGTCGCAGCCACTGAAGCACAGAGGCCAGTAAAAAATATGCCATATAAATGCTAAAAATATAATTTTTTTTTGTCGCAGCCACTGAAGCACAGAGGCCAGAAAAAATATGCCATATAAATGCTAAAAATATAAAAAAATTTTGTCGCAGCCACTGAAGCACAGAGGCCAGAAAAAATATGCCATATAAATGCTGAAAATATTAATTTTTTTTTGTCGCAGCCACTGAAGCACAGAGGCCAGAAAAAATATGCCATATAAATGCTAAAAATATAAAAAAAATTTGTCGCAGCCACTGAAGCACAGAGGCCAGAAAAACTCAGGATTTACCTGGATTCAAATGAAACCAGTAGGGTTTGCACCCTAGTTTGTAACGGTGGCAGAGGGAGGAGGACACTGAAGGACAGCTGTGTGTGGAGTCATGCGGCGTGCAGAGAAGGACAGCTGCATGGGGAGTCAGAACAAGTCTTCCGGCGTGCAGTAACCCTCCGAGATCCACACCTCATTCATTTTAATAAAGGTCAGGTAATCCACACTTTTGTGACCTAGGCGAGTTCTCTTCTCAGTAGGGATGTAGCGAACCGCCGACAATGTGTTCACGAACGCCGTTCGCGAACACCGGCAAAAAATGCGAACAGTTTGCGAACTTCGAACATCCGAAAATCGTTCGATTCGAACGATCGAAGGATTTTAATCGTTCAATCGAACGATTTCCGTTCGAATCGAACGATCGAAGCCATTGGATCGAATGATTTCATTCAATCCAATGGCTACGATCGTTCGATTCGAACGAAAATCGTTCGATTTTAGCGATCGAATGGTCGAACGATTTTGACGCGAACGTCGCGCGACGTTCGCGAACTTGCGGCGGACGCGAACAGTCGAAGTTCGCGCGAACTAGTTCGCTGGCGAACAGTTCGCTACATCCCTACTTCTCAGTTACAATCCCTCCTGCTGCACTGAAGGTCCTTTCTGAGAGGACACTTGAGGCGGGACAAGACAAGAGGTTCATGGCAAATTGTGACAGCTCTGACCACAGATCAAGCCTGCGCACCCAGTAGTCCAGGGGTTCATCGCTCCTCAGAGTGTCGATATCTGCAGTTAATGCCAGGTAGTCCACTACCTGCCGGTCGAGGCGTTCTTTGAGGGTGGATCCAGAAGGGTTCTGGCACTGCCTTGGACTGAAAAACATTTGCATGTCTGACGTTACAGAGTGGCCAAAGTGCTTTGTCCTTGCAGGTGCGCTCGTGGCAGGATTACTGGCACCTCTGCCCCTGGAATGTTGATGAGTTCCTGAAGTGACATCACCCTTAAAAGCATTGTACAACATGTTTTGCAGGCTGGTTTGTAAATGCAGCATCCTTTCGGACTTGTGGTACGTTGGTAACATTTCTGCCACTTTATGCTTGTACCGAGGGTCTAGTAGCGTTGCGACCCAGTACAGGTCCTTCTCCTTAAGCCTCTTGATACGGGGGTCCTTCAACAGGCATGACAGCATGAAAGACCCCATTCTCACAAGGTTGGATGCAGAGGTATCCATCTCCACTTCCTCGTTATCAAGGACTACATCATGCACGGTCTCCTCCCCCCAGCCACGTACAAGACCAGGGGTCCCCAAAAGGTCACCACAAGCCCCCTGGGAAGCCTGCTCCTGTTGGTCCTCCTCCTCCACAAAGCCACCTTCCTCCTCTGACTCCACTTCTGACACCTCTCCCTGCGTTGCAGCAGGTGCCTGGGCTCGTTCTGGTGATTCCGACCAGAAATCATGCGCTTCCAGCTCCTCGTCACGCTGGTCTACAGCCTCATCTGTCACTCGTCGCACGGCACGCTCCAGGAAGAAAGCAAAAGGTATTAGGTCGCTGATGGTGCCTTCGGTGCGACTGACCATGTTTGTAACCTCTTCAAAAGGGTGCATGAGCCTGCAGGCATCGCGCATAAGCACCCAGTAACAGGGGAAAAAAATCCCCAGCTCTGCAGATCCAGTCCTACCACCCAGTTCAAACAGGTATTCATTGACGGCTCTTTGTTGTTGCAGCAGACGTTCCAACATGAGGAGCGTTGAATTCCAGCGAGTCTGGCTGTCGCAAATTAAACGCCTGACTGGCATGTTGTACCGCTGCTGAATGTCAGCAAGGCGTGCCATGGCTGTGTAGGAACGTCTGAAATGGGCCGACACCTTCCTGGACTGCCTGAGAACGTCCTGGAATCCTGGGTACGTCGAGACAAAACGTTGGACTATTAAATTCAGAACATGTGCCATGCAGGGCACATGTGTTAAATTGCCCAGTCTCAGTGCTGCCAACAGATTGCTTCCGTTGTCACACACCACTTTTCCGATCTTCAGTTGGTGTGGGGTCAGCCACCGATCGGCCTGTGACTGCAGAGATGACAGGAGTACAGATCCGGTATGGTTTCTGCTTTCCAGGCACGTCATCCCCAAGACAGCATGACAACGGCGTACCTGGCACGTCGAATAGCCTAGGGGGAGCTGGGAGTGCACAGGTGTGGAGGAGGAGGACCCAGCAGCAGAGGAGGAAGAAGAGGAAGAAGACGAGGTAGAGAGCGAAGGAGGAGTAGAGGTGGTGGCAGAACCGCGTGCAATCTGTGGCGGAGACACCAACTCCACTGTTGTTGTTGAGCCACACATTCCCTGCTTCCCAGCCATGACGAAGTTCACCCAGTGGGCAGTGTAGGTGACATACCTGCCCTGACCATGCTTGGAGGACCATGCGTCAGTAGTCATATGGACCTTTGGCCCAACACTAAGTGACAGAGATGCGGTGACTTGGCTCTGCACATGGTGGTACAGGTGTGGTATTCCCTTTTTGGAAAAAAAATTGCGGCTGGGTACCTTCCACTGCGGTGTCCCAATTGCTACAAATTTTCGGAAGGCCTCAGAGTCCACCAGCTGGTATGGTAAAAGCTGGCGGGCTAAGAGTGCAGACAAGCCAGTTGTCAGACGCCGGGCAAGGGGGTGACTTGAAGACATTGGCTTCTTACGCTCAAACATGGCCCTCACAGAAACTTGGCTGGGGGCAGATGACTGGGAACTGGTGGTCAAGGTGGAAGGCGGAGTGGAGGGTGGTTCAGACGGGTCAAAGACAGCAGAGGTAGAGCAGTAAGATGCTGGACCAGAAGGAGGGTGGCTTTTAGTTTGTCTGCTGCCTTTGAGGTGTTGCTCCCAAAGTGCTTTGTGCTTGCCGTTCATGTGCCTTCGCATAGAAGTTGTACCTATGTGGCTGTTGGGCTTCCCAAGACTCAGTTTCTGACTGCACTCATTGCAAATTACAACGCTTTTGTCAGAGGCACACACATTAAAAAAATCCCACACTGCTGACCTTTTTGAAGCTGGCAATCTGGCGGTAACAGTAGAAGTTGGCGGCGTTGGCGGCAATGGCGGGTGCGTTGGCCGGCTGACCACAGGTGCCGATACATGTTGTTGCCCTACTGTTCCCTGCGAGCTGTCCTCCCTGCTTCTTCTAAGTCTTATTCTCCTCCTGCCTCTCTGACTCTCCGTCTCTCCATCTGAACTATCCTCCTCTTGCTCTCTTCTACTGGGCACCCACAAAACATCAATCTCCTCATCATCATTCTCCTCAGATGCATCAATTTCTTCTAACAGCTCACAGAAGGAAGCAGCAGCGGGGACCTCCTCATCACTCATTATGTCCATCTCTGTTGTTTTCTCTGCCAGAATTATATCTGGTGTAACGTCCTCATCTCCTTCATCTTCTTCTGCCAATAATGGTTGCGCATCACTCAGTTCAAGAAACTCATGTGAAAATAACTCCTCTGACTCCAGTGAAGAAGGGGCGCCGGTGGTGGAGGAAGTGTTACGTGGGGTGCCCATAGCAGAGGAGGATGAGGATGTTGTGGTAAAGTTAGAAACGGTAGAGGATGGGGTGTGCTGTGTAAGCCAGTCAACTACCTCTTCAGCATTTTGGGAGTTCAGGGTCATTGCCTTTGTAAAACTGGGCAATTTCCTAGGGCCACAGGATAGCATAGCAGCACGGCCCCTAGTGCCTCTGCGTGGCGGCCTGCCTTTGCCTGGCATTTTTTTAAAAACAACAACAACAACAACTCAGGTGGTGTTTCTGGAGACGGTATTATTATTGATATTTAGACAGATTGTGAAAAAGCTCACACAGCTAGATGGCAGTTGTTTGAAGAACACACTGGGCAAACAATGCCTACAAGGTCAACGTATACACTACTACAGCAGTGGATACGGAATATATTATTGCTGCTTGAAAAACGTCACTCAGGTGGTGTTTCTGGAGACGGTATTATTATTGATATTTAGACAGAATGTGAACAAGCTCACACAGCTAGGTGGCAGTTGTTTGAAAATGAAGAACACACTGGGCAAACAAATTGAAACAATGCCTGCAAGGTCAACGTATACACTACAGCAGTGGATACGGAATATATTATTGCTGCTTGAAAAACGTCACTCAGGTGGTGTTTCTGGAGACGGTATTATTATTGATATTTAGACAGAATGTGAACAAGCTCACACAGCTAGATGGCAGTTGTTTGAAGACTGGGCAAACAATGCCTACAAGGTCAACGTATACACTACTACAGCAGTGGATACGGAATATATTATTGCTGCTTGAAAAACGTCACTCAGGTGGTGGTTCTGGAGACGGTATTATTATTGATATTTAGACAGAATGTGAACAAGCTCACACAGCTAGGTGGCAGTTGTTTGAAGAACACACTGGGCAAATAATGCCTGCAAGTGCACTACTATTGGTGCACTACTATGAAGAACAGCAAACAGCACTGGACACGTTAAAGAACAGTAAGATAAGTAAAATAAAAAAAATATATATGTATATTAAAAAAAAAAAAATTACTCTGGTTGGTGCTGAACTACTAGGAGCAGCACAGTAGCACACCAGTCCCACTCCCCAACACAGCTTGACTAATAGCACTGGGCTCTTATAGTAGCAAAGTAAAAAAACAAAAAAGAAAATAAAAGCAGTCCTTACAAGGACTATTGGGTTATTACAGCAGTCAGCAGATGAGATCAGAAGAGATCAGTGCCCACAGCAGCTACATACAGAGCACTGCAGTAGAAGGTAGATTACTAGCCAGCAAAGCTACCTAACCTAAAATGTCCCTCAAATCCCTGCAGAGTTCTGTCCCTACAATACAGAGCAGTATCAAGTAGATTACTAGCCAGCAAACTTACTATCAACTGTCCCTCAAATCACTAACAGCTCTCTCCCTACACTAGCTTTTCCCAGCACACACAGGCAGAATGAAAAAACGCTGCAGGGCTTCAGTTTATATATGGAAGGGGAGTGGTCCAGGGGGTGTGGGGGTGGTCCAGGAGGGAGAGCTTCCTGATTGGCTGCCATGTATCTGCTGGTCTGGGGGAGAAATGGCAAAAAAAAGCGCCAGCTAAGGCGAACCCAAATTGGCGAAACGTCGCGCGACGTTCGCGAACATTCGGCGAACGCGAACAGTCGATATTAGCGCGAACAAGTTCGCAGGCGAACAGTCCGCGACATCCCTACACATAAACAGGATTTTAAAGTTGTTAAAAAGCATATCTTAATAATAATATCCACAAAATGGCTGCTGCCTGCTTGCTGTGATTGTGAATTCCAAGGCAGGTGGCAACAAAGATTTATATAATTTATATAATGTAAGAAAAGTTTATTTTGCTTTACAAACGCAATAGAAAAGAATTTGGAATTATTTCTTAGGGTTACAGGTCCCCTTTAAAGAAATGTTATCTTGATAATTCAGTGTATATCTATGCCGTATATTTTTGGTAATTTCAGCAAGGCCAAAAGTCATGGTTTAACTATATGAACTCCATATATTATATGCATACAATATTATGTTTCCTCAGGCAGAGTTTTGGAACAAGCACTAAATTACTTCTTCAATAATTCAATTTAATAAGAAAGTACTGCAAAATAGGTGAATAAAACACAAAAACAAAACATTTTTCTCCTTTGGATATTTACTAAACTTACTACACTGCCTTCAAAAACCAGATGCATCTTCTATAGCATTACAAAATCATCTGAGAAGCTTACTTGTTATTAGTGATGGGCGAATTTATTCGCCAGGTGCGAATTTGCGGCGAATTTGCGCAATTTGCCACCAGCGAATAAATTCGTGAAACGCCCGCGAAAATTCGCCGGCGTAAAAAAAATGTTTTCGCTGGCGTCGAAAAAAAACGGATGCCGGCATCAAAAACGGGTGCCGGCGTCAAAAACGAGACGCCGGCGTCACAAACGAGACGCCGGCGTCAAAAACAAGACGCGCAAATTAGCCCATCACTACTTGTAATGTATTGTATATCATATGCCAGTGAAAGCTGCATTTATGCTGATTTCAAACAATGGTTTGGCACCTTCATTTTACAAAAGCCATTGTGCACATTCCACTGTAAAGACAGTGTCCAAATACAGCAAGCAACTGTATAAATGCATATCCATCTTTGGATGATCTTGCAGATAAGTATGACCTTGGCCAGTCTGCCCCCTTTGCTTATTTGTTTGGGTGCTAACTTCTTGCACCCTCACCCCTTTATATCTGTCTGTGTTCTTCAAACCAGGTGAGAATATATTTTCTGGTGCAGAAATACTTTTGTCCTCTCATGCACATGAAAGACACATTTGTGTAAAATGGGAACTACATTTACATGAGTAGCTTTACATGAGGCATTAAAGAATACAGGTCTTGTGATTATGTAGATTTATATTGTTGGCTGAGTCAGCATTACCCAGTAATGAATCATTCATTGTGCTATAATGGATGATAGGTTATAATGTCAAAGATGGCACAGCAAACACTTGAAATGAAAGACCGTTTATTAGTGTCACAGATATGATCATCCAGATTTTTTATGTATAGGTGTTTGTAATGCACTTGTCTCACTACACGGACTTGATTCAAGGACACAGTCTGGATACGTTAAAAGTCTTCACATCCTTTATTTAATCATATATAAAAAGTTGTCAGCATTGGCACAGTGCATTTAACACTCCACTGACGCGTTTCGTGCCCTTACTAGCAGGCACTTCTTCAGAGAAGTTACTCTGAAGAAGTGCCTGCTAGTAAGGGCACGAAACGCGTGTCCTTGAATCAAGTCCGTGTAGTGAGAGAGTTGAAGGAATCCAATGCCAGGATGTGGGACTGGAGGTCACGTGAGTAGTCTGGACGAATGGGGAGCTCCACACTCGCCGCAAAGAAGTTTGGAGTTATTTATAATGCACACACACATTTCCATAGATTATACATAATTCAGATTAGTCCCTGCCTCAGTGGAGTTTACAGTCTAAAGCAGTGCTATCCAACTGGCGAGCCACAGGCTGCATCCAGTCTGAGACCCCCTCTTTGTGTTACCCCCCAAGATAATGCTGAGATTAACTGGTCCCTTCATTGTTTACAATTCATATTCAGGCTGTAAAAGCCTGCATTGTTCACACCTGTAACATCTCTATTTTTCACACCCCTAAAGCAATATACTGTTCAATCCTCAGACCCAGAAAAATTACCACATTGTTCACCTGTAGTGATCATAGTGATCAGTGAATTTTTTTGGCAAGTTTCGCCCATAGATTCCAATGGGTGAAAAAAATGATGCTCTTAAAAAAAAAATCTTGTCGCCCATAGACTTCAATACATTTCAGTGGATTTTCGCTATTTCGGGAATTTTCAGTGAAGAGAAACAGGTCCGATTTGTCCATTACTATTCACCTGTTCACACCTCTTACAAACTGCTGGAGGGGCACCAACATTGTGTCACTGTAGACCCTGTCTTTTGCTGTAATCTGTTTGCCCTATGCTCCTTATGTGTGCCCTACTCTGCCTGCCCAATGCTGCCTGCATGTGTCATACTCTGCGTGCCCGATGCTTCCTGTGTGTGCTATACTCTGCCTGTCCTAGACTCCCTGTGTGTGCATTACTCTGCCTGCCCTATGCTTCTTGTGTGCCATACTTTGCCTGCCCTAAGTTCCCTGTATGTGCCATACTCTGCCTGCCCTCCCTCTGTTTGCCATACCCTGCCTGCCATATTTTCCCTGTGTGCCATATTCTGCCTGCCCCACGCTACCTGTGGGATATGAGCCTGGTAGGGTTTGATAGCATTTTTAAATTTTTGTAAGGGGTCCCTAAGGTGTTTACTCATGTGCTGGGGGGCTGTTTTATCCACAGGGGAGGAGGCGGCATATAAATTGAATGGTTAGTTTTAATATAACTTTTCTCATATGAGTGATGAATGCTATCCCTGCAGTGAGTCAAACATTTGGTATTTTTTGTGTGCTACCACCATTAATGTGGACATAGTCTTAAAAGTTTTTGTTGGAACATGAGTGTGATTTAAAGTGGGTGTGGTTTAAAAACATGAGAGTTGAACCATCATTCCCATTATCGGCCCTCCACCACGTACAGCCCTCTGTACCACAGAGTTGGACAGCACTGGTCTAAGGTACCAATCACATATACTATGAAGTTGACTCCAGTGCCCAATAAAGTCAATAGGCGTCCGTTTTCATGGCAAATTTGCTAATTTGTTCACCATTGCCGAAATGCGGAAGTTCGTTGAAAGTTCGCATCAGGCAAAATAAACCGTTCATCGCTAGAAATCAAAACTGGGGAGAACATATAAACTCCTTGCAGAGTGTGCCTAAGTTGTAATTAAAGGAGAACTAAACCCTAAAAATGAATACGGCAAAAAATTCCATGTTTTATATACTGAACTTATTGCACCAGCCTAAAGTTTCAGCTTGTCAATAGCAGCAATGATCCAGGACTTCAAACCTGTCACAGGGGGTCACCATCTTGGAAAGTGTCTGCGGCACTCACATGCTCAGTGGGCTCTGAGCAGCTGTTGAGAAGCTTAGTTTAGGGGTTGTTGCAAATTATCAAGCAGAAAATGGGCTTGGCCTGTAATATAAGCTGATGCTACAGGGCTGATCATTAAATTCTCATGCTAGTTGCATTATTTTTTGTGCTGCCATGTAGTAATTATCCATATTATTCAGTGATGGGCGAATTTCTCCCGTTTCGCTTTGCCAAAAAATTGGCGAATTCCCCACAAACTTTGCAAAATGTCAAAAAATTCACGGAAAAAAATCGTGAAATTTTGACTTTTTTTACGAAATCCGAAACGGTTTCACAAAAAAAACGTGAAATTCTAACGTTTTTAACAAAAGATTGTGAACAGTTTCACGAAAACATCAGAAATTGACGCCGGTGAATCAGCCTTTTACTGGGACATTTCTATTCTATGTGTACTACATATTTTGTGTTGGTCCCATAGCTCAGTAAGTGACAGCAGCACAGAGCTACTGGGGCATATTTGGAGGCACAGCTTTTTAGTACTAAAGTGCTGTTGTTGCCTGCGGCTGGTACTGAAGCCCAACACATAATGTACAACATTTCTAGCTACTTCTTTAGTTTAACTTTCCTTGTCCTTTAATACAACATCTGCATATGTTAATATAACATTAGTTATATCTGTGGCTATAACAAACAGGTTACACCATTTTTTTTAGTTTATATTGAGGAGTGTGTGCAGGCCCTGATTTGTGTGTGTAAAAGAAGCATGCACTAGGACCTGGTGACCTCGGGGCGCGAGGTACGGAAATCTGTCCCTGAGTGTGTGGCCCTTATTTTCTGACACTTTAGTCTATGAATGGTGATAGCCTGTTAAGTAGCCAGGGGAACCAAGCACCACATGATTCTATGCATAAAAAAAGAAAGATGATGGATCATTACATATTGTGGGTAGTAAACTAAATTAGACCAGGTAAGTTATAAGTCATAATTAGATAATATAGTGATGTACATAACAGCGTGATGCCTAAATAAAGACACAAGAAGTTGAGCATTTTTGTAAATAAAACATAAACAAATAGGCATTCATTTCTATGTGGAATTTTACAGTAATCATTTCAATCTTTTTTTTAATGAAATCGTGGATGGTTTAATTGAGTGGCTTTGATATGTTTCTTGAGACTCCTATCAACAGTGTATGTTCTCTGAATATTTTTGTAACAAAACAACTCAAATTAGGCAGGAATATAGTATGAAAGATTATTTATTAATTTTCAAATTCAAATTCTTTTAAAAACATTTGATCGTGATCAAGATTAAACTCAATCAAGTTTTTTCATCAATTACTAGCACATTAACAAAAACTTGACCACATCTGCAGACAAACTTGTTGTAAAAATCGTTGGACTATTCGACCATTCGATAATTGAAGTACTGTCTCTTTAAAAAAAAACTTCAACTTCATACTTCGCCAAATTAAAGCTACGGAAGTTCAGTATTAGCCTATGGGGACCTTCCACAGCTCTTTTCTACGTTTTTTGTGGTGGAATAGAAATCCTTTGATCGATCGCTAAAAATCGTTCAAATTGTTCCAATCAAATGATTTAGTCGACCGCAGGATTGCCAATTTTGTTGAAAAAACGTCGAAAATTCGAAGTTTTTTAATTCGACGGTCGAATTTCGAAGTTTTTTGTACTTCGAAATTCGACCCTTAGTAAATCTGCCCCAAACTGTAACAGGAAGAAGTGTGGGAAGCAAAAGACAGAACTCTGTCTGTTAATTGGCTCATGTGACCTAACATGTATGATTTGTCTGGTTTGTTTGTGTGCACTGTGAATCCTAGGATCCCAGGGGGTGGCTCTTATTTTTTAAAATGGCAATTTTCTATTTAGGATTACCCAATGGCACATACTACTTAAAAAGTATATTATTATGAAAATGGTTTATTTACATGAAGGGTTTTACATATGAGTTGTTTTATGCAATATCTTTTTATAGAGACTTACACTGTTTGGGTGGTATATATTTCCTTTAAGACTGGAGTCAAAATGGCTTTCAAATTAGTGAAGGCAGAATGTATGACTACAAACAAAGCTGATTTTCAGGTTACTTCCAATGGACCACTAAAGAGAAGTTGCTGCAAAAATTTAACTCTGTAAACGTTATATTTATAATAAGCTATGTTAAGTTGTTTACCTTTGCTTACTATATGGCAATGCAATTTTAAAAAAATGTTAGAGGAGGGAAACCATTGGATGAAATACAAGTATACAGTATACCTGTATATGTTTCCAAAATACTCTTTTATTTTTTTACAGCATTGTTGTTGCTTTTCTGTTGCATTGCATTAGCACACATGACAAATTTGCATCTCATGTAACAGGAATTAAAATCATAACTCTGTGGAGAATGTTATTTTTCATTAGATCTGTGCAAGTGATTTCAAGTGGCAATGCATTTATCATTAACAGTAGTCATTAACATATTTTTTAATTATTTCAGCTTCCCATTGTGGTAATCTCTATTGTTCTAGGCAGATAGCCCAAAGCAATGTGCCATGGTGATCAGATTCACTGACAAACAACTCATGCAAAAATGTGTGACAAATTGCAATGACATGGGCATACTTGCAATTGGATGTGAACCATGGACTGACAGATCTCTTATCAGTTTACACATAGAAAATATGAAGTTTGTGCTGTTTAATACTACCCATGTCTGGTACTAAGATACAGTTATATTAGAAAAGAAACACCTTTAAATGTGACTCCATATAATCAAATATGTACTAAGTTCCCTTCTGTAGTCCTTAATTAAAAAAGCTGTGTATCTACCAGTCTGTTATAGAGACTGTCCCAACAATAAAGGGGCAGCCCCTGGTTCAAAGTCACTCCCCACGAGCTTTTCTACCACTAATCATGTCACTTTTTTGCATTTTAAATAAGTTTGATCATTTACTGTATAGTTATGAATTAAATAAAAATAATCTATTCTAGTGGTGTATTTATATGTTACTGCATTCCTCAGGAACTCCACTGGCATAAGGATTATTTATTGAAATTTTAAAACATGCAATGTTTCCTTTAAATTCTAATTTATTTTCAAATACCAGGGATTAGGGATGTAGCGAACGTCGGAAAAAAAGTTTGCGAACATATTCGCGAACTTGCGCAAAAATGCGAGCGGTTCGCGAGCGGTTCGCGAACGGTTCGCGAACCCCATAGACTTCAATGGGAAGGCGAACTTTAACATCTAAAAAAGACATTTCTGGCCAGAAAAATGATTTTAAAGTTGTTTAAAGGGTGCAACGACCTGGACAGTGGCATGCCAGAGGGGGATCAAGGGCAAAAATGTATCTGAAAAATCTGCCTGTGTGTGCTTGGAAGAGATAGTGTAGGGGGAGAGCTGTTTAGTGATTTCAGGGACAGATGATAGTAAGTTTGCTGGCTAGTAATCTGCTTGATACTGCTCTGTATTGGAACAAAAAAATAAATAAAAGCAGTCCTTACAAGGACTACTGTTATTGCAGCAGTCAGCAGATGAGATCAGAAGCAGGACAGCTGCCCACTGCAGCTACATACAGAGCACTGCAGTAGAAGGTAGATTACTAGCCAGCAAAGCTACCTAAGCTTAAATGTCCCTCAAACCCCTGCAGACTTCTGTCCCTCCAATAAGAGCAGTATCAAAACGATTACTAGCCAGCAAACTTTCAACTGTCCCTGAAATCACTAACAGGCAGCAGCTCTCTCCCTACACTATCTCTTCAGCACACACAGGCAGAGTGAAAAAACGCTGCAGGGCTTCGGTTTTTATAGGGAAGGGGAGTGGTCCAGGGGAGAGCTTCCTGATTGGCTGCCATGTACCTGCTGGTCTGGGGTGAGAGGGCAAAAAAAAGCGCCAACAATGGCGAACGTCGCGCGACGTTCGCAAACTTCCGGCGAGCGCGAACACCCGATGTTCGCGCGAACAAGTTCGCCGGCGAACAGTTCGCGCCATCTCTACCAGGGATTAAACAACAAAAATCTGCAGAACTCAAGAATCTTGCTGAATAGCTTCATTCACCTTTGTACAAGATGACCATTGTAGAGAGCAGCAAACATTGAGGGGCAGATTTACTAAGCTCGAGTGAAGAATTCGAATGAAAAAAAAAATCGAATTTCAAAGTATTTTTTTGGGTACTTTGACCATCGAATTGGTCAAATTCAATCGAAACGAATGATTCGAACAATTCGAAGTAAAAATCGTTTGACTATTTGACCATTCGATAATTTAAGTACTGTCTCATTAAAAAATACTTAGACTTCATACTTCGCCACTTTAAACCTACCGAGCTGCAATGTTAGCCTATGGGGACCTTCCCCAGCACTTTTCTAAGCTTTTTCTGATCGAATAAAAATCCTTTGATCGGTCACTTAAAATCGTTCGAATCGTTCGAACGATTTATATTCAATTGTTCGATCGAAGTATTTGAGCTAAATCCTTTGAATTCGATATTCAAATTCGAAGGATTTTACTTCGAGGGTCGAATCTGAGGGTTTTTTAACCCTCGAAACTTGACCCTTGATAAATCTGCCCCTGAGTGTGGGACCATGCAATACTTTAGGGCCTTTTAATTAAAATTCACGATTTTATTTTTCAGATAAAATAGTGGCAAAAAATGCAATCTTGAAGTATTCCGACCTTGAGTTATCTGAACATTTCTTTTGCTAACGTGGCAGCTAAATCCTGAAGAGCGTCAAGTTATTCAACATTCAAAATGTTTTACTTTTAAGTTTCTGTAAACCTTTGAAACAAATGAAAACAGCAATTTGATTTTTGTTTCCACCAGGGTTTTTTTTTGTGAATAAACCAGAAACCAGAAGCTTTTTTTCATAAATACATTATATTTTATAAATACATGATAAAATCATAACTGAGATTAATCAAATTGTTTCCAATGCAATTCTAATAGATAAATAGGACCCCCATCTCTGACCAAGTTAATAGGGTTTGGATTAGAAATACACCCCAGAGAAAACCTCACCACCAAAATAAATACTTAAGTAACAGATATTTTATATCATATTAAGGGGCATGTTTACTAACATTGGAGATAAATATCTGGAGAGATTTCTGGAGATGTTGCCCATAGCAACCAATCAGATCTTTGCTTTTGTTTTCTAACTTGGCTGTGGCTGTTTAAATCTAATTGCTGATTGGTTGCCATGGGCAACATCTCCAGAAATCTCTCCAGATATTTATCTCCAATGTTAGTAGACATGCCCCAAAGTGGCATACTAAAAAAACCTAAAAATTACACTCGCACACCCTGGTGCTCCATCAAACGAGTATCCCCAGTGCACAGTGAAAGAGGAATCGGCAACCTCATAACCACCATGGAATAGAAAGCAATTCCCTGGCACACAAGGGTAGTTATGGCAGCGTAAACCCTTGCTAGTTTATTGCTTGATGCAATGTTTGGGGTAAAACCCCTTGAACCACCATTTCGTGATGGTCTGTGTGCCCCCTCAGAGATCACCTTACCAGAATTAGTGCAGCTCTGTAAAAACAACTGTAAAAGGAATAAGTGTGCTCAAGTGCACTCAAGTGCCTGCATCTTTTAAAGGGCCAGTGCCCCATCACATTTATTTAAAGACTTGTGTTTACTTCAGAAATGTGGGATATTTGTGCTGGTGTAGATGTAAGTGTAACTTTTATTTTTCCGTGCAGGATT
Organism: Xenopus petersii; assembly: GCA_038501925.1. Classification (NCBI taxonomy): domain Eukaryota; kingdom Metazoa; phylum Chordata; class Amphibia; order Anura; family Pipidae; genus Xenopus; species Xenopus petersii. The sequence continues at coordinate 41,296,010 of CM076680.1, read as the reverse complement.
AGCTCCCACCATCCTAAGAGTAAGTGCCCCAGGAGGCACAAAATGCATAAGGCTTTGGTTCTTATGGCCTAATAAATTATTTTTTACTTTAAAATATTTTACTATTTTTTTGGGGAATACTCACATCTTTTTTGCTTTATGGTATAATTTGCACCCTCAGGCTGAGATGAACTTTAAGTTTCCCTTACTTTTGTTTACTATGCTTATTATATATTTCTAAATACTGGGATAGTGCCTGCAACTGAAATGGCATCTTGCACCATTTGTTTATTTAGTTACCACCCCCCATTTACACTGGTTACATTAGAGGCATGATTTTTCAAATGTCAAGAGTTTTTTTCACCTCGAATGAACTCGAATCTTGAATAGTATCTTATTTAAGAGTCCTAAGTCCTAAGAGGAGGAGCAACCAGCTCCCACATAATATATCAAACTCCACAGGAAGTGGTCACCACCTGCAAAGGCCAGTAAAGAGTACATCCTGTCCAGGTATTCAGGTAAAGGTACCAGAACTTCCCAACCAAAATAGAGGGAAAAGCTATCTATCTATCTATCTATCTATCTATCTATCTATCTATCTATCTATCCATCTTTCTCTTTCTTTCTTTCTTTCTTTCTTTCTTTCTTTCTTTCTTTCTTTCTTTCTTTCTTTCTTTCTTTCTTTCTTTCTTTCTTTCTTTTCTTTCTTTCTTTCTTCTATCTGTCTATCTATCTATCTATCTATCTATAATCTCTCTCTCTCTCTCTCTCTCTCTCTCTCTCTCTCTCTCTCTCTCTCTCTCTCTCTCTCTCTCTCTCTCTCTCTCTCTCTCTCAGAATATGTGTGATCAGTCTGCCAGAAAGATACTGATAAGGTTAAAATTACAAGCTTTGCCAATACTAATTTAATAAAAGCATGCATATATAAATGCACACTATGGGGCACATTTACTTAGCTCGAGTGAAGGATTAGAATAAAAAATACTTTGAATTTCAACGTTTTTTTTTTGGCTACTTTGACCATCGAATTGGCTACTTCATCCTTCGTCTACAACTTCGACTTTGAGTGCAAATGTTTAATTTCATATGTTTCTTATGCATATCACAAGCCAAAGTTCTTGTGCATCTGCTTGTGTCTGTATATAAATGCTTCTAGACAGCATATACAAAACAGGACTGCTAAAATCTTTGGAACAATGCAGTTCTCCAGCAGTTCCCTTTATAAATCCATTGTCAATAGCTAGCGCACAATTTGCTGCATCAAAAAAAATTAGCCACCCTTCAGAATAGTTGTGAGCATAAAAATTGTTGCACATCAAAATTATTCGGACACCCATTGACTTAAATGAATTTTGCGGCAAATTTGAAAATTTTCGTGATAGATTCACCCACCACTAATGAGTATTACTGCCTGTTCTTACTTCCCTATTGTCATTATTTTCCTATATTTTTAATGGCAATCTTTAAATAGGGGGTTATTAAGAATTTATATTGAAAGGCTTCCAGATACTGTTTTTAAAAAAACATATACTTTATACTTATATTCTCTCTGAAGCTGGTGCACCCTGCCATGATTAACTGCATTGCAGCTGATTTTGTTCAATCAACTGGGACATGTTTATGACCATACATGTATTTCAGGGGGTCAGGAGCTGTCTGCTTTCTTTTAATTTTGTTTTGGCCTGTATAGTTTGTGATTGATTTTGTATCTGTAATTGGGGTCATGTAGTGATGCTCGGTGGGGACTCTGTATATCCATTACAAAGTAGTTAATTATTTTTCTGGTGCATGGTCACTTTTCTTTTTTTATCTATATTGGTATTAGTGACAGCTTAGATATTCCATGGATGGGTCAGGCTAAATGCCCGGTAAATTCCAAAGTTACAGTTTACATCTGAAACTTTTTATAGTTAAGTAGTAAATGGTGCGATGCACACTTGATAAATATTTTTTTTTTTTTGGCAAGTGAGCAGCAAATCATTGCCTGATATATTATGAAATACAATGCACTGTGGGCCCAGTGCTTATTTGGGAAAGCCAAACCTACTTGAGCTTTGTGGTACAAGGCTGAAAGTAAGGTCTCCAATTTGAATCCCAAACACAAAAATGGAAAGGAATTTGGCTCTGACATGTCCCAAGAATTCATTTCTCTGTTAACTCATTTAAACAAAACATACCGGCTCTGAACTCAAGCCGTCTTCAGGAAGACGGCTTGAGTTCAGAGCCGAAACGTCGAAATAAAGATTTTCTATTTTTGTACACTTTGAACAAGTCCTGTGAGTGCGGTTCTTTTTGCAGCTTTGTGTATTATTTCTAACCAGCACCTGGGCAGTGACCAATGAGGATTTTTGAGTGCACCGGTATGTTGCTATATATATATATATATATATATATATATATATATATATATATATATACTTCAACAATAATACAAAACATATCCAGATATCAAAGAGGTTTTTAATAAAGTTATGTTATTTTACATGCCCCCCATCAGGTTTCTTAAGTTCCTGGTAGGTCTATAATTCAATATCATATGCATTTTGACAAGTGTTTTTCATTAAGTTTAAACTGAGTTGACCCATCTCATTTCATCTGCATTGCACTTGCTTGTATTTTGGTGGCATGTGGAACCAATTCGAAGGTCATTGCTATTCCTATTTCTCTTCTCTCATCCTTGTCATATACAAAAAATAAGCAAATATTCCATTCTTCCAACCGAAATTTTTGTCTTTTATAAAAACTTCCAGCAGCAAATTGTATGTGATATGTTCAAATTAAGGCAATCATCATAACTCTCCCTATCTATATATATATATATCTACATAAAATGTAAATGTAAATAATATATATATATAGGTATGAAATTTGTTATCCGTAAACCCGTTATCCAGAAAGCTCTGATTTGGAATGGACATCTCCCATAAACTCCATTATAATCAAATAAGCCAAATTTTTAAAAATTATTTTCCTGTTTCTCTGTAGTAACTGTTTCCTTGAGGGAAAAAAAATAATTTGTAGAGATTTATTAGACCCCAAAGCTGAATATTCTCCAGCTAAAATCTGTCAAGGTCATGTAGAGGTCAATGGCAGATGTCCCTGAAGATGTTTCTTGACTTTGCGATCTGCGCTGGTTTTTGTATGATAATCCAAAAAAGTCAGGGTTTTTGGGAGACAACTCAAAAAAATTAAGCCATTCAGGCTTGAAACTCAAAAAATTTGTATAATTGGAATTGTCGCACAATTTTCTTGAGACTTTTCCCACAATGACTTTTTCAAGCTTATTTCTTGATAAATTAGTTACATTTTTGGATGAGTGTTAGTTCGAATTTGTTTTAATAAAAAAATAGATACATTTAAGTTCTAGTAAATAACCCCCTAAATCTTAGTTTGGATTTCTTTATTACAAAGAAAAAGGAAATACATTTTAAAAATCGAAATTATTTTATTAAAATAGAATCTATGGGAGATTGATTTCCCATAATTTTGAGCTTTCTGGCCAATGGATTTCTGGATTAGGGATCCCATACCTGTGAATCTCTATTTATACTTTATTAAAAAAGTTGATACAAATTGCCCACCTAGTCTTGCAAATATTACATCTCCTTTAAGGCTCATACTGTATTCAATTGATACCCTTTTATTTTATTAAAATTGAGTCTATGGGAGACTGCCTTCCCATAACTCATAGCTTTCTGGATAATGGGTTTCTGGATAATATATCCCATACCTTGGATTGAGAGGAAGGTTGATCTAACAACAAATATTTTTAAATTCGATAGAAAAGGGGATCTGACGTATATCAGTACAGTTAGGTTTATATGAAAAGAGAAAAAGAAAAAGGTATCCCCACTCAAACAAAAAGAAACACTGAGAACCAATCATCAGCAGTAAATTGCTTCTTTATTCCTTATGTGAATAAAGTGCTGATTTAATTAGTGAATAAATAAGTAAAATTGATTATTAAAAAAGTTAATATATAAATTCACTAGTAATTCATTCCCAGTACTAACATGATTGTGCCCAATAAGATTTAATTAAAAACCTTATATTCCAATTATAAAGTGTTACAGTGCCATACAGGTTAATGGAATTTTCCAATTCATCAATTTGTGTAATAAAGTTTTAGGTCACTCTGATTTCGTGGACAGGTAAGAAAAAAAGGATAGTTGGAGAAGTCCCGCCTAATCTATCTGATCATTTAGCTGTCTGCGGGACCCCACAAAGAGGGAGAAGTCAGTGCTTCTGGGACTGTGGTGTCAAATTTTAGCCTTCTCTAGCTGTTATGGAGAGCTAACTTTCTATAAAACCACAAATCCCAGAGCACTTATAGTGAAAACAGATTTAAGTTTAAAGTAAAGATCTCCTTAGTCAGAGCTAAAAAGGACCAGTAATATTGTTTTCCAACAAAAGTAATTAAAAAGAAGAATATATCCCATACCTTTATATCTATATTTATACTCACACAATAGAAATTGGCCACCTAGTCTGCCAAATATTATACCTACGTAAAGGCTCATACTGTATTTAATTGATACTCCTTTTCCATTGAACCCTTTGTAAAATTACTATCATGACCATGCTAGCACAATCACTGTTACTCATGACACCACATGCAAAGCCTACAGAGGGGAGCTTTAACTTTACTGGCTGAGTCTCACAGCATTGCACACTAAACTCTTTAACATCACTGTGGGTGGCTACAGATTGCATAGTCTGTGGATCAGGCATGAGGGCTCATGGTTGCAGGTGTGTGCCAGGCGTGTATAATTTAAAAGTATCACACAGAGCAAAAAAGGTTTATGAAATGGCCCGAGCCTTTATTTAATAGCAGTCATTCTCACAGTGGGTGAGCCAGTCATTTTCTATGCCAAGGAGGCCCATTTGAAGCTAAAGCAGGAATTTAATAGTGTCATAAATGACACCTTTTTCACTGTTTGTGTTTAGACATTTTTCAAGGGATGCTATTAAAAAGAAAAAAAAAAAAGGTTAAAATGTTTTCCCATTGGAGATAAGATGATCCTACCAATGACTTAACTGGCCTCAAGTGAGGCCGAAACATTTATAAGGTACAAGGAGGCCAATAAATCATGCAAGGAAGCTATAAGGCAAGCTAAAATTGCTATAGAAAAGGATATTGCAGCTAGCAATAAAAAAAATCCAAAATTATTTTTTAAATATGTTAATAGTAAAAAAATGAAGCAGGAATGGGTGGGACCCTTACTATAAGAGGGGGGTCAGCTGGTTGATGAAAACAAAATAAAAGCGCAGATTCTGAACTCATATTTTTCATCTGTCTACACAAATGAGGAACCAGTAAGTGAAGGTTTCCTTCTTAACAGTCCCAATTCTAGTAATACAACTAATAATGCATGGTTCACACATGAAGACATTCAAAAGAGGCTAGAACATGTTAAGATTAACAAAGGTCCAGGGCCAGATGGTATTCATCCCAGGGTAATTAGCGAGCTTAGCTCTGTGATTCCCAAACCTCTTTACTTAATTTTTCAGGATTCATTGAGATCTGGCATAGTGCGAATTGCTAATGTGGTGCCTCTATTCAAAAAAGGATCCCGTTCTCAGCCTCAAAACTATAGGCCAGTTAGTCTGACATCAGTGGTAGGAAAGCTTTTCGAAAGGTTAATAAAGGATAAGATACTGGACTTCATAGCAAATCATAATACTATGAGTTTGTGCTAGCATGGTTTTATGCGTAATAGATCTTGCTAGACTAACTTAATTTCTTTTTATGAGAATGTAAGTAGAAACCTCGATTCTGGGATGGCAGTGGATGTGATTTACTTAGACTTTGCTAAAGCATTTGATACAGTGCCACACAAAAGGTTACTGGTTAAATTAAGGAATGTTGGCCTGGAACATAGTGTTTGTACCTGGATAGAGAACTGGCTAAAAGATAAACTGCAAAGAGTGGTGGTAAATGGAACATTTTCTAATTGGACCAGTGTTGTTAGTGGAGTACCGCAGGGCTCTGTACTAGGTCCCTTGCTTTTCAACTTGTTTATTAATGACCTGGAGGTGGGCATTGAAAGTACTGTTTCTATTTTTGCAGATGATATTAAATTGTGCAGAACTATAGGTTCCATGCAGGATGCTGCCACTTTGCAGAGTGATTTGTCTAAACTGGAAAACTGGGCAGAAAACTGGAAAATGAGGTTCAATGTTGATAAATGCAAGGTTATGCACTTTGGCAAAAATAATATAAATGCAAGTTATACACTAAATGGCAGTGTGTTGGGAGTTTCCTTAAATGAGAAGGATCTAGGGGTCTTTGTAGACAACACGTTGTCTAATTCTGGGTAGTGTCATTCTGTGGCTACTAAAGCAAATAAAGTTCTGTCTTGCACAAAAAAGGGCATTAACTATAATTATGCCTCTTTATAGGTCCCTGGTAAGGCCTCATCTGGAGTATGCAGTTCAGTTTTGGACTCCAGTCCTTAAGAGGGATATAAATGAGCTGGAGAGAGTGCAGAGACGTGCAACTAAATTGGTTAGAGGGACGGAAGACTTAAATTATGAGGGTAGACTGTCAAGGTTGGGGTTGTTTTCTCTGGAAAAAAGGCGCTTGCGAGGGGACATGATTACACTTTGCAAGTACATTAGAGGACAATATAGACAAATAGCAGGGGACCTATTTACCCATAAAGTGGATCACCGTACCAGAGGCCACCCCTTTAGACTAAAAGAAAAGAACTTTCATTTGAAGCAACGTAGGGGGTTCCTCACAGTCAGGAAAGTGAGGCTGTGGAATGCACTGCCGGGTGATGTTGTGATGGCTGATTCAGTTAATGCCTTTAAGAATGGCTTGGATGAGTTTTTGGACAGACATAATATCAAAGGCTATTCTGATACTAAGCTCTATAGTTAGTATAGGTATGGGTATATAGAATTTAATTAAAAGTAGGGATGGGCGTATGTATGGATGCTGGGTTTTCATTTGGAGGGGTTGAACTTAATGGACTTTGTCTTTTTTCAACCCAATTTAACTATGTAAGATGTTCTGCCATCTGTGTAGGGTCAGCATTTTGGTATATGAGCCTATGAGCCACCATTGTTTTAAAAGTTGTCCATCCTACCTATTCTGAAATCTCCACTTCATGAGATTCCATACCTCCTTCAGTGTAGCTATCCCCTCTGACTACATTGAATTAATTAGGTATTTTCAGTCTTCAGTTACATTTAAAAAATCCCTTAAATAGAAACTATTAATGGAATATTCTTATATTACAATTGTGTGAAACTGAGTGTTAAAATGGTACTGCATTTTAGCAATGTAATGAGCCTTATTTATTCACTATTTTTAAAAACATCGTTTCTATCGTTATTATACTTAAAAAATATCTAAATATCAACTGACGTGAAATGTTTTCCTGTGTGACTTGGGCAGTTATTTACTAAACTCTGAATGCAAAAATCACAAAAAATTCATGATTTTTATTTTATAAAATCTGACTTTTAAAAAATCATGAATTTTTCAGAATTTATTGAACTCAGAGGATGGAAAAGTCAGAATCAGAAAATCCGGCATCTCAGACATGTTGAGGTTGCATATAAGTCAATGGGAGAAGTCCCAATGATTTTTTGATGTGTGCTTGGTTTCTTGCAATAAACCGAAGTTTTGGGTGGGGAGAAGTCCCAATGATTTTTTGATGTGTGCTTGGTTTCTTGCAATACCCCGAAGTTTTGGGTGAAAAATCTGAAAGAAACGTGAAAATCTGATTTTTTCGGAGAAAATGTAATAATAAATTAGCGTAAAAAAAACAAAGTGGATTGGATCGGAGTTTGTAGCAGAAAATATTGTGATAAATTCAGACATTGATAAATAACACCCTCTATGTTATAAAGAAAGGTCCAATAATGACTGTTCCTGGTTGATATTTTTTAGAGTAGGCTTATTTGAAAAGGTCTAATCTAATTTTTTATGTATAAAACTTTAAACAAAACAGGATAAAACAGTATAAGGGTAGTAGCAAGTAGTGCACAGGTAATGCAAGCAGGTTATACCTTGCTGCAATAAACACTTAGCAAGGTATAACCAGCTTGCATTACCTGTGTGCCGATGAATTCTTGTTGCCATTGAACCGTGAGGTTGCCATTTCCTCATTTTGCTGTGCACCAGGGATCTCTATCGTTGGGAGGGTCAGGGTGTGCGAGTACTCACTGGATCGTTCTCCTAGTAGCAAGTAGTAGCCAGGTCTATGATTATGAAAATTGCAAATGTTTAACACTTTAAAATGAACAGTTTTTTTTATATAAGGGATATTTAAAAAAGTTAAAATGTAGAACATTGATGATGTTATGTGGTAAAATAATAGTTTAATTTGTTTTTTAAGTATAATGTTTGCAAAAATTGACAAAATAATGGCCATGGTTTTATCGCTCTAGATTTTGTTCAAAATCTCACCATTAACTGCAGTGCTGAATTTTTTTCCATCAAATTATATTGTTCTTTTTATGGCATGAAATTCTCCTGTTTAGTCTTTTTATTCATATGAAATCCTATGTTGTCTAAAAAGAAAATCATTTTGAGGGTTTCACTTTGAAACTACAGTGAACTAAGGGGGTATTTACTAAAACTCACATTTATCTATTTTTTTTATTAAAACAAAGTCAGCCTAACTCCCATCCAGAAATGTATCTCATTTATCAAAAAATCAGCTCAAAAAGCTGGTGCAAAAAACGGCACAACAAACTTGTGCATGAATTCCAATTGTGCAAATTTGTCAAATTGATAGTCCGAAAACTTGACTTTATAGAATTGTCACTGCAACTCAATTTATCGGATTATCGTACCAAAACCAGCACAGATCATAATGTCAAGAAACATCTTCAGGGACATCTGTCATTGACTTCTATATGACCTTGATGGGTTTTATTTTTGGATTTGGCTTTTTAGCAGCTTTGGGGTATAATAACGGGCCCATTTATTAAACTTCAAATTTATCTGGTCAATTTTTTAAAGAGGCAAACATGAATTTTTAGAGGAAACTTTTGTAGAGATTCTTATACCCCAAAACTGCTAAAAATCCAAATCCAAAAATACTCCATCTCAAAGCTGTCAAGGTCATGTAGAAGTCAATGATAGATGTCCCTGAAGATGTTACTTGACATCATGATGCTCGCTGGTTTTCATCCAAAAATCTGAAAAGGTTTTCACGGGGACAGTTCAATAAAGTTGAGATGATTTGATTTGAGTTTTTGTGTTGTTTTAATTCATCTGAGTTTGAAACATTCAATTTTAACAATAAGTTTTGACTAGTCGAATTTCGAATTTACGGAAAAAATTCACATGAATTCAAAATTCGACCCTTGATAAATGTGCCTCGAGGGTTAATTATCAATATTTTCTGCTACAAACTCTGATGAAATCCGCTCGGGTTTTTTATGCTTATTTATTATTAAATTTTCCCGAAAATTTGCTTTGTGGAAAAAAAAATCAGATTTTCACAATTTTTCGGATTTTTTCATCCGATTTTCATGAATTTCACAATTTTTTCAGAATTTTCAACCAAGAACTCCAAAAATGTCAGGGTATTGCATGAAATCAAGCGCACATCAAAAAATCATTGGCACTTCTCCCGTTGACTCATATGCAACCTCAACAGGTCTGAGATGGTGGATTTTCAGATTCAGACTTTTCCATCATCAGGGTTTAATAAATTCTGAAAAATTTGTGATTTTTTATAAGTCGAATTTTATAAAAATAATCACAAATTCTTCTTGATTTTTGCATTTGGAATTAAGCAAATAACCCCCTAAGTGTTCTGAAAGGTTAATTTTCAACAATAATCAAAAAATACCCATATTTGGTGGAAGTTTTTTTTAAAAAAAAAGTTTTCAAAAACAAAATTTTTGTCTTTAATTCCCAATGTAATTAAAATAAAAGCAGACAAGAGCATAACCCATTGTAGCATGCATCCAAAATGGTCCTCTGTATCAGCCATTAGAGTTACACCAATGCTTGGCATTCCAGGGAAAATGGTCTGCTAAACAAAAAAGAGCACGGGATATTCCCTCTGAACATCCACTTTAGTTGTACTAATTTGTAAGTTTGTTTAACTTTAAACTAATCTTTAAACAAAGTTAAATACTCCAGGATGCGTATGTACTCTCTGTATTGCATTTGGACGTATGGCTATTACATAATTTTCCTTAAAATCACAAAATAATAATAATTACAGATAGACTTTAACTTCACTTTTTCTTCCCCAGTTAAAAAAAATACATTTCAGGCATGAATGAGTTATGTAGAGAATATGAATAAACTGTAATATAGTAATCCCATGTATTGTGTCAGCACTACATATATTTTTTTATCATCAATATAATATACATTTTCATTTTGGAATGAAATGCAAATATATCTTTAACAAAACAAGCATTTCTCAAATCTCCCCATTTTAAGTAACAATAGTTTTTTAACAAAGGCATCTAAATGATGTGAGTTTGGTTTAAAATCTGTTCTCATGAGGAAAACTAAGTGCAAACTAACCCTAGCCCGTCGTATTTTAGGCATTTTGTTAAACTGTTCAGCCACCATTGAAATTCTGTTCCTTTTCATTGTAATTCTCGTGAATGACATACTGGCCTGAGGGGTTAGGTAGCTAATTTGGAATGGCCTGAAGATTTAGACCACTGGGGATAATGTGATTTACAGGATTTTGAGAGTTAATAATTAAGTACTTCTAAGGCACCTTAGAAAAGCATTCACAAAAAAGCCTGTTCACAAAAGAGTGTATTGCTTTATAAGTATTTTAATCAGGAAGGGTTACAGCAGCTGATGTATTAAGGGAAAATGCATAATGACTTTAAGACAAAAGTGCCGCTTTGACATATAGAGCAAATACTTAATCCTGTCGCATCTACCATAGCATTTTACAGATATTATTCCACAGTAGCATGAAAACAGGAACAGTATAAAAACTGCCATGTGCTAAAATTAATTAGACGTACAAAGACATACTAATCTTGCAAACCTTAATCTTTGTCAGCCATAGCTTTGTGGTTTCACCATAGATTAGTAATGTAGTTTACATTGTATGGCTGCAGCGGTGGAAAATGTAATAATAGCCAGCTTTAAATAAAAAGGGTGAATATTATTAATAGAATCACCTTCATAGTTTATGTATAATTTATGCATATATGTCATATGGTGGAAAATAAATACAGGAAAGGGAATCATCAGTGGGACACCAGTTATCTATAAAGCTTCAAATTATGGAAAGAATCAATTTTATTCAAATAATCAAAATTTCTAAAATGTATCTCCTTTTTCTTTGTAATAATAAACCAATACCTTGTACTCGATCCAAACAAAGATGTAATTAATCCTTATTGGAAGCAAAAACAGCCTATTGGGTTTATTTAATGTTTACATGATTTTTTTTAGTAGACTTAGGGGGTTATTTGGTTATTTACTAAACTATGAATGCAAAAATCACAAAAAAAGATATTTTTTTATAAAATTGGACTTTTAAAAAATCATGAATTTTTCGGAATTTATTAAACCCTGAGGATGGAAATGTCCAAATCAGAAAATCCGGCATCTCAGACCTGTCAAGTTTGCATATAAGTAAATGGGAGAAGTCCCAAAGATTTTTTGATGTGTGTAGGGTTTCGGGCAAAAATCTGAGTTTTCGGGTGAAAAATCCGAAAAAAAAATTGAAAATCTGATAAAAATACGAAAACATTTTGAAAATCATTTTTTCCCCGCAAAGCAAATTTTTATGAAAATGTAATAATAAACAGGCGTAAAAACTCGAGTAGACTTGATTGGAGTTTGTAGCAGGAAATATTGAGATACATTCAGACATTGATAAATAACCCCTTGGATGTATGAAGATCCAAATTGATCAAAAACCCCATTAAGACAAAACAAAAATATGCAGCCTAGGAGTTCTACTAGCTACCTGCCTCACTTGAATATGGTTGCCTGATCCCGTTGATCTGATACTTCTATATTCCAACAAAGGATTTTCATTACATTACAGTGGAGTATTGTAGTGCGCCTATTGATTCTAGAGAACCCTGGAGCTACCACCACCTTGGAATTGGCATGCATTTTAATGCATCAAATGTAATTGAGTCAGAAGCCTTATTGCAAGGACACCTTGAGGATGTTTTTGTTCAGGAATTGTGGGGGAATTGTTGTATTGTGGTTAAAGAACATGGAGCCATGCACTTGGAATTTAAAGGAATGCTAACAGGAAAAAACATGTAAGTGTTTTAAATTAGGGGGTTATTTACAAAAACTAAAGTTTATCTCCGTTTTTTATCGACCAAGCTTGCATCCAAGAATTTAATTCATTTATCAATAATTCTTCGCTAAAAGTGTGAGAGAAAAAACATTGCAACAAAATCGAGCATCAAATTGAATTGTACGATTGACACTCTAAAAACTCGACCTTATCGAATGGTCTCTGCGGAAACACAACTTTATCAGATTATTGGATGAAAACTCTGACTTTATTGGCCATTGACTTCTACATGACTTCAACAAGTTTGAGAAGGTGTGTTTTCAGATTCAGATTTTTAGCAGCTTTGGGTTATGATAAATTTCTAAAAAATAAAAATAAAAAAATTTCCCCTAAAAACCTTGACCAGAAAAAAATTGAGGTTTACAAAATGGGCCCCTAAATCACCACCTCTGGATAAACTTTTTCAATTCCTTGGATTTGGAGGCACTTAACATCCCACAATTATAGTTGTTAAAATGCCTAGAGACTGTGGGTACTGTTCCTGTTCCTTTAAAATTGTACATGGCTAATAAATGAGCCCTTAAATGTCTAATAAGGAGGGCACACTTAGGGGCTTAATTTTCAACGTTTGAATTTGATTTTTTTTTTTTTGCAATTTGAGTTCTTTGTCAGTGTGGTTACAAATCATATAAACAAACTGCAAGTGCAACTAGTAATGAATTGTCGTATTACAAAATATGATATCTTTGGATCATAGTATCGGTATAGGACCTGTTATCCAGAATGCTCGGGACCTGGGGTTTTCCGAATAATGTATCTTTCCGTAATTTCTATTTTCATACTTTAAGGGGCAGATTTATTAATGGTCAAATTTTTTATGGTCAAAACTCTCAAATTCTAATTGTGAATTATCCAAACTCGAAATTCTAATTTTGAGATTTATCAAACTCTGGCCCTTTAAAAACCCGAATTCAACTATTCCCCACCTAAAACCTGCCTAGTTCATGTATAATTCAATGGGAGAAATCCACGGACCAATTTGGACATGTTACTGGCCTTCCTAACATTTTTCAGAGAAAAAACTCAAATTGAGTTTAGTCGAATTTGATTAAAATTTTCTAGCCGGTAAAATTTGTATGAGTTTTATATATTTGACTTTTTCATTAAATAAGCCCCAATCGAATTTTGAGTATATTTAAATTTATTAGAGTTAAAGAAACTCACATGAATTTCGAAATTTGACCTTTGATAAATGTGCCTCTAAGTCTACTAAAAACTCATGTAAACAGTAAATAAACCCAACAGGTTGGTTGTGCTTCCAATAAGGATTAATTATATCTTAGTTTGGACAAATACAAGATACTGCTACTTACTACAGAGAAAAAGGAAATAATTTCTAAAAATTTAGTTTATTCTGGATAATGGGTTTCCGGATAATGGATCCTATACCTGTACGTACGTAAGTACTACAGCAGCTCAGTATTCTCAAACTAGAAGAAATGTTTGCAATATTGGAAACCTTTACTCCAAACATGGTGGTAGGGGACTGTTGCTTTATCGTATGGCATATCTAAAGTTTTTTCTTCTCTACTTTCTCCTGCAATAGAAGGGCAAATGACTTCAAATTGTACACTAGAATGCTTAGCCTCATTTACAATTTTTCTGGTAATGAACCTGTGGCACTGACAGTGATGCTAGCAGGCACATGTAATCTTAATTATACATTGGGCGAGGCAATGGTTTGAAGAGAGTAAGCATGTAAGACCTCCATGAAAAGAAATGTGAGAACCACAGTTAAATATCATCTATCACACATTTTCTGCATATCAACAGATTTTAACACTTAAGACGTATGTGAAATACTGGAAATCTCTTTTCAACCATCCTAAATGATTTAGTTATGATATTCTGAAACTTTTTTTTTTAGCAATTTTAGTTTAGAAATCTAGAGATAGGAAGGTTTTGATTTAAAATGCCAAATGTTCCTGCAACAGCTTCAGAGTTTTTTTATTTTTTTAAATCTTATAAAACACACATATCTAAGGAAAATGTCTTTTTGGAGTCTACATCAAAAGGCTTTTAGAAGTCATCAAAGCATTTGAAATTTGTAGAATAGCATATGCTGTACTAACGACATTTTCATTTCTTAAAACACTGAAAGCAATAACATTACAAAACCCACATATTTCTTTAAATGAATCATAAATGCTAAAATATGTGAGTCTTCTATTGTGCAATCCTTTTGTGTTTACTATGATAATACTGGAATAGAGTTAGAAACAAATGTTTTGGTTATTGAGTTATATCAGCAAAAGCATGGATGAAAATAGGGTGAACATGTTAAAAAAATTGCCTTTGTATGCAGACTTTTTCAGCACTGTATAAAGGATGTAATTTAGACTAACTAGTACAGTTAGCTAGAGAAATAGAACTTTAGATCAGTGAAGCAGGTGCACTGAGGCATAATCACTCTTAGGGCCAAAGTAGATTTTTGAGTCCTAATAAGCAATTAAGGTTCAATTGAAGGAATGGCAAAAAAACCCAAATACTATTGACAAATTGGTGCTACATATGAGACAGGTAAATTTGGGTGGTAAATTATTTTTACAAAAGACAGAGGAATATTAGTGTGTAGAGGTTTTATTGGTTTAAAAAAAAATTATCTGTTTGATAATGTATTCATTCTCAATCCCTATGGCTTTCATAGGCAAAGAATATGCAATAGTGAACCTTAAAATAACAAACCAGAAAATAACTGTTATCCAGTCTACCAAACTGTAGCCAATGGGGTGAAGTGGCCGTCGCTAGCGAAAATTCACCAGAAATACCATCCGCAGGGACATCGACAATTTACTAACAGGCATAGAGGACAATTCACTAGCGAAAGAGTACATCGCTAATGAAGTTTCACTCCCTATCACTAGGGGGCCCATTTACTTAGTTCGAGTGAAGGAATAGAATAAAAAAAACTTCGAATTTTGAATGTTTTTTTGGTTACTTCAACCATAGAATTGGCTACTTCGACCTTCGACTACGACTTCAACTTTGAATCGAACGTTTCGAACTAAAAATTGTTTGACTATTCGACCATTCGATAGTCGAAGTACTGTGTCTAAAAAAAACTTCGACCCCCTAGTTCGCCACCTAAAACCTACTGAAGTCAATGTTAGCCTATGGGGAAGGTCCTCATAGGCTTAGTAATCTTTTTTTGGTTGAAGAAAAATCGCTCGATCGATGGGTTAAAATCCAACGAATTGCGGTAAATCCTTCGACTTCGATATTAGCCAGAGTTTCCTTCGCCAGCAAAGATTCCCCCTTTAGTGAATTTGAGCCAATGTCTCGCAAATAGATTTAATTTTTTAATATATAAATATTTACAAATTTATATGTAAGTTCTTCAACCTAACATTTTTCTTCTGGTTGCAACTAACAAACGCATGCTGTGAGTCACTGACAGAGATCTCTAGCTCTGACTGGTTTATTCCAGTATGAATAAGCAATTTGCAATGCACTACTGACAACACATTAGCATTGTAATTTAGGCTGAAGAAGAAGCATGTCCATTGAGTTCAACCTTTTGTCTAAACAGAATGGCTGAGTGGTTTAGAGTAAATAAAAAAAAGTAGGATGAGAAACACTATAAGAAAAACTGTTTTTCATCTTACCTTCAGCCCTGTTATCATTGATCCACTACAGTTTGTGTATATCAATGATAGTTTCTTTTAAAAATAGATATATATTCGATATATGTATTTAATTTTTCTGCTAGTTGCATGTGTAGAGATTGTAACAGTCGAGACAAATTTTAGGAACAAAGTTTCAAATTGTTTTACACAATTCCACATAAATATAATATGTATTATACAGTTGTTTTTCACTATAGGACACAATAATTATCTGGTGGGATTTAACACTGAAGGGACTTTATAGTTTGGCTAAGAGTCTTCTGTATAAACAGCTAAGCACAGATTTGCAGATGGAAACAATGAAAACCAGACCACTGAATTGATACAAGTAAGAACGGAACCTAACGGGGTAATAGGTGTTTATTTTATCTATCTCTTAGTGCTGCATTCAGATAGAATAAGCGCTGACATAGATCCCACACTAATAATGTAAACATTTTGATGAGCCAAATGCATTCTATATATAACAGTGGTTTGTTTTATGTTATATAGATTGTGACTGCTTTTAGCAATATATATAAATAAGAAAGGGCTGCTATTGAAAAAACATGAAATTATGAATCATTGAAAAAAGTAGAGGAGAGAATGGTATGGTTCTGGGTAAGCTATTGTGTTGCAGATTGTGATACAGAAATGCCATACAGGGTAAGTTCTTATACCTGATTCTTCAACTACTTCTAAGTTTCCAGATACATCTAAATGGCTCACAAAATAAATTATAATAAAACTAGCTCACTTGGGCACTTGGTTTATAAATTCTGCGATGAGCTGTTTCTTATATGTATACAAAAAATTGAATGACTGGTTGTGTATAAAACACCATCTTCTCCATTTATTTCTTTATTTTTGCCACCAGAATCATCAACTCTACACCTGTGTAAATTCTACACCTGTGGCAAAATGTGGAAATGGAGAACTTCATGTTGTACACTAGCCTGCTGAATAAGTAGCAGATACAATCTGGGAAGTCTGGTTAGCATATTAGATTGACAAAAAACCAACATTGGTAGAAGCCTTGACTCTATTCAGTTTATTGTGCTCTTTATTATTACCTGCTATGTAATGTTGGGGTCCTAAATTATGTTCCAGCCAGGACACTGCAAGGAGTTTGTGTGACTTTACCTTCCACACTCCAAAAACACATAGAAAGGTTGATTGGAAAACTGACATAGTTTCACTGGCTCACTTACTTTGTCTGTATTTACAAATGAGCTCTTTTGTATTGTCCCCTGCACATAAATGTTCTTCCACCCTTCAAGATCCAAAGGCTCTGGTGTAGCCATCCTTATTGTTTTCTTTGCATGGGTGCACATGTGCAGTAGAGTGAAAAGCTAGGAGGGTGCTAGAGTTAGGAGGGTGCTCAACAAAAACCTTTTTATTTAAAAATGCTTTTATCACTATGCTGTTTCTCTTGTTATTATTATTATTATAATTATTATTAATATTATTAATAATGGAGCAGGGTATAAGGTATGAGATCTATTATTCAGAATATTTGGGGCCTAAGTTTTTTTCAGTACGGTGCTTTTCTAAAAAAAAAGTTAAAAATGGCAATATAATAATTTTAGAATCAATATGGATTTCTACAAGTTTAGATGGCATCAAGTAAAAAGTATTGTGTAAAAAAACAAATATGTAGAACAAAAATGAAGAGTTGTTTGAATAAACTACAGGAAATATTTTGGAGCTTTTAGATAATCGGTTTCTGGATAAAAAAAAAAACATACCTGTTCTGCTCACTGCAGTTTGGAAGTTAGCGAACTTTATAGATTTAAGCAGAGATTAAATTACTGCAGTGAGCGTTTGACTGAATTGTGTCCATTATATCAATGTGACCTTTATGAATGGACTAATACTAAGTGATTCAAAAGTTGTTTGAATATCCAGGAACCACAAAGGATCCAAGGAGTGCTGAAACATTGGAAAAAATTTTATGTTAATAAATGATTCATGGTACAATATATTTTTCACTAGCTTAGATATGCTGACACTTATTATTGAATGAAACAATGGTGATGGTTGAGAAATGGTTTTATAATTGGTGAAAACACAAACAAAGCAATATATTAATTTTTCTTTTATAGGATAAAATGTTTTTGGTTGTGGCCAAAAGAACAGAAGAAAAAGCTCAACCTTAAGTTAACATGTTTCCTTGAGTAAATACATTTCGTTATACTGATACTTAAACAGTTTATACTATTTCAGGCACCACAGTAGAATCAACAAATTAATTTAAGCAGCAACAAATTACAACTATATCTATGGATTGCAGTCGCATAGTTCCAACAGCCATTATAAGGCAACTCTTTTGTCAACTACCAGCAATCACGTTTATTTTAGAATTAAACACTTTGTCAGGAGTTCACCTTTCATTACATCAATAGCTTGCTCGCTATTTACACTAAGTACTTTATTCTTCCGGTGTATCTAAACATAGGAGCTTCCCTACCTTTCAACTAAATCTTCATTCACCAGGTCTCCAGCCCTGATGAGGTTTTATGCTTTAAGCTCAGTACCCACATCCTCCTTTTGGCTTTAAAGGGGAACCACTTCAGCTGTCTGTTTGCCTTGATGCAGGCTTTATCAAGGCTCTCATTGAACTGAACCACTTGACACATGCATCACTAGTTACACTGTCCTAGCTTTCTGTCATGCAAACACATGAGAGGCTGGCAGGTGAGAGATTAAAGGCTGGGTAACCAACTGAGTCCAGAGGTCATGTTAAGGGGAAGTGTGGTCTAATAATGTAACAATAGGTGCAAACAGAAACTAGAACAAATATACAAACAATAACTGTGGAAATTGGCAGGCACAGTCCAGTAAATGGGCCAAAAGTCAGGGGCAGGCAGCAAACAACGTATGTCCAATTAGCAGGCTGAGGTCAGTACAGAAAGATCAATATGAAGGCAGGGAACAGGACAAGGACTCAAGAACAAGGTAAGGATTCAGGAACTCAGAAGTGGGAACAAGGCAGGGACACAGGTGAGATACAATGGAGTAGCCACTAGATCAAACTGGGGAGCACAAGGGAGCACAATGACCAAGCAAACGGGAATTGCTTGGAATGTATAAAGGGCCTTAATTACTTAATGAAGGACACTTGAGAATAATGAAGTGGTGGAGGAAAGGGAGCAGAAGGGTAGAATACAAAAAAAGCACATTGGGGAAACCCAAGCAACATTACAACAAAGAGCTCCTGGTGGCTTAATAGGAAATTGCACAGACCATAAAACACACAGACCAGAGCTTGAATCCTGTCAATTGCTCACGCTTGCCTACTTTTCAAAGCTACAAGCAAACATCCGATTGGGGTACTTTTCGTACCATATATTCTTTATATCTGAAACAATCTGAACTAAGCTCTCTGTAATACACAGACTAAATTCAAATAAAATTTGCAAAATTTGCAAATGAAAATATTTAGCTAAAAATATATCTTACTTATTTCTTTGAAAAATGATACTGCTAAACATGATAACCTCTAACTGGACTTCAAGAGTCTTCATTTTAGCTCTTATTATTAATTATTTATTATTGAGAATAATGTTATTAAATTCAATACATTTTTCTAAACTAAATTTACGACTGTACTATATTTTTCAACACGGGAAGGGATAACTGATAATATGCAGAAAGGATTATGGGAAAATGTATTCTGTCAAAGGATGACATTTGCAATGCAAACAAAAGTGTGGACCATTACCATGGTCATCAGACCCCCCTCCTGATAAGGAAAGCTTCCCATGATGAGCCTCAACACTAATGTTACAAATCAACACTTAATAATATTCACGGCATTCAATGTCACATTGAGAGAATTATTGGTAACATTTCAACCTCACCATGTAGAAATACAATTTCTTATGTCTGTTTAAATAATAACAAGAAGGGTTTTATTATAACCTGCAGGGATCATAAATACCATATCAGCAGCATTTGATTCACCAATTAAATCAAAGGCAAATATATTGCTGTTTTTTCCAGATTTGGGCTTTTCCCATTAGTAAGTAGTTTTATATTACAGGCATAAAATATTATTAAGAGTTTCAGTTCCTTCACACAAGCTACAGCTGTGTCTCATTTGCTTACTCACTAAAAGATATAACTAATAAGACATTACTACTGAGCAGCATAGTGTAAAAACCTGACTTTACTACAGCTGTAATGCATTGGACCTGAAAAATGGACATTGAATGCTTATAAAATGAATGTATATTGCTGCTTACACAAGTATGTCTATACTATTTGTTTTAAATCTCTTTAAAATGGACCAGTATGGTTGACACATATTGAACACTTTTCTAATAATCATAACAACAATGTAACATAATTATCCCATGGGTTATGCATAGTGATGGGCGAATCTGTCCCTTTTAGCTTCAACGAAAAATTTGCGAAACTTGAAAAATTTGCGAAATGCATCGGTCAATGGGTGTCAAAATTATTTTTACGCATGACAATTTTTACACAAGCATCAATTTTTAGATGCACAACATTTGGGCATTTTGTTCAAATGCATTAAAGTCAATGGTCGTCCAAATAATTGACGCATGACAATTTTGTTGCGGCAAATTTTTCGCCGGCTTATTTTTTCCACAGTTTTGCTAAAACATTTACAGGTGAAGAAACGTGTAAATTCTCTGCGAATCCATGTCTGCCAAATAAATTCGCCAATCACTAGTTATGCAATGTTATTCCCTTTAGGTAAAAGTGTTTCTGTGAAATAGTAGTTTAGAATCAGGGCACACATAGCATAACAAATATTTGTTCAATTTCTTAAGGAACGCTTCAGTTTTTGAAGTCGCCCGAAGTTGCCTCACGAGGAAACTTCGGGCAACTTTGAAATCAAAGCACCATGAGTGCATTGGCGCTCATTATAGCAGGCAGAAGGCAAGGGGAAGGCAGTTCGGGGAGATTGTCGCTCTGCAGAAGAGGCGATTAGTCGACTAAATCTCCCCGAATCTGCCCGTGTGCTAATTCCCTTAGGCTGGTGTAGGACCTTAACATAAGCATGCAGGTCATTAAAGAACTAAAACTCTCAGCATCTCTTCTTTAATGGAGATACTGTTCTCAATGGAGTTGTGTTCTCAAAGTACAAAAATAATATTGTTGATTCTTTGTGTGCATTATTTTTAAATATATAAACGAGTTCCAGTGGGTTTAAACCTTCAGATTAGTTGTGCCACTTTGTATTGAGAAGTTGTTGTGAATATATAGAATGGAGTTTTAGTCCAGAGTACGACTATTTTATAATAGTTTTAAAGGGTGTTGTTGGACCTTGCTGGGATTTATTCCATTTTTGAGGTATAGTTAATTATATTGATTTAGCTGTGTCTTTAAAGGTGGATTGGATAATTTAATTTTAATGGGTTTTATGGAATAGCGAGTTATTGCTTAGCTAACATTACTTCATTGCCACATCTCTAGTCTAAACATTATGGGGCCCATTCACTAAGTTCGAGTGAAAGAATAGAATAAAAAATACTTTGAATTTCGAAGTACAGTATTTTTTGGCTACTTCGACCATCTAATTGGCTACTTCGACCTTCGACTATGACTTCGACTTCGAATCGAACAATTCAAACTAAAAATCGTTTGACTATTCGACCATTCGATAGTCGAAGTACTGTCTCTTTAAGAAAAAACTTCGACCCCCTAGTTCGCCACCTAAAAGCTACCAAAGTCAATGTTACCCTATGGGGAAGGTCCCCATAGGCTATCCAAGTTTTTTCTAATCGAAGGATAATAATTTGATCGATGGATTAAAATCCTTTGAATCGTTCGATTCGATCGAACGAATTGCGCAAAATCCTTCGACTTTGATATTCAAAGTCGAAAGATTTTAATTCGCCAGTCGAATATCGAGGGTTAATTAACCCTCGATATTCGACCCTTAATACATCTGCCCCTATAAGTCAGTTAAAGTGCTTATTATATTTTTATAGATCTATCTTAAAATTTTACTTGGTTTCTCAGAGAGTATATCCTGTAACTTTATTATTCTCCCTGTAAATAACCCAGTTCATATGTGAAGAAGAAATCTTCTTCTTTCAACCTGAAACAATATCTGCTTGTTATCTGGACAGATCTATGCTGATTTAAACAGACTCTCAGTAATGTTTGTATGACCCTGTTTTATTTATATAATAGGTAATCATATTATGACTAAAGCACCATTTTTCCAACACTTTGAGTTTTATCATAGACATATTGAAGTTTTTTAGGCAATAATTCAATGCTGAAGCAATGCAAATGTACTTTGAATATATCCTGTACTGCACATTCTACTATGTTAAGCTGTGGAACTCCAGCAGAAATAGGCTTTTTAATGTATACATATTTTATTGAACAAATTACATTAATTAAATTACTAGCATTTCCTAAATTTGTGCTAAGCAGATCTCCATATGTTAGAGCTAATACAGATGTATGTATGATTCTACAATAATAATAATTTTAATTAAAAAAAAGTCTCTGGTTGTATTCACAAAGGTCTGTCTTAGTAAAACACTTGTAATAATATAGCATGTTAAGACTAGACAAATTGGACAAATCAGATAGTTGTCAGCTAATAACAGTATCCCTAACGGAACATGTGTTCTTTATAATTACAAGGCCCCATTAAAATAAATGTACCACAAAATTAACTAGACTAGGATCCAAATACTACCCAAATAACTGCCTTTGTTGGCAAAATTATACAGTAGTTTTGAGGATTTCTCAACACAAGCCCTAGGACTGACTCTTTTTTTAAACTTTCGCATTACTAAAACCAAGGTAAAAAAGGAAACAAATGGCACACGCTGTGATGCATGACCAGTGCTGTTACTTGTATTTATTATGATCATATTGTACATTGAAAATACAGAAGTAATATTTTGATTTTGTTTCCGTTAGACCTTTTAACTCACTTACAAATTAGATAGCTCTCCCACTGTTTATTTGTTTTTACTTTAAATTGTTGCCTGAAGCATTAGATAATTATAATAAAATAATAATAGATTTAGGATTAGATAAATTAAATGAAAGTAAAACTGAATGCATTTTCTATGACAGCTGGCAAATCCTTTTCTGTTGCTGCTCAAAAGCAAAACTGGAATTTTTATGACAGTAGACAATGAGACGATCATGTACAGAGTGTATTCCAATGCTCAAGAGGGGTGGTGTGCAAGTGACACATTATCAAAGCAAATACATCTCATTTAGGTACAGCTAATTACCATAAATTTTATAATAATAGACATCTGTGTCTTCTCTTTGCCTGCTAACATCTCTATTATGTGATCAATAACATCACATTTTAATATAGTTTTCCATTTTATGGAACAATATCCGTATTCACAAAAGTGTTTTAAATTATAAAGAAAAGTGACTTATAACATTCCATGTGTGTGGTGATGTGTGTGGTGAGGGAGGCTATTATCCTTTGATATGCAGTATAAATTACTAAATTTGATCTGCTATATATAGAAATAGTTTGTTTCTCCTAGCTTGTAGATATAATTAGAAATATCCAATAACTGCTACCTTTTGTTAAAATGTTAATTTGTTAATAACTAGGTAACTTGCTATCGACTAGTTCCTCTTTTTACAAGGGGAAAAATGGAATATAATGGCATATTATTAGACTTTAATTTTGTATATTTGGGGATTTTATACTAGCGGTTATAGCAAGATACCAGTGGCGTAACTAGAGTACGCCGGGCCCCCCTGCAAAAAAACCTTTAGAGGGACCTGGCACACTCCGATCCCCATCCTCCTGCCTACCTACCATCCCACCCATGACTCACCTCCATTTTTACTTTGCTTTGCAAATCAGTGTTTTGAGTTATGCATATACAGTATATAGCTTCAGCTTTATTTTAGAGGGTGCACCAGACAAAACAAAAGACAAAACAAAAGATGAATTGAAGATGGAGAGAGAGAGTGTTGTAGCTATAGAAGGAAAACTGATGTTTGATAACCTGAGTAGAGAGTAAAGAGGAAGTGTAGAGTGGATGAGAAGGAAGAACTAGAAATGGAGGATATTTTGACTCATATTCAGGTATGGGACCTGTTATCCAGAACTCTTGGGACCTGGGGCTTTCTGGATAATGGATCTTTCCATAATATGGATCTTCATACCTTGTCTACTAAAAAAAATTGTAAACATTAAATAAACCCAATAGGTTGGTTTTGCTCCAATAAGTATTAATTATATCTTAGTTGGGATCAAGTACAAGGTACTGTTTTATTATTACAGAGAAAAAGAAAATCATTTTTAAAAATGTGGATTATTTGGATAAAATGGAGTCTATTGGAGATGGCCTTTCAGTAATTTGGAGCTTTTTGGATAACAGGTTTCCTGATAACAGATTCCATACCTGTACAAAGAGGTGCAGTTAATGCACATTTTCATTCAACTCCTTGATACGTCAGCTTACCCAGAAAGCACATAATTTTTCTCAGACACCACTTTTCTTTTTTTTGGTACAATTTGTCTTCTTCAGCTCTTGATGCATTTTGTGCATCTGTGTATTCTGCAGACGTTCAGATTGCACTAAGCAATTTTCAGCTATTACATCAAATAATCAGCTCAAATGACATGTTTCCAAAATACAAACCTTTTCCGCTTTGTTAAATAAAGCTCTGATTAATTTCACGAGCAACTCCTTTGTTTCCATGCCAGTTTTTAATTATGACATGTCTGTAACAAGAACTACTCTCTTTCGACCATATGTGATCTGAATCTTTGCATATCATTTTATCTACATATTTCTTCCCAGCAGTATTTTAACAAATACATAGATATATCATTTATGGCAAAGGGAGCCCCTCAACAAATGAGCAGATCCGAACATTACTACTGTTAAATTATTAGTGCAAATGCTCACGGGGCAGGCTTGGCACATTGCAATGGCTTGCTTTCATTTTGGCTCTTGTTTCATAGTTAAGCTCCTTACTTACACTTGTCTTTGAGGTGAAATGAACTTGTACAGCAAGATAATTAGCAGAATAAGGAAACGTGATTTGCAAAGTAAAGACAAAAAGCTAGAAAGTTAAGAAAAAAGTGAGCTTCACAGTAAGTGTTTCTTGTGCTCATAAACACCTCAGTTTGTAGCCTGTGTGTTAATGGGTTCAGGAGATGTTTATAGCTTTATACACTGCTCCACTACACTGGAGTTATCACTTACACTATATATCCCATTAACATGTGCTATTATTGCCAAGTATTTAATCATAAGTTACAGTGTGCCAATTAAAATTCAAACATTCCAAGCCTTATTAGAAACTTTTAATGATTTTATACCATGGTAGGCATTAGGAATACCTTGATGGAGGTTTACTGTACTGTAAAAAAGCTTGTGGAGAAATGATGTTTGTATTGGAACTATCCATCCATCCATTCAACCAACTTTCCCACTCTTGCTTTATCTCTCTCTCTTTGTCAGTCTTTTTGTAAATGTGATGATAGGTTACAGTATATTAAAGTACAGTGTTCCTTCCTTCCTCCCTACCCAACTGAATAAGAAAACAATACAGATTAACAGATCAGTTATACAGATATAGATCTGATAAGATACAATGCATCAGTCTGGGTTTTTTTTGGATACATTTAAAAATAGGGTTATTTTGCCACTAACATAGATTTAAGCAGCTTAGTTGCCATTATGTAAAAATATTATTATTATAGAAAAAAGAAAAACATCCAAAGAATTGTTAAATAGGACTTAAATAGGAAAATGACAAGCCTATATTTCAGAGGTTTTTGAACACTGTGTTTGGGATAAAAGATCCCATACTTGTTTTAGAAGTTATGGTATATACATACTTCTGCAACATTTCTGAGTTATCTTACATGGGAATAACATTGCGAACGGTGAACCAAATACAAAAGTAAATCACTGTGATGTGAAACTATATATATATATATATTGATAACAGTCTCAATATGCGACTCAAGATATGCCAGATATGGGATGACTTTGACGTAGTTGGTCAGTTTAAAGACAATACAATATATGGACAAACAATCCTTGTTTTGTTTAAAGGGTAAGGCATTTTTCAGTAGCAGTATGCACAAAATGTCTCGGTCTTAAATATATTGATAATGGGTTGAGTGCAGAGGACTCTTGTATTTGACTATATGTATTTTGTGGTCACAGCCTTATTGCACCCCCGCCTAATGGTTTTAAAAATTAGTGGTGAGCACAACTTTCCCTTGTATACAGTGTATTTCCCAACTTTCCCTATATCTACAGTGTATTACAGAAATAAGCCACAAAACTCTGTAGGATACACAATGTTTATTTCATACAGTACTTCATCATCACAGTAGTTGGAGTGTTATGGTTACCCCCCCCATAAAAGCAGTTGGATTTGTACACACTCTAGGTTTAGTTCCCTTACATTTTTAAATGAATAGAGGACCTGCAGGGATATATTTACTATAGGGCAATTTTATGTAAGAAGAAATGTTTCTGTTTGCTTTCTTCAGCACTTGAAAAACAAAATGAATATTCAGTAAAGCAAGCCCTATATCATTTGTAAACCTTGTAAATCTTTAGATTCTAACCTTGCTGAGCACACCTATGTTGACTCTCAGCTGCATTTCTATGAAAACTGTGGATGAGCTTTAGATAATCCTGTATATTGTATTGTTTTTTACATCCCTTACAAATAGATGTGTGATATGCTTATTTTCTTATGCCTCCCTTTTTTACCTGTGGTAACACAGAATCCAAGTTTTATATTTCATTTTTCTAATTCCAGTTATATTTCATGTATGGGATATATAATCCTGAAGGTATGGGGCCTGGAGTTTTGATGATAACATGGAGCACTGTGCATTTAAAGCCAAGGTTTGCCTTTTCTCTATAATAAAAAGAAAGTACAGGTATGGGATCCATTAGATCCATTATCCGGAAACCCATTATCCAAAAAGCTCCAAATTATAGAAAGGCCTTCTTATATAGAGTCTATTTTATTGGAATAATCCAAATTTTAAAAAATAATTTTCTCTGTTATAATAAAACAGTAGCTTGTACTTTATACAAACTAAGATATAATTTATCTTTATTGGAAGCAAAACCAGCCTATTGGGTTTATTTAATGTTTACATGATTTTCTAGTAGACTTAAGGCATGAAGATCTAAATTATGGAAAGAACTGTTATCCGGAAACCCTGAGTACCGAGCATTCTGGATAACAGGTCCCATACCTGTACCGTGTACTTCGTGTTAACTCAGCTAGTATAAATTGACATAGTTTAGTAATAAAATATAAATACATACAAAATACAGTTACATACAAGCCCATGCTATGTGTCGAAAAGACACACTGCCAATGCCTATAGACAGTATATATAGATATATTTTTTTTTATACAAATAATCCAAAAAATTATTTCCTTTTTCTCTGTAACAATAAAACAGTACTGCGTACTGGATCCAAACTAAGATATAATTAATCCTTATTGGAAGCAAAACCAGGTTTTATTGAATGTTTAAATGATTTTCTGGTAGACTAAAGGTAGGAAGATCCAAATTACAGAAAGTTCTTTTATCCATTCTGGATATAGGTCCCATACCTGTATATACATACAGCATCTTAAAACTTCACCTACAGTTCAAGCATATAAGCAGTTTGTGCAAAGGTATATGTGACTGTATCGTAATAAGGGGTAACGTTTCCCCAGTAAAATGATTTGTAGAAAAAATGATCTATTTGCTTCTATTAATCTAGTGTTGTGATGGAGAAATGAAAACTGGGTCTTGAAATTGTGTTTTATCCATTGTCTGTATCCCAGTGATGTACTGACAGCAGAAGTGCTTCCTAGTTATTCAAGTGTCTTTGTGTCTGTTTTTGAGAAAAATACTCTTTGGATAAACAAAACCTTAAGAAGCTCAAAAAACAGTCCATAAACCAGAAAAAAACTGACCCCCCACAAAAATGCACATATCATCATTGTATAATATATAATTATAAATAGGCCTCATTTGCATCAGTGAAGAAACCCATAGTAACTGATCCCCAGTTAGCTTTGATCCGTTTACTGCCAGTTAGACAATGTAAGTAAGTGTCTGATTGTTTGTCATGGGTCATTGCACTGGTACAGATTAACATCAATGCTTGTAAATAAGACCCGTCTCTTTCTCATTGAAATGAAACATTTCCCAACAACCATGATCCGAACATAAAATGGACTGCAGTTTCAGCTTCTACTGACCTTTTTTCTCAAATATGAGAGTTGTTCAGTAGGTGCAAGCACAAAGTGTTTATGGATAAATGCAAATTTAATTTTGCCAGGTATAATTCTTACATTTTATGGCACCTTAGGTAGCACACTTGCCTCTACTTAAGACCTACCAAATAATGTGCTTTGCATTAAAGTAATGCTGGCCTCTATAAAAAATATATTGCATAAAACAGCCCTGTGTGTGGAAGGGTTACCTTTTTTAGCACTCTGGTGTCTGTGTTGTCTTTTAACTGTTGTGTGGAGTTGGCGGGATCTTGGGTGGGGCTTGGGAGCTGGAGTGGGTGGGGGTCCAGGGGGCCCTGAAAATGTTGTTGTATGGGGCCTTGTGATTTCATATATATCATATGTGATATATATATCATATGTGATTTTCATATATATATATATTTATATATTTATATATATAGAGACAAATACAAGAGGTCCTCTGCACTCAACCCATTATCAATATATTTAAGACAGAGACATTTTGTGCATACTGCTACTGAAAAATACCTTACCCTTTAAACAAAACAGGGATTGTTTGTCCATACAGTATATTGCAATATATTTAAGCTGGCCAACTACGTCAATCCCATATCTGGCCAGTCCTATGCTCAATTTTCATCTGATTCATTAAGAATTCTATTACTTCATTATACATTTTACAAAGGGACTAAGTTTTACCTGCAACTTACTTGCTGCTTTCAAAGTAAAACTCCCAAACTTGGCTGCCCTTTTATTAGACACCAGTGGGATCACCTGACTATAGCTGGGAAGGGTGGGAGCTACAACATGGAGCTGGTCACTGCTCCTGTATAACTATAACAAACAAGGGAAAGTTGTGCTCACCACTAATTTTTAAAACCATTAGGCGGGGATGCAATGAGGCTGTGAACACAAAATACATACAGACAAATACAAGAGTCCTCTGCACTCAGTTCACAGTCAGCTTTTTATACAGGAATCTCAAAGAGTGTCTGATAGCATTGGGTGCAAACAGCTTTGTAACTAAGCCTTATGGAAGTTTATTGTCTTGTAAATATAAATGTAGGACACATTATAGTATGTTTTGGGCTTGCAGGTGGTGCATTTTCTATCTCCACTCTCCACATAGACAGTAAGCTTTGGGACAGGTCCAAATGTGAGTTTCATTTCTCCAGAGTAGATTGTTTGGAAGTCTTTTATACCACTGAATTACCACACGGCAAATTTCTGCATTTCGCCACCTGCGAATTGTTTTGCGAAACTGCTGCAGAAATTGCCTGGCTAAAAAATTTGCTGCTACAAAAAAACGGCTCGTGTAAAAATTCCTGTGCGTCAAAATATTTTGACGTCCGTTGACTTTAATGCATTTGGATAAAAAAGTCCCTCATGTAAAAATTGCAAAAATTGTCATTTTGACATCCATTGACTTCAATGCATTTTGCCCATCAGTAGTTAACATGCTTTCTTGGAGTGTAGGATGATTTTTTCCAGTAGAGTCAGATATTGGTATATGTATTTTTATTGCAATATCACAGCTGACATTCCTGTAGGCATGGATATAAGTACAGTTTAACAGCAAAATTGCAATTGGGAATAAATTCAAATTTATGTTTTCTCAGATCTAATTTTTGAGATTTATTAATCCCAAATTCTCGAAATTGGGAAAGAACCTGACAAGTGTGTATACCGTATAAATTAACTTAGTGTAATTAATTAAATTTTTCTACATTCCAAGTATTTGTACAAATTCATTGAATAATATGATTTTTTTAAGTAATCAAAGCTTTTTACAGCAATAAACGTGACTGAGTTTTTACTTCTTCATTTTTGTTTTTTTTTTGTTTCTTAAATAGCTTTTTAAAAATGTGAACTGTTTATACGCCTTTTATTTTGTGATCACATTTATAAATGCAGATTGAAATTTTGTAAATCAGCCTCCCATTGTCACTAATATAAAGATGCACTAACTTAATTCAATTTTCTTTTGTCACAAGTAGGTCTCTTTACTTTTTTTTATTTTTTTAATGTATAAATGGTGAATTATTTGTGCATCCTCAACCTGACATTTATAACCAATGGATAGGGATGTAGCGAACTGCCGAGTATGTGTTCGCGAACGCCGTTCGCGAACACCGGCAAAAAAAGCGAACAGTTCGCGAACAGTTTGCGAACTTCGAACATCCGAAAATCGTTCGATTCGAACGATCGAAGGATTTTAATCGATCGAACGATTTCCGTTCGAATCGAACGATCGAAGCCATTGGATCGAATGATTTCATTCAATCCAATGGCTTCGATCGTTCAATTCGAACGAAAATCGTTCGATTTTAGCGATCGAATGGTCGAATGGTCGAACGATTTTGACGCGAACGCGAACTTGCGAACTTACGGTGGACGCGAACAGTCGAAGTTCGCGCGAACTAGTTCGCCGGCGAACAGTTCGCTACATCCCTACCAATGGACAGAACTGCTGACTCTTGCTGGAATCATCAGGATTCAGTTAGTGAATGTAGGGAACTTGAAGATAAATTGTTATAATATAATTGTAAATAATGAAACTATTTGTTAAACATCTTTATTAAACATCTACTATAGATTAGTGGGGTTTTCTATAAGTAACAGTCCCCCTTAAATAAGATTATGAGTTACAGTATATTCCTTGCTGAATTGATAAATTTACAAACAATTTATCAAATGAGCAGGCTGTTAATATCATTTTAGATAGTGGCATGTCTGCTGGCCCGGGGTGGGATTGCATAATAGATTACAGTGCAGACACTTGTCTGCATTTTCTCTTAGACATGAGTATCAGCTATCAACAGAGGGAAAATGAGTTAGGAATCGTACACAATATAGGTTTTCCTGCATCTATAAAACATCAACCAAGTCCCACATTATATAGCAGGCTCTATTTTAATGCATTTATCAGTAACATACGTGCTTCATATATCACTAAGCTGAAGTGTAAGAAGTGTACAATTTCAGCTGTAGTCCAAAAGTAACCGCAAATTTGAATTTAAGCACACACCACACACATTGTAAAATAATGTGATATAATTGCACTTCAGAAGCAGCATAACAGCTATTCTAAATTGTTCATGTTTTTGTTTTATTCTTAATTTCTGTACAGTGAGCAATATCTGTTTATTTCATGGATGTCATTGACAATATAAAATCTGTAAAGGTTAAGCCTATCCTGAAACCAATTCTCTGATATGTTTGTCTGTTTTAGCGAAACTATGCATTCACAAGTTTTTACATGTATTCACTTTTAATTGTGTGTATATATATACTTTGGAATATATATATATATATATATATATATATATATATAAATATATACGGTATACTGTATATTTATATGCAAAATCGATTGGTCTGCCATTTAGAGTCTAAAATATTAAACTTAACATTAACATTGAATTGTAACTTTAATCAATAAAACAAATTCAATATTTTTAATTCAACTTATAACAATATATAAGATATATTAGTATTTAAAAGATTCTGTATTCTACAAAAAAAAAACCTCAGTTACAATTCTTTGCATTGTTGGAAATGCTTCTAACCTACAGGCATTCCTATTGCTTCCTTGTAGATAAAAACAAAACACACAGATGCCTCCATAGACTTCTTTAGGCAGAGGCACAAAGGGGATTATAGGAAACCAAAAAACATGGCAAAACAATACCTTGTAAGTGCCAGGGCAAGCGCTTTTTAGACAATAATCATCTCACAAGTTATTGTATAGACCATTGCAATACAACTGTAAAGGGTTGTTTGGGGTTGATTTGATTCCATATTTTAAGGGACAACATATGATATCCAGAATAGACCTGCGTGCCATTGTGTTTGCCAATGTGTCAATGGAAGGAGAATACTGATAAAAGAAACCTTGGTAATGTGCTAACAAACATCTTGGATACAGTCTTGGCAAGTTTCTCTACCTAGAAACACCAGCTTCTTAAATCTGAATTTAAGTATAACATTTTGCAAAATGTTGTATCATATTTGATTTTAGTGTAAAATTGATGTCTGAGGCATTTTATCTTGTTTTAAAAAAAAGTTACACTTTTAGATTCTTGAGGTCCCTTGAGTTTGCAATTTATAGGATAGGCAGCCTCTACACAATTTAATATCAGGGAAGTTCATTTTAGGACCACAACCACAACTAGGTTCCAGTCATCGCCCACTTAGTGACGTCCCTGAGGTAGTTGTTTCTTTTGGATAACACCACAATCCTATCTTTTTATGGCCCTGATAGTATGAATACATATACACACTATCAATCTGACTGAATTTCAATGCAACACAACTTCATGGCACCAGGCACTTTATTATAATTATTAAAGAATTTGATTTATAAATTAATTCATGACTTACAAGCACTTTACTAGTAGCCACAATGCCAGAACAATACAGAGTGGATGAAAAAGTAATCTCTCCATTTTCAGTAGAGGAAACTGGTTGAGCAGAAGCAAGATAGCGTCACCTCTCTAATCCTTTTTTCGTACAAATGTTAAAGGTCCAGTGACCTGTAAAAGGCATGGTCTTCAAAATGATCTCTGTTGGTGGGAAAATCAATCCTTCTGAAATTCATGCATATTTAGTTTCAGGGGAAAATGGGAACAATTTATTATTTGAAGTGCACCTGTAAATTTGAGGAACAATAAACAATAAAAACTTCAATGGCATGTGATGATTCAGAATTATACAGCAGAAACATTTATCTAAAGGGCATTAAGATCCTACCCTCTTTTATCAAACGTGCTCTGTCCATTTATGTATTGCTTAAATAGTCACTCTACTCCTGCAGAAGACTATTCTATAGTTCTATAAGCTTAGCCAGGTAATAGGTCCTATTATAATTGTAATTATAATAGGCATACACTCCATTAAAGATGAAGATAAGCATTGGTGATGTATAATATACTTTAAGTATTGGCATATTTAATGTCTGTGCCTTTTATTATGCCATGTTCTGCTAAATCCTACAAAAATCCTTTATGGTTGTCTGCTCCTTTAACTGCCAAGTGTCCTGTTCCTACACAGTTTGTTGTGTTTCAGCTCTTCAAAGTCATCAGACTCATTTCTGCAGGAACAATGAACTTGCTCCTCAGTTAGAAATCAAGCTACTTCCCGGGTTAATATTAGCTGTACCAGGGGTAAAACTCTAGAAAATAGAAATACTTAGACCCTAACAATATCGATTAAGAGGACTATCGATCAAGGATTTATATAAGTTTCAGCCATAAAATCTCTTTTAGGAGACTTTTTTTTTAAAGTTCTATGTCAAGAACTGAAGCGGTATTGATGGACCTGTGTTTATTAATGTTCAGCTACACAAGTTCCCATTCACCATCATTTTAGTTATTTTAAGTTACAATAATTACTGTTTAGTCCTTTGTATATTGCTGCTGTGTAATCTGGCAGTTTACTTAATAGATTGTACCTGTTTAATATAGGTTTCCCAGGAATCCATCTTTCTTGCTCCCAAACCTAATATGAAAGGGCGGGGAAACCCAATAAATACTGTAGATGTTCTGTATAATAAAAGCTAATTTATAATAACCAACTTTCCAAAACTTGGGTTTACAACCTATATAAATAAGCAGCCTTTATATGTAACTGCTCACTCTGTACTCTTTTAAGCAATTTCACTCATCGCTGGATGTCAAGGAAGCATTTAGCAAAAGCTAGGTGAACTGTAAGCTTGTCAAGGTTACATGCATTTTTGCTATGGTAACTAAATGAAGCATGGGCAGTTTGCAGAGCTGAATCACAGAATCAGCCAAAAACATATATGTTTTTAGTATTGCTTTGCTTACTTAGGAAATCATGAGCTGCTCTAGAAAAGCACCAAGAAAGAGCTATGGGATTTAAATAAGGTAACATTCAAATAATAACACCATAGTTCAGTAAGCACTATTTTTAATTAAGCATTGATTCAAATGAAACAGCATCCTGCATATATTTTATATGCTACTGGCTAAACATTCCCTTAAAA
Source organism: Xenopus petersii (assembly GCA_038501925.1). Taxonomy (NCBI): domain Eukaryota; kingdom Metazoa; phylum Chordata; class Amphibia; order Anura; family Pipidae; genus Xenopus; species Xenopus petersii. Next base: position 41,261,919 of record CM076680.1, on the reverse strand, counting down.
GTTAATTCTGTATTGTACAGGTGTCCTGTTGAACAGTACAATGATAGGGTCTAATTTACTAGTAATAACAATCCCGTTTCTTCTATCTGCAAGTGAATGAGCCTAGGATTAGATCAGATAAAACACACTTCAGATAAAGTATACAAGGTGGATTATAGACGAAAAGAGGATTTAGTGAAGAACATATCCACAACTTTTTGTTAACACTGAGAATAGTAGCTTTTGTAAGCAACATTTATGGAAACTCGGCTCAAGGTTTAAAAGCTATGCCTTTTGTTGTGCATTTCTCTGCATACATTTGCTTTGTAGTTGGAAGCTTTGACTTTGGAAGCCATGCTGGGCCTCGACTTATACTCATTTTGTCTAATGAAGACCTAAGGATGCACTTTCAGTTATAGGTTCTTATTTTGTTTTCTTGAAGCTGTTTTCTCACATCTGATAAAACTAGCAAGTTTATGTTTATATTTTTTTAAAACATAAATTATTTAATTCCATCAGCTACAAATATTTATAAATTGATGTGTTTAATGTATTACAATATTTTTAAAGCTGGGTGGAAGAATGTGTTAGGAAGCACAGAAACAGAACAACTGTACTGCAAGGGTTACATACATACAAGTCAACTATATTATTGATTATCAGCAAACATATTTAACTCTGTTTAATAGTATAAACAATTCAGGATGGAGCATTAGGTTGATAGGTGCATTACTAGAATATTACAAATCAACAATGAACAACAATCTCTGTTAACGTAAAATATACTGAACTTTCACGTAAGGTCTCGCTCTCTGAGGCACCGCAATAACAAGTCTTCAGTACAGATATAGGCTGCCCAACAACGTAGCCTTAGCTGCCTTTTACACCTGGGGGCAGATTTACTAAGGGTTGAATTTCGAAGTTAAAAAAACTTTGACATTCGACCCTCAAATTGAAATCCTTCGACTTCGAATATCGAAGTCAAAGGATTTTTAGCCTATTCGAACGATCGAATGATTGAAAAGAAATCGTACGATCAAACGATTAAATAGTTCGAATCAAAAGATTTTTAGCGATCGATCAAAGGATTTCTATTCGATCAAAAAAAAACTTAGGGAAGTGCTGTGGAAGGTCCCCATAGGCTAACATTGCACTTCGGTAGCTTTAATTTGGCAAAGTTTGAAGTCAAAGTTTTTTTTAAAGAGACAGTACTTCTATTATCGAATGGTCAAATATTAGAACGATTTTTACTTCGAATCGAAGTCGAAGTAAATTCAAAGTCGTAGTATCCTATTCGATGGTCGACCCCAGACCATCAGCAAGAGGTACAATATGATCCAAACACAAAAAAGAAAGGAAGTTCAGCACTCAAAAAACAAGTTACAAACAAAAAAGTTTAATTGAAAACATTTCCATTGCCAGTCATATTGTAAATTAATGTTCTTAAGCACATTATCCAATCCCTGTATAACTTATACGTTATCTAGCAAGCCCAGTCAAAATACCAACAATTCCACTAATACCCCTTCCAATAATCACTAAACTTGATTTCCCTTGAATTTTTCTGTAATGAGGACTTACATAATTGTGTGGCACATATTATTTATATATATTTATATAAACATCCTTCTGAACTGGAATATTGAATGTATTTATGACTAAACTACATAAAAGATTTTGTTGGATCATAAAAACGCATCCTACAAGTTGAATGTAGTCACGTGTCAAAATCTAATCAGATTGATATAAAATCTGATGTGTAAACTACATGGAAGATTTGTTGTATGATACAACATGCCTGTCAGATGTGAACTATGCTGAGTCTTTATCATAGTAACATAGTAACATAGTAAGTTAGGTTACATAGTTACATTGGGTTGAAAAAAGACAAAGTCCATCAAGTTCAACCCCTCCAAATTAAACCCAGAATCCATACACACACCCCTCCATACCCTCACATAAATTATATCTACCCATATCTATACTAACTATAGAGTTTAGTGTCACAATGGCCTTTGAAATAATATCTGTCCAAGAAATCATCCAAGCCATTCTTAAAAGCATTAACAGAATCAATCATCACAACATCACCCGGTGGTGCTGTCACGAATGGCACCCTAAACCCAGAACTAAAAGCAGCTGCCTTTGGCTTTGGGAGGAGCCCTTAGATACCCAGATGCTGCCAGGACTTAATGTGAGAGGAACAGGACAAAAGTTCTGAGCAAACAAAGCGGCGGGTCAAAGCGTATTTGGAACTTCGAGAAAACACTATAAAGTTCAATGGCAGCTTAACAGAAGGGTGATCTAGAACAGGCGGGGGTCGGTCCAGGCGGAGTTCAGGCAAAGTCGGTTATACAAACAAGGTTCGATTCAGGCAGAGTTCAGGCTAAGTCGGTTATACAAGCAAGGGTTGGTTCAGGCAGAGTTCAGGCAAAGTCAGTTATACAGACAAGGATAGGCAACAGGAATCAGAACAGAAACCACACCCAGATACTATGTAAAATAGACCTAACAGTGAACAAAGAATCTTGGCCCAAGGCCCCTTTAGAAAATTCAAACCTCGCACCAAAACATGATGAAGTCATGGCGCACGGCATGTAAAACCCTGAAATGTGTGCCACACACGTCATAGGAAGATGCCACCGGAGGGGAGAAGATCAGGGCTGTGGGTGTCCGGTTCTGACTAAATGCTGGTTGACCCAGAGGAAGGCAAAAAAAATCCATTTGAAGCCTCTCCAATTTGCCTCATCTAACAAGATAAAATCTCATGGTGTCTGACCAACTTTTTTCATATTGAAAAACAATAAGGGGATTATTTACTGAGCTCCAAATACCTGAAATTCCCCGAAATCTGAAATGATTTTTTTTAATAAAATCTGACTTTTAAAAAAATCACAAATTTTTCGGAATTTATTAAATCCCGAGGGCTAAAAAGCACAAATATAAAAACACGGCATCTCAAACCTGTTGAGGTTGCATAAAATTCAATGGGAACAGTCCCATTTATTTTTGGTTGTGTCAGGGGTTTCGGGCAATTTCACAATGTTTTCGGAGCTTTCAGGTGAAAACTCCGAAAAAATTGGAGATTTCGGGGGAAAATTCACAAAAAAATTGTGAAAATCTGAGCTTTTCCCGCAAAGGTAATTTAAATTTAATAAATAACCCCCTAAATGTTGGATGTTAATGTATGAATATACCACACACATCTGACTTTATGTTATCTGACTTTACATTATAGCTATGGGGATCAAATCTTTGATCCAACAAAATCTTGTTACATGGTGTTGTGTGGCAAGATCAGATAAAATCTTCCCCACAAAATCTGATCAAAATCTCAAATGTATTTTAGCAGTACTCATCAAATGCTTCATTAAACTGAGTGAATTTAATATAGTGGTTTTTCCAACTCAGCCACTGTGAAGCAGATTTTAATTCTCATTGCAGTTACCTGCCATAAATGTGTTCATATAAAACATTTTTAAAATTATTCATTTATTTACTGGATGTTTTGTTGCTTTAGAGCCCAACATTGCTGTTTGCTGGCAGCATTTGAACATATGCTGTGCTCCAGATATTGTTAGAACTCAGCATCACACAATAGTCTGCATTAACTTTTATTCTCCCCAATAAAAAAATGAAACGATCTATATGTATTTCACTGAACATAATCTGTAAGTCATATTGGTAGATCACAGTGATGGCTTTATTATTCTTTCATGTTTTAACCAAGAAAAAAAAAATCAGAAAAGGAAAAAATAACTGTAACGTACTTCATTTGCTGTGTGTTCTATTTTTTCAGTTTTTATTACTATCAGATTTTTGACAATGGCATTCTGATCCCAGAGGAAAATTATATTGAATCCAATGTATAAAAAGGTAAAGAAATCATTAGATCTGATTGAACTGTAGTTTTATATTTAAATTATAGAACAAACTTGGAAATTTATATTGTAAATGGGGTTTGAAGGGTTTTTTTGCATTGAAGTATGCCAATGCAAATGCTTACCTGCATTTAGACCAAGTGATTAGTCAAATTTAAGTTAAAATGACAGCAAAGATTACTCATTGCTGAAATAATTATATTTCTATTTAACTTACATTTTAAGTAGTATGAATGGACTGATTCATACACAATTCTGATGCTGCATTTAAAGTTTAGATTGAACATCGTTTTTGCCTATTATTTTTTAAAAATTTTTTTTTTTTTTTTTAGAAAGGTTTTAATGATGCACACATGCAAACAAAAGCATTTTAAAGCAATGAGTGGAGAAAATTGTATCTATGAAAGACAATTAAAAACAAATATACAGGGCCCATTTATTAAACCTCAAATGTTTCTGGTTTGTGGAAAAAAATTGAATTTTTAGAGATTTATTATACCTCAAAGCTTCTAAAAATCCAATTCCTAAAAGACTCTATCTTAAACCTGTCGAGGTGGTGTAGAAGTCAATGATAGATTTCCCTGAAGTTGTTTCTTGACATCCTGATCTGTGCTGGATAATACAATAAAGTTGGGGTTTTGGCATTAAAAGTTCCATAAAGTTGAGTTTTCCGAATGCCAATCAATCGATATGAATTGACGCTCGATTTTGGCATCAGAGGGTTTGACTAGAAATTCATACAGGGCCCAAATATATATGTGCATGAGAACTTTATTTTGAATATGTGCTATTGCACCTTCAAATGACATGTTACTGATCAGTCTTTTATGGATTCAGTATGGTGTTTGAGACTCTTTTCATTTTTCTGCTATTAATATACAGGCAGCTATAAATACATGGTTTATCTATTTTTGTCATGATTTTTGAAGGCCTTTTATAGGTTTTACAATTAAAAAGTTTTATATCCCTTGAAATAACCTCTCTGTCCAACCTCTGCATCTTTTCCCCAATGGGTGTTAAATAGGTATAAGACCTGAAAATTATGGTAAAGTATTATGGTAAAGTATCTGGTTTCTGACACCCGACACATTCCAGATTTGACACATTTGAAAAGACTTTGTTTAGTCCAACAATGTGGTACTATTGCATCATGATTTTATAAATCTTTTATTTTTGCCTCACACATGTAACCAACTGCGTAGAGAAGATGTGTAAGGGCTTACCTGGAGGTCTGGCAGGGACTAGGGCCAGGCGGGGATGCCCACCGCAGGGACTCCTGCAGCCCTAGTCCTCTCTCTTCTGCACCGGAGGAGACTAGTGGCGGGAAATTCAAATATTTAAAGGGGCTTGTGACTCAAACTCATTGCCTATTGTTAGGTCTAACTTGTTAGTATCTGAGTGGGATTCTTCTGCTATCTGATTCCTGTTTTGACCCTTGCCTGCCTGATCATTCTGAATTCTGCAAAATCTGACCCTTGCCTGCCCGACTACTCTGAACTCTGATTATACTGACTTGTGCCTGCCTGACTTTTCTGTTTCTATCGATGTTACCCCTTGCCTGCCTGACTATCCCTAAACACTGCCGATACTGACCATTGCCTGTCTGACGATCCGTGAACGCTGCCTATACGTCCCTTGTATGTCTGACGATCCGTGAACGCTGCCTGTAACGACCCCAGCCTCAATTCCCTTGCTTGTATTCTGCCCGCACTGACCCTGGCCTGTCCGACTACACTTTTGTCTGCTCATTGAACTGTACCTTCCATCCAGACCGTGCCCTTTTGCTTGTCCAGAACCTTTGTTTGGCTTCTCTCTTATTAAGACCTGGTGGCATCCAATTAGCTGAGGGCTCCTCCTGAAGTGAAAGGTGGCTGTTAAAGGCAGTAGGGATCTAGCGAACTGGCGATTTGGTGTTCGCGAACGCCGTTCGCGAACACTGGCAAAAAATGCGAACGTTCGCGGACAGTTTGCGAACTTCGAACACCCGCTAAAATCGTTCGATTCGAACGATCGAAGGATTTTAATCATTCGATCGAAGGATTTTCATTCGAATCGAACGATCGAACGTTTTAAAATCGTTCGATTGAATGAAAATCATTCGATCGAATGCTTACAATCGTTCGAACGAATGGAAATCGTTCGATTTTTAGCGGTCGAAGGAATTCGAATGGTCGAATGGTCGAAAGATTTTTATTCGAATCGAATGCGAACTCAAAATGCGAACGTTCCCAAACGTTCGCGAACATTCGGCAGACGCGAACGGTCGAAGTTTGCGCGAACTAGTTCGCAGGTGAACAGTTCGCTACATCCCTAAAAGGCAGAAGCAAGAACCGAGACAAGGGAGCCTAGCACTGGTTCTGGATTTAGGGTGCCGGTCGTGACAAGAAGAAAGTGTCTAACTTGTATATATTCTAAAACGTTTACATTTGTTTATCAGTTTCCATTTTGTAAATCTTTGTACTAGAAGAGTTATAGTATATCATGTGTGATGAAGTCAGGTCTCAGACCCCAACTTTAACAAAGCAAGGCCAGCATTTTCAAACGTGATGCTGAATTCCATATTAGGTTCCTACAGGAATTTGTGGGGTTAAGGTAGTCTTTATCTTGGCCCATGCTGGGTTCTATAGCTGTTTCTCTCCTTTTGAGATAAGATTAGAAGAAATAAGATAACATATGAAGTGAGCTTAGATGATGAATCTATTCACCCTTAAGGAAGCCATTAAAAAAGGCTTAACAAATGAGGAAAAATATCTCCTGAATTGTTTTATAAAATGCATAAGGGAAACTGTCTGCACTAGGAGTGTTCCCATTTAGCATACATTTCAGGATATCTTCCCAGCAATATCATTATTGAAAATAATGCTCTGGATCTTTGGAACACAGTTTAGGTAAATTCGTTTTGACCAAGAATTCTTGGGCTGGGCAGGTCTTTCTGATGGCATTAATTTGTTTAGAACTAGACACATGGGATGTCTTTTCCGTCTGCTTAATTTTCCTCAACTTGTGAGTGAAATATTCTCTCCTAATCTGGTGTAAAAATGCTTTTGTAAAATATTGCTTTGGGGTTGGTAAGGCCTTCGGAAACAAAGCTCCAAGGTAATACAATCTAGACCATGTCCAGTCATGTCCTCAGTTTGTGTATTTTTCTGTTGTTTTTGTTATTTCTTAAACTGAACAGGACAAAGAGGGAAAATTAAGATACTCATGTTTGTTCCATGCAAGAACCAAAATAATAAGCAAAAAGGGGTATGTTGCCACTTTTAATACCTTTGCCAGCAGCACCAATAAGATTGTTCCATTTAGTTATATGGGAACTAGAAATAAATACTTTTATTAGTAGACTTTGATGTAAGAATGTAAAGTAAGATACCCAAAAAATCAAACAAACAACATATCATTCTTAGTTTAAAATACAATGTGGTTGGATCCCCTAAAAATAAATATTAATTTAAGGTTCAATATCTAACTGTTATTTTCCCTTACTATATTATATCCACATTACAATATGTACACATACATTATCTTTAGTTTCTATTAAAGCTCATTACATCACTATTGCCTTTACATTAATTTTCTGTTATAACTAGATCCCATAAAGATCCCATAAATCGGTTGAATTTTCCTACTTGAGACAATCATTTTTGTTTCATGACTGATTGATCTAGTTGGTGCTGTGAGGTTCATTCTGCTTTCTCTCTTCTTAATAAGCTTGTCCTTCTTTAACACCAAATACAAAATACATTTATATACAATTCTGTAAAGGAAGTGCAAATCACTATCATCATAATTTGTGAATAAAGTGTTTGGGATATCTCTGTGCATCTCTACATACATGCAAGTGAAATGAAGGAAACTAAACTCACAAAATTCCTCCACAACTCCCTAAGCTAAAAAGTTGCACCAATCAGACAATTACATAAGTGGGTTTAGTTCAAAATCAATTAATGTGATCAATAATATAGGAGGGTACTCCAATCATCAAAGACAAGAATACACACTTATTAAGACAGGTATTTAAAAATATATTATTATATAAAGGTACAAAGAGTCTACAAAGAGGTCTGTTAGAAGTAGGTATTGGACGAAGGCATTCTTCAGTAAGTTTTAAAAGCATTAGTAGAGTGAATGCAGAAGATCTAGGAGAAACAACATATTTAGGAATGTGAGCAAGGTTACAGCTCTTTTTAGCAGCTTGTATGCAGTTTTAGGAAGTGAAACTGATTTTTAAAGAGATAATAAAATAGGTACATTTTTCTTTTGGGTAGAATGCATGAAAGCATTTAAAGCCAGCAAAGGTACTAGTGGAGAAAGCAGACTTTAATAAATGGATTTTTTCTTGAATAAATGTCATGAAGAAACAACACATAAGATGCTTCAAACATGAATTAAATATAGTCAAAAAGGTATGATTGATTGAATTGAAAATTAATGAGATCAGTAAAAAAGGAATAAGCATGAGCCATAACAGAATAAAATAATATTGTGAGTATAAATCAGTAGTGATGGGCGAATTTATTTGGCAGGCGCGATTCGCTACCAGCGAATAAATTTGCGAAGCGCCAGTGAAAATTCGCCTGAAAAAATTCGCCGGCGTCGAAAAAAACGGACGCCGGCGTAAAAAACGGCCGCAAATTTTCCGGCGAAGCGAAACGGTGCAAATTCACCCATCACTAAAAACCAGCAAGTATTTTGTCAGAGGACATCATTTTCAGAGCTATGCTATGAACCCCTTTCTGAATTTTCGAGTGGCCAACAAGAAATTATTTGTTCTGGTATTCCATGAAGACTAGAACTTCTCATATCAAAATTTCAGCTCAGAAAAAGGTATGGGGGTGTATTAGAGCATAAGAAAAAAGGTGACATTTTAGAAAATCAGTCATAATAAATATTCACAAAAAAATCTTAAGAGGTAGGACTCCAAGTATGGAACAGATGAAGGCCAAAGTATACCAGAAAGTTTAGTGTAAAATTTTTTTCCAGAGAATATATTAGCTACAATTTCAACTATTTGGGGCCATTAAAAAAGACAATCCCATGTGGCCTGCTAAAGAATGGTCATAGATTATTCAGAGAGCATTGAGACAGAGAGATCCAGGGACAAATAAATTATTTAAAAAGTAACAATAGAATTGTAAATAGTCAAAAAGTTTAGAAAGAATATTTCACTGGGGTAACAGAAAATGATTTGAGCATAAGATGGTATCTGGCTGAGCTTTAGGAACCTCTTCATCTGAGTGCATATACGAGCATCAGCCTTGGGGGCATATGTCAAAATGTGAAATTAGAGCTCACTACAGTAAAATTTGTCTATTTCTATTTATTCCTACGGGATATTTAGAAGCTTATCTTTTAGAGGCTTTATTTAAACGTATTAATAAATACATCTCTAAAAATCTCATAAGAATGAATATAGAATTTTACTGTGGTTAACTAATTTCACAGTTTTCTAAATCTGCCCCTTGGGAATTCTTTTTCTAGAATTATGCAGTTTAATGCTCTATAATCGATGGAAGAAAGCTATCAAATTCCCTTTTCCTTTGCAAAGAATATGCTGTGAAGTCTAGGAAATAATAAAACCTTTTTTTTTATTAAATTATTCATGTTGTTTTAAGGTACTGCAATTTTAGGCTAGAAAATAGTTAAATATTGCTCCTGTCCACAAGAGACTAACAATAATACAGACATAAATGCAATATAATGGCAGTGTCCCAGACCATTTTCCTTAGTGACATCTAGAAATTAGTGATAAGCGAATCTGTCCTATTTCACTTCGCAGAAAAATATATGTGAAACGGCAAACTATTTTCATGCGTGACAATTTTTACACATGCAACTTTTTTGTCCAAATGAATTAAAGTCAGTGCCCATTAAAAAAATTTTTACAAGTGAAACTTTTTTGTCACTGCAAATTTTTTCAGCAGTTTCACGAAAAAAACATATTAAATTCGCCGTGAATCCATGCCTGGCGAATAAATTTGTGTGATAGAAATACCTGTGCGCGGGGTCGCCTGCCGCACCATTGGCGGGGACGCCCGGAGCATGCTCCAGCGCCGACGCCATCTTGCCCCACTATGGGCGCGCGCACCTCCGTGTCCCTTAAAGGTGTAGGTGTGCTGTCGTGATGATGCCAGCGCGCAATGGCGCCAAATTTAAACAGTATAAATAGGCTGAAAGGTCTTCCAGAGGTTGCCCGTGATAGAATCTTGATTCTGGTGGTTCCTGAAGCCTTGTGCTGTCTGTTATTCTGGTTTTGATCCCTGCCTGTTCCTGACAATTCTGATATCCAAATCCTGACCTTTCGACTACTCTTTCTGCCTGACCCCATCTGTTTGATTACAAGGTTTTGATCCTTGGCTGCCTGACAATTCTTGATATCTGCCTGCCTCAACCCAGCCTGTTTGACGATTCCCTTGCCTGCTCCATTTGTACCGTGACCTTCGGCCCAAAAGACTCTGCTAACAGCCGTGCCCCTCTGCCAGCCAGAACATCTCGCCTTGTTCCCCTCGTCCAGGTCCAGGTGGCACCCAAGTAAGCTGAGGGCTCCTCCCGAAGCCCAAAGGTGGTCACACTACTGGTGAAGCCGAGCCGAGACCAGGGTACTTGGCACCTGTTCTGGTATTGGGTGCCGTTCGTGACAATTTGCCCATCACTACTAGAAATTATTGAGGCTGATTTAAAGCATTACTGGAAGAAATCACAGCAAATGTACTTGATTCATTCAGTTTTAGAGTTGACAAATAAAAATGCACAGAACCAAATTAAATAGCCATATTTAAATGACCAAATGTGAAGCAGATGGGAGGCAGTGGCTGCTTCTACTACTGAACAACTGTGGCTTTTTCTCTAATGAACACAAAGTCCTTGAAAATACCAAAGGTATCAGTTGTGGCTGTGGACTTTAGTGGAGGAGGAACAGTTGGGACAGATATGGTCTAAAGAGGAACTTTTAGGGCAGGTTGCCACTAGGTAAGTGGGGCCACTGCCTTCGACAATTTTTATATCAATCTGCATAAATTTGAATGTTTCTGTAGGGGTAGTTAAAACAGTTGGCCTTAGTGAGAAAGTAAGGCCCAACCAGGAGGAGAAGGATGTACATACATTATAACAACAAAATGCACAATGCTATAGGCATGAAACAATGATATTAAGCCATTAATAAGGGGTGCCAGAATGCACCTTAACCTGATATAGGGTTCTCTTAAGAAACAAGGAGATCAACACTCTGACCATGGTCTGCTCTACTGCCAAGTAAGATCTAATTGATTTCTTTATAGTACAGGTATGGGACCTGTTATCCAGAATGCTCGGGACCTGGGGTTTTCCGGATAACGGATCTTTCCATAATTTGGGTCTTCATGCCTAGTGATGGGCGAATTTGTGCAGTTTCGCTTCGCCGAAAAATTCGCGAATTTCGCGCAAAACTCGCGAAACGGCGAAAAATTTGCGAAACAGCGCCGGCGTCTCGTTTTTGACGCCGACGCCCGTTTTTGACGCCGGCGCCCGTTTTTGGCGCCGGCGCCCGTTTTTGGCGCTGGCGTCCGTTTTTCCGAAAAAAAAATTTTGACTCCGGCGAATTTTTTCCGCGAATTTTCGCGCCCGTTTCGCGAATTTATTCGCCGACGGTGAATCGCGCAAATTCGCCGCGAATTCGCGTCTGGCGAATAAATTCGCCCATCACTATTCATGCCTTAAGTCTACTAGAAATTCATGTAAACATTAAATAAACCCAATAGGCTGGTTTTGCTTCCAATAAGGATTCATTATATCTTAGTTGGGATCAAGTACAAGCTACTGTCTTATTATTAAAGAGAAAAAGGAAATCATTTTTAAAAGTTTGGATTATTTTGATAAAATGGAGTCTATTGGAGACAGCCATTCCGTAATTCGGAGCTTTCTGGATATCGGGTTTCCGGATAAGGGATCCTATACCTGTACTTTATTTTTTTTCAAAATGACAGTGAATCTTAAAATATCACTCTTGTACAGTATTGTATTTGATCTGAAATATTTATTTTTAAAAAATGTTGTCCCATGCTTTATCATTGTAGTCTTATGTATTTGATGAAGCCATAAAAATGATTTGATCCTCATAACCTTTGTTATGCCTCTTTCACAGAAAAATAAACTGAAATTTTGAACTTATAAGAAAAAATGTATGATATCCTATATGTATGTATGTGATGTAACTCATTTGTATCTCCCACTATAAATAATAATAAAGCAAATTATACAGACTGATGCTTTACTTCCAAACATGGTATACAATTAGAATCAACTGCCATAGTATATTTCACAGCATTTACCCTTTACGTACTTTACATTGTTATTATTTAAAATCTAATAAAAGTTGTAGAAACACACATGCATATTGGAATGCATCCCTGGGGCTCCTTTTGTACAGAGGAAACCACAGCATCTTTTCTCAGGCTGATTAAGTTAAAAAAATATACCCAGCAGAGTACACATGTTCCTTGGCTGTGGCAAAATCAACAACAACTCTAAGTAATACGCTGCTACATTTATTATCCAAGGTGTCTATTAACTCTCTGACATATAACATATGTTAAACAGTAACATGTGTAACTTATAGCAAATAAATATGGCATTGTGTTTTCTCAACTGTTCTGTCTGACATCAGAGGAAGTGTGAAAAACTGGACTATATGAAAAAAATCTAATATTTGTTAATATTTTATTTAGCATATAATTTGTTTATTACAATTTCCTTTATGAAAGTTTGGTGTAATTGCATTAAGAAAGTTCAAAGAGAATGTGGAAACAAATGAAGAACCTAAAACTAAGGGTCATATTTGGAAATCAGATGGTGCTACTATATTCAAAAAAGGTTCTCTAGACCGTGGACTTAAGACTATATTGAAACAAAGGAAGTCACTAAACACTAGACAACAAACCAAGTAAGTTGAGAGGTGAATTCTAAATTGTAATTCAAAATTGTGAACTTAAAAGTAATATTTTTACTCAATCAATTTCTAATACCCAAAAGGTAAGTCCAAATTGACATCCACTAAACACTCGCTAAATAAAAAATAAAAAAAAAAAGTTTATTATATTCAGAATGTACATACTTAGATTGCACACAAAATTGATAGTATTCTAGAAGTTGAAGGAAAAATCATGAAGCCCCTAATGCATACAACCAAGTTTCTGTTGTATCAGGACAGTCAATACAACCTAATCAGAAAGTGAATTTAATGATTGTACTAGTAAAGATTGCAGCTCTTTTTTTCCAATCACATTCTTGTCCTCTGGGAAAATCAATTAATGAACGTACATATTCCAAGACAATCCTTTGTATGTCATCTTTACATATTTCTATAAAGCAATCATATCTTCCCTTAGGCTTCTCTTCTGTAACATATGCACATCCAGCTTGGACAGCCTATTTTCATAACGGAAATATCTTATTTTTTGTACTAATTTATTCATCATCTTCTGTACCTTATTTATTTCCAATCATATTATGAAGTGTTGCTTTCAAATGCACTTATATGTTGAAGTGTAAATACTGGGTGGTTATCAATGACCCATTCTCAGCATACCATAACACTTCATTATTATTTAAAATTGTTGGGCTAATGCCTTTTTATCAATTCAGAATTTGGCCTTTACATATTTTACATAGGGTACAGGCCCAAATATTTTGTAAGATAGACCTGAAGAAAAATAGGTTATTTTCATCCAACAATATAATTCTATGATGTAGTACTGACAAGATAATAAAATCCCCTATATGCCAGTGTTAAGTTTATCCTACATTCTGAAGCTGACATGTTTGTCTTACTAGAGTACTGGGAACATGAACATGGTTTTACTGCTCAATTACCCATCAGTGGACATAACTGGTGAAGTTATGGTTTGTAGTGCACCATAAGACTTAAGTAGCTTGGGTTTAAAAGCTTCACTAGAGCTCCCGAGTCAATAGGCAGTACATAAGAGTTCTTGATGTGGAATGGGTAATGTAAAATGAAAAGAATATGTTCACAAATATTGGAGTGCTGGTTATCTTATCTGACATATATAAGGTTTGGCACAATTCAGGACTAAAGGTCCCCATACAGTGAGAGATCCGCTCGTTTGGCAATGTCGCCAAATGAGCGGATCTCCCTCCGATATGCCCACCTTGAGGTGGGCAATATGGGTCTGATCCGATCATGGGCCCTAGGGCCCAACGATCGGATCCTAACGATGCCTTAACGGGCGGTCAGATCGCGGGACCGCATCAACGAATAGATGCGGCCGCAATTCGACGGGATTTTCTGTCCCATCCGATCGAGATCTGGCCGACTTTCGGCCAGATCTCGATCGGTGAAGCCCGTTGGGGGGCCCCATACACGGGCCAATAAGCTGCCGATACGGTCTGTTGGCAGCTTTTATCGGCCTGTGTATGGCCACCTTTACAGTAGCAAAAAAAAGAATTTGTTGAAGGCTCACAAGTGGGGCTGAAATGTAGATTCTTATGCACTAATTATAAAAAAAACATATGTATATTATTATTTCCCCTTCTTATGATACTAATTAGAAGATATAACACAGGGTAAATTGTTTTGAGATTTAGAGGGTTATTTACTAAAATCCTAATTTATCTCATTATTCATAGCCGATATGACATCATTTATTATTTAAAAAGCTCAAAATAATCGGGTTGGGGAAAACCCTGAAAAAAATTGTATGCAAAATCATAAAGTAAATTTTTTTCTGACTTTTCCCCTGAATCATACTTTTTTTCAGGTTTTGCCTGAACAGCCCAAAATGATCGGATTTTCGGGCTAAACCCAGAGCAAACCACGATAACTTACAATCAGTATAGGGACCTTTGCCATTGACTTTATACGCAATCTTGGCAGATCTGAGATGGCGTATTTTCAGATTCTGGCTTTTTGCAGCATTGGGCTTTAATAAATCTCAAAAAATCTGAGTTTTTTTTTAAAAAAATTAAAAATTAGAGTTTTGCCCCAAAAAAGCCAGACCAAATAAATTTGGAGTTTAATAAATAACCCCATTAATAGTCCTGATTTTAAAGGGATTCTAGATTTTAATAGAAATATGGCAGTTTTTCTTTAAAATGTTCCATGACACAAATTTAATGTTTAACACTAATACCATGCTTCCCCATCCCCTGCGACTATAATATCCTGCCTAGAGTTAAACCAGGGACCTGGTGTTCCTGGGTTGTTTGAGTTGCACCATTGCACTATGTGAGGCCCTGGTTCACTCCCATTGCTATACTTGTAATTGCAAGTAGGGCAGGGCTTTGTTCACCTGTTATCAATCTGGCCCCATCTGGTCCCATGTGATCAGTGAAAGCCATTAGGCTTCCTATAAAGACCCCTCATTGCCTAATATAGGTTATGTTTAGTAGTTCCTGGGTTCTTTGGGGATTGTTCTGGGTTTAAGATACCAATTGTAATAGCTACTTACACTTAAACTTATCCCTGTACTGTCCCAAGACCTCATATGGGGTTATGGAATAAAAAGCACTAATTTTGCCCAGGTGCAGAAATCTATAGCAAATAATAAGCAGGTAGCATTTACTGGTCACTTGTTTAAAAGCAAACATCTTATAGGTTGCTATTGGTTAATACTCCTGGGTGAACTTATTGTTATATTACATATGGGGTATAGGGTCTTTGTCTGCCCCCCAACATCTCTACTGGGACATCATTTAGAGAAGATATATCTCTACATATCTAAGTATTTAAAGCAGGGAAGCCTGGGGTGTATGTTTCTTTCATAAAAGACCATAAATATTTAGAGCTAATCAGGAAAGAGAAAATTCCTAGTAAAAGTATAGGATCCATTGTCTGGACACATGTTTTACAGAAAACGCCAAATTAGAGGAAGGTCATCTCCCATTGATTTAATTTTAATCCAATAATTTAGATTTTTAAAAATGTTTTCCTTTTTCTCTGTAATAATATAACAGTAACTTCTACTTGATCCTAACTAAGATAATACTGCGCTACCAGAGTTAGAACAGGCCAACATTCTATTGGTAATAGTTAACTGCTAAAGGAGACCAGGGCAACTTTATTATCAGTAAACTCTCATCTCATCTCATCACCTGTGTCATGAAAAAATACATTAAAATATTGCCAGGCCTGCAATTTTGTAAATAAAATTTGATCTAAATTCCAAGTTTAGGGGAAATTCTAAGTGGTAAAAAGTAATTATAGATTATTTATAGTGTAATCAAATACTTTTTCTAACATCGTTGTCATAAAAAGAGGAGAAAATATTAACCAGCTTATTATGACAGACACATTCTAAACAAGAATAAACTCATGAAAGCATACTAATATAGATATATTGCCTTTCTTCATGCAGCAGAATATTTCAGCTGTACAAAATAGTATACATTGGCTCATCATAATCTACTTATATTTTTTCTGCAGACATAATGAATTGGTGGGGGGTAGAATCCCATTATCATTGTAATTTGCTAATTAAATAATTATCAATTAGATGGGCAGATATTACATTCCAATGTACTCCACTGAGAGCATTTCATAAAGAAAAACATCTATCTGGATTTCTAATTTTTCTTCTTTTTGGTTATGTATGTCCTGCCTTGAGGCTTTTTATTAAGATTGCATACAGTGTATCCCAAGCTAAAACTTTTACATTATGCCCTATCCTATAAATAAGATAAAAATATCAAACTTGGCAAGAACAGACGATTTTTACTGTTTCCAAATTCAGACAAATGAGCCTTAATTGCTGTGCATTAATTAGATACCCAAGGCTATCTCCAAAGGAATATAAATTCAGACGTATTATTAGATAACCTCTTAAATATGTCTTTGCCACAATTTTATTATGTGCATGAAACTAAAAATAATGCCAATGACCTGATGCTAATATGTATTTGTCACACTTTAAATTGTGTATCAATAGGTTAATCTCATCTCCATATTTTACATACTTGAAATTATCTTCAAGAAGATGTTCATAAATGACAGCCTTAAGACACAAACATAGAAAGGGATCATAAACAATCTATTGTTAATCTACAAACAAGTTAACATAATACCTTTCTGCAAAATAGATGCCATTGTTTGGGTTTTAAATGGAGAATATACTTGTTAATGGATAGAGGAACAGGTAGATCACCCTGTCTGACATGCCTTCAATTAAATGGAGAAAAAAGACAAAACAAACAAAAAAAGAGAACGGAAACGGTCACACTAAGGATGGAGATTTTCAAATGCTGTCACATTTAAATATGAATAGGATTTTAGAAATCCCCTTGTGCAAAGGCTCAAGCCTTTGTCAGGAAATATGAAGCTCAGAAGCTCTTTTGTAACCTTCTTTCCTAACAGAATCAGGTTTACAGAATGGAAGGATCAGTTCTTTAACACTGGCTGTTTTGACAAGTCTAGAAATCCCAAAGGGTTTATCCCTATATTAGCAAAGCTTTTTTTTAGTATATTATGATGGAAATGCTTATAATACTTAAACACTCGAGCCCTACTAGTGCAGTCTCATAAAATGGTTTGTATATCTTCAGCTGAAATAAGCCTTATTATTACATCTATCACACACTATTTATTTCAGTCAAGAAAAAGATGAAACATGTATTAGATCCTTAACATGACTTAGAAGCACAAACACACACATACACAATATACTGCTCTGATGTCATTCCATTATCCCATTAGTTGTTAATACCTATGTTCCACTATGAGGTCACATATTATGGCAGGGGGTAGTATCCTCCAACAGCCTGTAAGACAGAATCTCACTACAGTATATTATGAATATGAGAAAAAGAGGGCATGGGCACAGAGAACAAAGGGAATACTTTAATTGTGTCCTTTATAGGTGAATTTAAAGAGCATGTGCAAGTGCAAAAATGTATGCATTTAAACATTATTCATTGACATACTTGTGCCAAAATGATTCTGCTTTTCTGATCCAAGGCCTAAACTTGAGTTGAATTTAAACAAGTAAAGTCAAAGGGGCAAATTCACTAAGCGCCGAAGCGCCGAACGCTAGCGTTTGGCATTTTCGTTACTGTGCAAATTCACTGACGAACGCTGGCGTAGATTCATTAGTGTAACTTCACACCCTTACGCCTGGCGAAGTTTCGCTACGGACGTAACTACGCAAATTCACTAACATGCGCAGTGTACTGAACGCTACCTTTTACGCTAGACTTCCTTCGCCACCTCAGACCAGGCGAAGCGCAATAGAGTAGATAGGGATTGCTTCAAAAAAAGTCAAATTTTTTTCTAAGTCCCAAAAAACCCTGGCGTGTTTTCTACATGATGGGTGATAGGCTGAAAAAGATCAAAATTTTTTTTGGGGCTCCCCTCCTTCCCCCCTACATTTCCTGACTCATGGCAACTTACCTATACAGTGGGCACATGTGTAGGGCAAAATAAAATTTTTATTTGATGTTTTGAAGATTTTCTAGGCATTTGTAGTGCTGATACGTATTCCTCCATTGAAATTTGAATTTGGCGCCGTATGCAAATTAGCCTTTGCTAGCGTAACTTTGCTTCACTTAGCGAATCAATGCTAGCGCAACTTCGCAACCTTACGCTACCCCTGAGCGCAACTTCGGATTTTAGTGAATTTGCGAAGCGCTGGCGAAACTACTTCTTGCGAAGTGCGGCGAAGATACGCCTGGCGCAACTACGAATCTTAGTGAATTTGCCCCAAAGTTTCCATGTTTTGTTGTCCTAATGACAAACTTTGAACTCAATGCCTTGCTCTTTTTTTACTAAGTGACCCCTTTTCTTTTATTCTGTACCTCTAATTTTGTATAATTGTGCATTTTAGTTTTTTTTCTCATTACTGAAATCCTCTTTGGTGCTATTATTTTATGAAGGGGCCCATTTACTTAGCTCAGGTGAAGGAATAGAATAAAAAAAACTTTGAATTTCTAATGTTTTTTTGGCTACTTCGACCTTTGACTACGACTTCGACTCGTACGATTCGATAGTCGTAGTACTGTCTCTTTAAAAGAAACTTCGACCCCCTACTTCGCCACCTAAAACTTACCGAGGTGCCATGTTAGCCTATGGGGAAGGTCCCCATAGGCTTTCTATCAATTTCTAGGTTGAATCGAACGATTGGAAGGATTTAATCGTTCGATCAAACTATTTTCGGTAAATACTTCGACTTCGATATTCGAAGTCGAAGGATTTATATTCGGCACTCGAATATCAAGTGTTAATTAACCCTCGATATTCGACCCTATGTAAATCTGCCCCCATGTGTACACATGTTTGTGTTTATGCCTTGTAAAGCACTGTGTACATGTGTAGTGATATATACAATATACAATATAATCTTCTGCACAACCTTACACAATATTTTGATGGTTTGTGTTTGGATCACGATTGGGGAAAAAAACATAAAAGTAGTTAATGGAAAAATATTTGTCATGCAAGACTGTATCAAAGTAACTCGTATTTAATAACAGGCAAAGATATATAAGGGATCATTTATGTGTGCTAAACAATAAAAATGGGCTATGTTGGCTTTCATCCATACAGACTAGCCTTTGTTCTGCCATAAATTGGGTATCGACTGTCATTTTAACATACTACATGATTATAAGATTTACATTTGTTTTATTACTAATCCAGATTTTTTTTACTTTGTCTTTTTATTAAAAGTGGTAAAAGTAAGCTATACATGGATATATAGCCATTGGAGTATTATACACTAGAATAGAAAAACACTCTATGAATAAGGAACAAGACTCAGTATTCCTTCACAGTTTACTAATTTACTTCAAAAGTTGCCAATTCATTAAAGCTTTACACTGCCCCTTTTGTAACAGTCATATAATATTCCCATCAAATCCATATGTTTGTGTTTCAGTAAATTGTGTAAAGGTTGCTGTTATTCTCAAATCATCTGGTCTTTTATATTCTGTTCATGACTTTTATCAATGTTGGAGCACTTGTGGACTTCTTCTAGAAAGTAACTGCAAGCCATGCAGCTATAGTAATATGGCTGACCTACATTTTGGGCTGGTATGCGGGGATAGTTTTTGTCAGTTAAATATGTGGGAGTTTTTCTTGTTTTTTAAAAGTGTTTGGTTAAGCAGGAAGACCTCCTGTCAGTCATTTTCCTACCCCTTTTAGAACCAAAATGTTTTTGGTTGTTGTTTTGTTTTACTGAATAGTATTTGTTATTGTTGCTCTATAGTCAGGAGCTGTCCACTTCATACACAGCAGGCAGTTAATGGCTTGGGGCAGTTTCTCAGTTATTTCGTTCCCGGGTGAGAAATTGAAATACTTCCCAGAATTTAAATTAAAGACACAGTCAAGTCCAGAATCTACTCAACTCACAGCACACTTTGGGATATTCATAAAGTCAAAAAAGGGTAAATTATTGAATAAAATAACTTCCATATTATCCGGGTGTATGAATTTACTCCTTTCATTAAATGTAATTCAAACTATCTCTTTTATTTACATTTGAATTTTAAAGGGTGGTTTTCCTTGAAGTTGATTTTAAGTATGTTATAAAATGACCAATTCTAAGACAATTTTCAATTGGCCTTCATATTTTCCTTTTTATAGTTTTTGAATTATACATTTAAAAATCATGTGCTCTGTAAGGTTACAAATGTTTTGTTATTGCTCCTTTTTATCAATCATCTTTCTATTCAGACTCTCTCCTACATTCCAGTCTCTCATTCAAATCAATGCATGGTTGTTAGGATCATTTGGACCTTAGCAACCAAATTGCTGAACTTGCAAACTGTAGAGCTGCTGAATAAAAAGCTAAATAACGTAAAAACCCCAAATAGTAAAAAAAAAAAAGAAAAAAAAACAACTGTAAATTTTCTCAGAATATCATTCTTTACATCATCATAAAAGTTAATTTAAAGAAAACAACCCCTTTAAAGATATTTACATAAAATCATTACACAGTTTTATAAATACATATGATATTACACAGTGTACCAGAGAGTTGAGGTATTAAGATTTGTTGTATTTCATTTCTGTTTTTTTACACACCTTCAGAAATATTCCCTGTAGGGTACATTCATATAAGCATTTGTTAATGCGTTTATTGTATGATGCAGCTCTATTAGTTCCCCAACACTCACCAAAGCATACTAGTTGATTTCATTCATTCATGCAGGATTGTAACTACAAGGTTGGTGACTAAAACTGAATGCAGAGCAATAATAGGTTTTGATCTTTTTTATTTTTAAGTTAACGCTCTCCTTGTGTGGGGGTAAAGGCTCCCAGGAAAGAATGGAATCAAAGAACACATACCATTAGGTAGAATGCATTGGTCCACATTACAAAGCAAGCATATCAGCTTAAAGGTACAGGATCTGTTACCCAGAAACCCATTATCTAGAAAGCTCAAAATTACAGGAAGGTTGTCTCTCATTAGACTCTTTTAATCTTTTAATTCAAAATTTTAAAGCATATTTTAATTTTTCTCGGTAATAATAAAACAGTACCTTATACTTTATCTGAACTAAGATATAATTAATCCTTATTGGTAGAAAAAGAATCCTATTGGGTTTATTTAGGGGCACATTTACTAATGGTCGAATATCGAGGGTTAATCAACCCTCGATATTCGACCGTCGAAGTAAAATCCTTCGACTTCGAATACCGAAAATTTTAAATTTTTTAAATTTTAAAATCCTAGATCATAGGGAACGATTAAATCCTTCGAATCGAACGATTCGAAGGATTTTAATCCATCGTTCGAACGATTTTCCTTCGATCAGAGATTTGTTAGAAAGCCTATGGGGACCTTCCCCATAGGCTACCATTGATGCTCGATAGGTTTTAGGTGGCAAAGTAGGGGGTCGAAGTTTTTTTTAAAGAGACAGTACTTCGACTATCAAATGGTCGAATAGTCGAACGATTTTTAGTTTGAATCGTTCGATTCAAAGTCGTAGTCGAAGTAGCCATTTCAATGGTCAAAGTAGCTAAAAAAATACTTCGAAATTCGAAGTATTTTTTATTCTAATCCTTCACTCGAGCTAAGTAAATGTGCCCCTTAATATTTAAATCATTATTAGCAATGTTAAGGTATGAAGTTCTGAATTCGTGATAACAGCATTCGGGATAACAGGTCCCATGCCTGTACAACACAACTGCTTGTAGATCCGTAGCCATAACCTGTTTCATATAATGTTCCACTGTATTAAAGTTGCCTGCCACCTTAAAGGAGAAGGAAATGCCTATTTACTTGGGGTGCCAAAAGTTAGGCACCCCCAAGTAATTGTATATACTTTTTTACTCCAATCAGCTGAAAACTGCACCAGTCCGGGGGTTCTTCCAGCGAGCACCACGGAACGATCGGCTTCCTTCTTCTTATTTCTTGGGGCAGAGGCATGTGCAGTAGAACAAAATAGCTGACTTCATCGTTAAAGTTTGGCTTTTAACTCTACTGCGCATGACACCTGCACAAAGAAAGAAGATGCAGCAAGAGGATTACTCCATGGTGCTCGCTGTAATAACTCCCGGCTGGCTGCAGTTTTCTGCTGATATGAGCACTAGTCCAGGGTTTCAGATAAGTAAATACAATCACTTGAAGGTGCCTAACTTTTGGTACCCCCAAGTAAATACAGTCTTTCCTTTAGGTGAATAGTCCCCTAAAGCTCTCCTGTGTTGTCATAGGGATGAACTACATGTCGCTTGGAGGAGTGATCCGTCAGCAGGCGGTGACATGCATTCAATGTATTGGATGTCCAGGATATAATGGGACTAATCACAAATTGCAGGTACAAACATGTATCCGACTGTCCGATGAAGACGCAGCTTGCATTTGTACCTGGGATTTCCTATCAGTCCCATTATATCCAGGAGGTCCAACATGTCGCATGCGTGTCATCACCTGCCGACAGATCGCTCCTCGGCGCGCCATGTAGTTCAGCCCTGAATCTCCTTACAAAAAGCACCAGAAAGAATGGCTTCTAACCTAGGCGTAACTTAGCATAAGCAGTGGATAACTGACATTAGTAAGCAAATTTACATAAACCTGCCCCAATTTTTCTTAGTCCAAAAATATGGACTTTCAAGTAGGAGTAAACTTCATTTAAACCTGGCCAGTGCTTCTGTTTTAATGTAGAAGAATAGAAGTTCATTCTTTGGGAATGACAGACCCTATTACATATGTTGGCCATCCCTTTATACCTGTGTGCAAACACTACAAATATTCATAGCACTCAGTTCAAGTAAATAGAATTGGGAGACTTTCTATGGATAGTCATGAGTCAGAGCTTCGAATAAGCAAACCAACATGTTCATATTAAAATGAAGGTTTGTGAATGGATTTATAAAATGAAACACTGAGGTAATGAATGTCATAGTTGTGCTGCACAATTCTATAAAATCAGTTACATTTCTACTCTTGCTGCAGAGAGGGTAAATCTAAATTACTTACACTGCTCTTAGTTAATTGACTAAATGAAGGAAAGCCCACTGGCAATTACATCATTCAGCAAATGAGCTGTTTAAAATGTGCTTTATGGCTGTTTCGCAACATATATTTCTGGAAACCATAGTTCCACACTTGTAATATTTTTCTCTTTAATTATGTTTTGCATTTTTATAATTAAGATTATTTTCAATGTTTGCATTATTTTCTAAAAAAAAGTCATTGGTGACCTTTCAAACAGAATCAAGAATTTACTTCTCCATGTCATAAATCTGAGACAGACAGGGGGCACTGCAATATATAAGACCTATTATCCAGAATGCTTGGGATCTGGTTGTTTTTCGGATAATGGGTCTTTCTGTAATTTGGATCTTCATTCCTTAAACCTATTAAAAAAAATGTAAATTTATTTTGCCTCCAATAAGGATTAATTATCTCTTAGTTTGGATCAAATACAAGGTACTATTTTATTATTGCAGTGAAAAAGGAAATAGTTATTTGGATATAATGGAGTCTATGGGAGATGTCTTTTCTGTAATCTGAGGTTTACAGGATAATAGGCTTATGGATAACAGATCCCCAACTGTACATGGGGCATTCTGACCACCATTATGTTTTTGTAAAAAAAATGTCGGAATAGTCGCTCGCTTAAAAACCATCGCACATCAACAATATTCAGATGTCCATTGACTTTAACATCGCAATCAAAATTGACGCGGGTGTCAACATTCACGTTTCGCACATTTTTCACCGTTTTGCAAATTTCATGGGAAATTCCTGGATTTTTCAGTGAAACTGGACAAATTCGCCTATCACTGCACATTAATAAAACAGAATAACTGTACTCAATAACACTGAACCAAGCAACAATTGTTTCATATATTCACACTACATACAAATGCTACCCTTCATAGAAACTGACACAGAATACCTCAAAGGATTAGCACCTCTAATACAATGTAATAAACACTGGAAGAGAATGTTTTTGCATTTATAGGGATATGCTTAAGCCTATGTTACCTCTTCCAAGAATCCACACAGAGAAACACCTGCTATTATCACTTTTATGAAAGCATGAAGCAATAACAAATAATAACGCTGACAGATTAAATTCCACTGAAAGTTGAATCAGTTTCCTGGTATTCAGAAACATCCTGAATGTATCACATTGACATTGTTGGGGTATTTTCAATACATTCACAAGAGCAGAAAGGATGAAACTTTTTTGTCAGCTCACAGCGTTGTGCAGTATATTTACCATTGGTACAGAGCCTGCATTGACAACTGAGAGCAACCTTTGCACTGGAAGTGATGTGTTCCACCCATCTGACAACTAAATGGATAGCACCCTATGGTGAATACTGGAGAGAAATCTGACTACACGTTTGAAGTGGAAGGAATGATCAGCTTTTCTGTACTTTCCAGTTGAACAGGTAAAGAAATAATAGAGGCTCCTAGTGGATAACCTTATACAGTATATCACCTTCATTGTTAAAAGGGTTTCCATTGTTCCAGCTTTACGTGCAAATAAAGCCCCAGAGAATGTTGGATAGTTGGTTTTTACTGATATCACTTTATGTGGGTTACTTATTAAAGTCCAAATGCCAAAACCTCAAAAATATTGAGTTTTTATTACTATAAAATCCAATTTTTTATTGGGAAAAAAAATTATTTTATTATACCCCAATGATGGAAAAAGTCAGAATCCAAAAATCTTGCATATAATGTTGTATATACAGTAAGTCAATAGGAGAGGTCCCTATTCTATTTGGAAGTTTCTGTGGTCTGCTCTGGAATTACGTAGCCTGAAAATCCAACTATTTCAGACTTTTCCAGGAAAAAATACAAAAAATTCAGGCTTTTCTGGAAAAGGCCCTAAAAAAATGTATGATTACACTCACAAGCTTTTCTCCAATAAAAACCACTTTAAAAGCAATGCGGCATATCCATATGTTGCTCCGAGTTCTTTGGCGCCTTTCACTATCCAGCGCGCCTGTCTTGGATCTCCAGCTGCTGCTTCCACACTCCCGTGTCACTGCTGACGCGTTTCGCCGACTGGCTTCCTCCAATGAACGTTCTTTTGGAGGTGGAGGTGAGCCCTATTTATTGCCAGATTTGGGAGACACCATTTGTTTCTGAGAATCAACTATTTGTACTTAATAAAATGGGTAAACTACCTGCCCTCTCTCATGTGGCACCCTATGAAATAACTAAGGGCAATTACCACAAAGGGTGCCTTAAATTTTAAATAATTGCTTTTTACCTATTGGAGGAAACTGAAGCTTTTATTGCCTTGGATACAGCATGCATCTTCCATTTATACCATATGCACATATGCAATAAAGTAATGTTCTATGCATGCAATGAGCCTTGGCCTGAAATATCGAACTGGCTAATACTGGAGGATTCACCAAAATTCTACATTTTTTCCATTAAACTTTCCTGGTAAGATCATTTTCTTGACATTCAGGACATTTTTAACATTGATATATTTAGCTCTCCTAATACCAGTGTCAACTCATCAGAATGTGTTTGACTGCTTTAAGCAGTTAAGAACTATCCTGATTTGGGTAGTAGTGCTCAGCATTGTTCAGCAGCAGCACTGAACACTATCACCTCTCTGAATCCTTGTTCCCCAATGCAAATTGCATTTGAGCAAAACAGATTTGGACAATTATTTTTTCTACTGGAATAAAATATATTGAAAAATGTTTTAACTTTTATCAAATAGTAACCCTAACTACTAACTGAAACTGTCTGTTCTTTTACATGGATACAAATGGAAGATAAAACCCGGTGACAATATTTCTGATATATGAACCTTATAGGCCAGGTAGCAAAATAATATCTTATGGATCTACTATACTAAAAGTTAGTGATTAGGGAGAATCTGTGGCTTGAATTTACCGTAAAATTCATGAAACGGTGAAAAATTCTTGAAACGCATTGAAGTCAATGGGTGTCAAAATAAGACGCAAGCAACAATTTTGACTCAAGTGACAATTTTCATACGCAGAATATTTTGTCCAAATGCATTAAAGTCAATGGTCGTCTGAATAGTTTTGATGCGTGACAATTTTATGTGTGCGACTATACTGACGCTTGACGCATATTTTTTTGTTGCGCCAGATTTTTAGCTGGCAAATTTATTTGCTGGTAAAAAAATTTGATACAAATCAATGCCTGGTGAATTTATTCACCTATCATTACTAAAAATAAGATGATTACTCATATACTGTAATGATAATACTGCTATTAATAAATAAAGTAATCAATAATTATGGCACTTGGTTTGAAATACAAAAAATGCTAACATTTTCTTTATAAAAAATTATAAAATAATGGGATGATTAGCAATGAATGAAACAAGGAAGGATTAGCACAACATATATATGGCCTGATAATATTATTTATGCCTGAATATTAATTCTGTATAGTTGCACTTTCATCCTTCTGGTTAAATGTTCTTTAAGGAGAATATATAGAGGGGTACATTAAATAAATATATTGGCCTTAGTGAAATTAAATGGATTGAGGATTAAAAAGATTAGGCTCTGAATGGTTTAGAAATGTGTTTTTTAATTGTCTCGTAATCAGTTTGTATTGAGAGTCAGTCCTCTTTCGGCAGCGTAATGATGATGATGATGGTGATGATAATGATGTAATGTGGTGCATTTTAATTTTTCAGACAAAGCAGAAATGTGTTTTATTAGCAAATGAAAATCCAGTTTAATGAAAACGTAATGGCAAAAAATTATGATGTATTAAAGACTGCAGTCACAACTGACTTGACCTATTAAAAGCAAGCAGGATTTTAATCCTCCATTCAACATAGTATACTTAATGTCACCCAGGCTCCCGATGAATTTGGCAGCATGCTCGCTGGATGCTTCCTGCTTTTTAAACCTAACAGCACTAGACCTGCTTTTATACCTTACACATTCAGAAAAGCAAATCTTTTTTTTTTCACCAGCGGAACATTCAAAAATCATGTCTCATTTGCATAAATTAACATACTTGCAGTTTAAATGCATTCCAAGCATGGAGCAATAAATAGCAAAGTAGTTGAAGCCACAATTTATAGTTTAATCTATTTTTTTTTCATAAATGAAAAAAATATATAATGTCGTGCACATGACCATTGAGTTAATCTGGCGTGCTTTGAAGTTAATTTAAGGGTTTGCTTTAATTTAGAAACATATTTTTCACTTAATAAGGGAAACAAAGGAAACTTTCAGCCAGCTTTACCAGTTTGTTATCTTGGAATGTTTTGGCTTCTCAAATGTGAGAACATGATTGTTTTTATTTCCAGGAGGAGATAATAACACTGAAGCAATAAAAAAGAGTCAAGGCAGCTTGCACAGCACAGGAAGTTCACAGCCAGAGACTTAATTTCTCACACAATGTGCTGTGCAATGGGCCCATTAACATAGATGAATAGGCTCTTTAAAGGGTTTTTTTTTCCAGATATGCAGCTGCCGCTGAATGGTGATATGTTAATAAGGTACTCACATGCCTATTCTGCAGGTACTCTGGCATTCTCTACCTAGGTAATCTCCATACAGGAGAAAGCTATTTAGGGGGAGGATTCTGCAACCACACCTTCAATTATATTAACACCTGCATTTGTAATCCATGGCAAGGTAAACTGGTAGGGGTCCTAAGGCCTAAATCCACCTTTCTTTCCTTCAATGTCACATCTGAAAAAAAAAGAAAGAGAAAGAAAGAGGGTAGAAAAAGTAAAGTCACTTTTATTACACATCAGTGGGAGCATTCTGAAGAAGCTTTCATGCTTAGGAAATTGTTATTTCCTCACACAACTGACAGCCTGCAGAGGAAACTCTAATGGAAATCCATGCCCAGCATTGTTATGCATGGCTCGCATCTAGATACATGGGGGTGGATTAATTTAACTTCCAAAAAAGGGCTGTGTGCAGCATTCATTGCAATGCTCTTGACATTTTTGTTTGAAGGTTTTACAACCTTGGTGTTTATTTAGATGCATTACTATGCAGAAACTGTTTATCTTTCTTTGCAACCATAGTTCTCCAGTTCCCGATCATCCGCTCAGCTCAAGGCTACATCCAATATCAACATATATGAAAAAAAAAGTAAGGGACGTTTTTTGTACTTTTAGTTGTTAATTTTATATGTTTAATTTTCTATAGATTCATCAGAACTAGATCTAGAGCCAAAAAACAAAGACATAACCAGCATAGTATAATATGAGTTTAGGTTAAAAACAAAGCAAACTCTTAAAATTCAGTGTGGTCTTATGTCACAGCACAGAACCCCTCAGTGACTTCTAATATCCCTATAATTTAAAACAAGGGGAACAGGTATGGAATCTATTATCTGGAATGTGCAGATAAGGGGTCTTAATGTGGAGCACATATCTTGACCCTTCTAAAACAAAGCAAAAAGGAATATCGGCCCTAGCTTAGTTAACACATTCCTATTGTCAGTTTGAAGAAAAAAGTTACAAAATACAAAATATGCCTAAAAAAGCTACTGCATTA
The DNA here is from genome assembly GCA_038501925.1 of Xenopus petersii. Taxonomy (NCBI): domain Eukaryota; kingdom Metazoa; phylum Chordata; class Amphibia; order Anura; family Pipidae; genus Xenopus; species Xenopus petersii. The sequence goes on along the minus strand of CM076680.1, from coordinate 41,233,146 downwards.
ACAAAACACTAGCTATCCATAGAACATGGCCAATATAATTTCAAAATCTGTGTTGTTAATTTGTTACTTATGATTTGAATGTTCCCTAACCCTTTAAATTGAAAGCTCTTTTGAGCAGTGCCCTTTGATCTGATCTTTATTCTGTAACCCTTGTTTGTTAAATTCTTGTAAAGGTGGCCATACATGGATAGATCCGCTCGTTTGGCGATGTCGCCAAACGAGCGGATCTCCCTCCGATATGCCCACCTTGAGGTGGGCAATATCGGGCAGATCTGATCGTGGGCCCTAGGGCCCAACGATCGGATCCTAGCTTTCACAAACGGGCAGTCGGATCACGGGACCGCATCAACGAACAGATGCGGCCGCGATCCGACGAGATTTTTAACCCCATCCAATCGAGATCTGGCCGACTTTCGGGCAGATATCGATCGGGGAAGCCCGTCGGGGGCCCCCATACACGGGCCAATAAGCTGCCGACACGGTCTGTCGGCAGCTTTTATCGGCCCGTGTATGGCCACCTTAAGACCCCTGTTTGTTATTAATCAGTGTACAATGCTGTGTAATATGCTGGCATTATATAAATAAATGAAGATGACATCAGGAGATATTGACAAATTACCTGTAACAACAAGATTTCAAAGAACTTTTAGACCAACATCGACATATCATCGATCCAGGATTAGAAAATATGAAGAGCTGTAAAAGTATCATGAGGATATTCATAAACAAACTAAATCGTTTGGCACAGAGCTGTCCAACTGTTTATATTACACTGGACAGCTATATCTGAAATATCACATATTGTGAGCTAAATTGTATAAAAATGATGGTCTTGGAAAGAAGTCTCTGGGGCACCTGACCAGGCTGAGGGCTTGCTAACATCCGGGCTGTGGGCTTACAGGTTATATGGAATACTGACAATGGTTATATAAAAGGGGTAGTTCACAGTCACAAAATCCATTTGCCAGTTTTAACCAGTCCATCCCAAATTTCTAACGTATATCTCAGCTTATTGTCAGCTTATTGTATGTTCTGTTTGTTGGTGATATCCATAAGCTAGCCCATGTGCCTTTACCATAGATTCCTGTTCTATTCTAGTCCACATTTTAAACTGTCTATGGAAGGAACAGTCTAACATCTAGTCAGAATGGCAGCTTTATGATAACTTTCCCAGTATGAAAGGCCTAAGCCTCCATATTTTTAAATGCTAAGAGCCTTTTGCATGTAATTCTAGGATTTTGTTCATTCATATGTATTTAATTGCCCAGAACATTAATTTAGGGGGGTATGGAATTGTTTAGGAGATATATAGAAAGTGGGGGAGAATATTCATCTTCAACATGTTGATCCTACCTATCCAAGATACAAGATATGGTTGGCTTAGACCATTTTTGTAAATTGCAGGAGATGGTTTTTAATAAATCCTTATAGTTTTGTTCTGCCATTTGTCTGGGATCAGAAAAGATATTAATTCCTAGATATGTAAAGTATGTGCATGCGGGTTTTATGGGGAAATTTTGTAGGATGTTCATATAGTCGGAGTATTATGTCGGTGTGATATGTTAAAAAACCCCAATTTTGATAAATTAATCTTGATATTGCTGTATCTATTGTAGTTTTTGAGCTCTAATAGCAGGTTTGGGAGGGAAATTCTGGGGTTTTTAATGAAAAATAAAAGGTCATCTGCATAAGCCGCTATTTTTTGTTCCTTAGCACCTACTTCAAATCCATTTATATCGGGGTTTGCCTTAACTTTATTGAGAAGGCTTTCAAGGGAGTATGAAAAGCAGGGGAGAGAGGGGACAGCCTTGGCATGTGCCATTTCTAATCTCAAAGGATTCTGAGAGGTCCCAGTTTATCTTTAGCCGTTGGGTTAGTGTACAGATTAGATATCCAATTTATCATATTCTGACCAAGGTTAAGTTCCTGTAGTGTGGCTGTGAGAAAGTCCCAGTCTACTCTGTCAAAAGCTTTCTCCGCGTCTGTGGACAACATCACTAGTGGGATGCCTAAATTTTTAAATTATTGGATTATGCTAAACAGCCTGTTAGTATTGTCCCTGGCCTCGCAACCCAAGACAAATCTGACCTGTTTGGGGTAAATCAGATGAGATAGTATTTGATTTAGCCTTGCAGCCAGCACTTTAGCATATAACTTAGTGTCGGTGTTAAGTAATGATATGGGTCTAAAGTTGCCTGGGTCTGATGGGTCTTTACCTTTTTTATGTATTAACGGAATATGGGCCTCTAATGCTTATTTAGGGAAAGTATTGTCTGTAAATATTGAATTAAACGCAGAAAGTAAGTGGGGAGTGAGATGGTAACATAGTAAGTGAGGTTGAAAAAAGACACACGTCCATGGTGTTCCAGTTCTTTATGGTAGGAAATGTAAAGTCATCCAGGCCGGGGCTTAGCCTGTTTTAGTGGTTTTAAGTGCCAATAAAATTTCTTCCTTAGAGATCGGGGAGTCCAGTACCCGTTGTACTTCAGAGGTCATTATTGTGATATTGGCTCTGCATATATAATTTTTGCTGGCCTGTACCTTCTCCTCAGAAGTGAGGCCCTGTGAGTGGGATTGGGGTAGCTGATATAGTTTTATGTAAAACTGTCTAAAGACTTCAGCTATGTTGGCTGTGTTAGTTACTAATAGGACTTGTGGGGTTCTGATCTGTGTTATATGGTTACGTTGTTGTTTTTTCTTAAGCATGGCTGCTAATAATCTTCCGCACTTATTGCCATGTTCGGATTTTTTTTTTATTTATTTCTATGGCTCTGGTTGAATAAAAAATCTATGTGTCTCAGAGTTCTTTTCTCGCTAATGTAAGGGCTTCAAAAATGTGCGGAAGCTTTGATTGTTTGTGTTGGGCTTCTAAAGAGCAAATTTTAGTAATCAAGTCTTTGAGTGCAGCATTCCGCTACACTTTCTTTCTAGCACCTATTTTGATTAACTCCCCTTTTATTACAGATTTGTGTGCTATGAATGCCAGGGGCCCACCAGAAAATCTTAGGCTGAGGGCCCACTTTCCAAACTATTATACTGCCTCTCCTCTTTATTCTCTACATACTACTTTTCTTCCATTATTAAGCCTCTTTGGGGGGAATGTAATTAAAGTCGCAAAGAGAAAAATAATTCGCAATCTCGCAATGTAATAATGATCCTTAAACTGTTATTGCATTGCGAATTTTAATTGCACATTGCGAATTTTAATTGCACATTGCAAATTTTAATTGTGCAATCTTAAGAAGTGCTGAAAGGTGTCGTAATCTTTTGGAGCAAACATAACAACTTTTTCAGTTTGTAAGTTTTATTACATTTACTGCGCATTGGCGCAAACTATAAAATTAGCAAACAGTCTTCCACTGTCGGAAGTGGTCTCTAACCAGTTTCCAGGTTCTCAAAAGCTATATTAAATACGCACAATGCAAAATTTGTTTGTGTAAAGGCATAACTTTTCGCATTTCAAATAGTTTTTCCATTACCAACTTTTATTACATTCCTATTACTCCATGCCCCCCTGAATCGACATCTGAAATTATGACTTTTTTGCTTTATTTATTTCATTTTATTTTTTTTTACAATTTTCATCAAATTTAAATGTTAAAAATTACTAAATCCCTTCCTCATTGCATGTGGTTGTCAGTGGGTTAACGTGAGCTAAGGTGTTGCCAAGGTACTCCTATCTACTCCATGCAGCAACAGTCAGGTCTCCAGGGCAGCTTCTAATGCTGCTTGAACTTCCCTTAGCATTTTCATTCTAACAAGCAGGTGAAGCTCCTGAATTGAATGGCAGTATGATTGGTTGTGATTGGTCAGTCAGAACATCATTCTTCTCAGCCGCTTTTCTAAATTAAAACATTGAGCTTTGTATAGAGGAAATTCTTTGCTTTGTGGGCAGAGGGTAGGGCAGAGCTAATATGAAAAGAAATAGTGATGGGCAAATAAATTTACCAGGCATGAATTCATGGTGAATTATCACGTTTTGACACCGGCAAATAAATTCGCAAAAGTGCAGTGTTAATTCACCGGTGTCAAAAAAATTTGGACATGCATCGGAATAGTTGATCGCATGAAAACCGTTGTGCATTAACGTTATTCGAATATACACTTACTTTAACACTGGCATCAAAATCTAATTGGTCATCAAAATTGACGTCTGCGTCAAAATTGACATGGGCATCGCTGTTTCAAATTCGCCCATCGCTAATAAAAAATGATTATCAAGCCTGCACCCCCTCTTGCCAGCCTGTCAGTGTGTAATAGTAATACTAAAGTAACTTTATGTAGTGTTACAGGTTGGCAGGTGGAGTTCAGAACTGTCTATAATCAGATCCATGCCTCGCAAGGAGGAGGCGAGGGGAAGATATTTAAGACAGCAAAAAATAAGGGGGTAGGAGCAGAAAAAGAAAAGAAAAAAGTTTGACACATGAAGTGAGATGGGAGAACAAGCACAGACAAAAATATGAATGAAGAAAAATCAGTTAATTCAAAAGACATGTAGAGATTTGAGGAACAAATAAGGAAAGAAAAGCATAAAAGTAGAGAACTGTATTGGAGGGACCAGAAAAGGAGAGTATGGTAAAGGAGAACTAAGGCAAAGTTGAAGTAGAAGAAAATTGCAAAGGCAAATAGGAGGACTTAAGTGGAATAATATAAAGTATACTAGTCTTGATTTTTTTTAGAAAATGTGCTTTTATATAATAAAAAACTATGTGATAGGTACTGAATTATTCTTGAACAAGAAATAAAAAAAAATCGCATCCCTATGGTGGACAGCCCATAGCTTTCTGGCAGATTATTAAAACTTTTGGGATCAATATACTATTCAATTCAAATGTGTTGAAGCCCCCTTAGTATATACAGTAACCAGGTTATATAAATTACAGGTAAACCTCAAACTAACATGTATCTCAAATCTTGTCTTCATTGTTATTCAGACTAGGCATCTCCTTGTCCTTTTTTTTTTTTTTTTTAAAGTTTTATTTTTTCATTTTCAAGGGAAGGGGTAGGGGAGTACATACAACAACTTGGTTAACATATAATTGTAACAGTTGACACTTGGTGTCCTCGTTATATTTATAAAATAAAGATTACATAGTCATCAATTCTTAATATATCAAATTACAACCTTACATGACATCTTGCATGTAATCAATAGGCCGTGCTTTAATGTTTGGTTTGTCTGATTGGCTGGCTGGCATAAACCTATGAATCCTAGGAGCTCACGTGGATTAATGTCTAGCCATGGGTCCTATATATTTTAGAAATTTCCAGGGCAGCCTCTGGCTAAGTAGGTAAACTTAATGGAGGGATTTATTAATTAAGTTGACCCATTGGGCTACTGCGGGGGGATTATTACTCATCAGACCCATAATTACCAGTTTCTTGGCATAATACAAGGTTGTTCTCATGAGCGATCTGGCCCAATTTAGAGGCAGTTTTCTTCTACTAGTCCAAGTAAAAATACCTCAGGGGAGAGGTATGGCTTCCTCCCATTGCTCCTCGCTCAGGGCTGGTAGCATCTGATGCCATCGCCTCTGGGCTTTGCCAAGGAGTGGAGGGGCCACGCACACAAGTGCCTGATACAATCTAGATATCAATTTTGGGCAATCAGGGTTATGTAGAATAAGTTCCACAGGAGGAGTAGTATATGGAACTTTGCCACGAAATGAGTGGCAAAGTTGTAGGTACCTAAAAAGGTGCAGATTTGGCTTGTTCAGTTTTATCTTTTGCTCTTTATCTTTAGGAAAAAAAATACCTAGTCCATTAGGATGTCCCCTAGGAATTTGAGACCTAATTGTGGTCAGTATGCAAAATCCTGGAGAGATTTCAAATTGGGGATATTAGAGTTTCTCCAGAGTGGTAAATGGGGGGAGAGTATTGTCAGTTTGTACCCTGAGTATGAGCATGCTATCTTCCAGGCTCTAAATGGGATAGATATTGTTGATGGGTAACTGCTATAGTCTGCTAATTGTCTATATGGCAGATTCCTCATCACCTCTAAGGAACCAAGCCTGATGGCCAGTAGTATTAGGAAACCTGAGTACTTTGATACAAAGAACATTGCAGGTATTTGGAGATTGGCATTTTGGATTCATTTTTTGATCCTTACATTACACTTCTACATTATTTTTAAATTCAATTCCAAAAACTTAGTATAGAATTACTCATACATTATACATATTCTGAGTTATGCCACTGTCTTAGCAGCAAGGGTAAATGTTAAGAAATCATTGATGCCAGCTTACAGTCTCCAGGTTACAAACATTATATCCCCAATGCATTTCCATACTGGAAATGGTGAAATGGCTTAACTGAAACAGCCATGTGAGTTTCAAAGAAATAAAATCAAGACTGGGACTTAGTAGCAAGATTCCTCATGGTAAGAATGTTCTTTTTACAGAGCTTGCCTTTGTGATGGAAGTTAATTATTCAGGGCTTTTTGGCCTACCTTTGTATTCTATATAAAGTGATGTACTTTATGCACCCTATCAAAATAAATAATTAATATGTATCATAACAAAACCTAATAAAAATTCTCTGTATCCCAGTTCCAATCAAAGGAGCCATCCAGCCATTTCACTAATGGCATTCTTTATAATTAGCTTTCCCAATTAGCAACAGCGATAAGCTGGCAAATTTTTGCGTTTATTGTTCAGCCTCTATTGTTTTTCTTCAACTATGCAACCGCATAATATGTTAATAACATAATGAACTAATAAATAATGAATTATGGGTATATCAAGTTCACTAGTTGCCTAATTGATCAATAGTTTAGTAATAAAATGGGAAGAGGGAATATTGTTTTTTTTCCTGTAGTTTTATAAAAATCCAGTTAGTAAAAAAAAAAAAAAAAAATCATTAGTCGATTTTATTGAATTCTGCATTTTGTTTGCATGATTGCAATCAGGAAAGGATTTACTGTCATAACCAGGCATTTGTTTAACTGACAATTCCGTGTTTTTTTATCCGAATTTCAGTGCAATTGTTGGTGCGCACCAAGTTGCAAATGCAAAAGCTTGCAACGCATGAAAATGAATGCAAGTCTTGTCAAGTTGTGATGGACCCAGTCACCTCTGTTTTGTGTTAGAACTTAGTCACTTCCGGCATGTGGTGTTATTTTATTACCATGCAAATCACTTGGCACAAGTCAATTGTGCCGTTTGACCAAAGCCAATAGTGGAAACCTGCAACTTCAGCCACATTCAAGCTGGCAGTAATTCCACAGTTTTTTGCAACGATGCATGAACTTGCATGTAACTCATCAGAACAGGGTGAGAGGGTACATAAACACTTGTTCGTGGAAGGGGCACAAATACTATTTTAAATGGTGTCAATGCCAGCTTATTTGCTTTAATGGAACAGTAACATACAAAAATAAAATTATAATAAAAGTAATAAAGTAATAAAAATAAAAGTAATAAAAATATAATGCCGCATTGCTCTGCACCAGTAAAATTGCTGTGTTTGCTTCAGACACACTACTATTGTTTATATAAATAAGCTGCTGTGTAGCCATGGGGGCAGCCATTCAAAGGAGAAAAGGCTAAAGTAGATAAGCTCTGTAGAACATAATGGTGTCATCTATTATCCACTATTTATCCTGTGCCATATAGACTTTTTTTCAATTTCTACCATTGCTATTCAGCAGCCTGTTTATAGGAATTATAATAGTGTTTTTGAAGAAAACACATCTGTTTTACCAGTGCAGGGCAACACTACATGATATTTTCATTACTTTAAAACACTTTAATTTTTTGGTGTTATTGTTCCTTTAAGGTAGAGGCAACCAACACGCTGGGAGTTCAAAAAATGAACTTGTTGTTGGGAATAACTCTGTATAATATACTTCAAAATGATTAGGAAACAGAGAGGCTGAAACAGCAGATCTAGCTACTATTGTCATCACTACATTTTTCAAGATCTACTGTACATGACCCTTGCTGAGATGGTAACTCGTTATTTCTACCATCTCAGCATTTTGTACTTGCACTTGCAATATCAGTGACAGTTTTCCTCTTTTCATTATACATTAATAATATTTGCACAAATGGCATGGCATAGTGTGTCATGATCAAAATGCATTAAAGTGATACTGACATTAAGGGGCAGATTTATTAAGGTTCAAATTGAAAATTCAAATTACAATTTTCACTTTTTTTAAAAAAAAAAAACTGTCAAATTCAACTAGGGAATTATCCAAACTCGATTTGAATTTGATTTTCAAGATTTATCATACTCTGGCCCTTTAAGAAATCGAATATATTAGCCACTTAAAACCTACTGAATTGCTGTATAAGTCAATGGGAATAGTCCAGGGGTCAATTTGGAGTTGTTTGTAGCCTTCCTGACATTTTTTTTAATTTGTTTAAATTCCTCTGACTTTTACAAATACTATTTTTTAACAAATCTCCCCAAGACGAATTTCAAATTCATTTGAACTTAAGGGAGTTTTAAAAATTTGAAATTCGACACTTGATAAATGTGCCTCTAAAAAATTACTCTTCAAAATATAAGGGGGTTATTTAACAAAATCCAAGACTAAATTGAATCCAAGATTTGACCTTATTTATGATTGAAAAAATTTTTTTTTACTTAAAAAAAATCTGAAAAAATCGTATTTTGATTAAAGTTACATAAAGATCATGTTAATGTTTTTTTGCTGATAGGGACTACTTTTGTAAATAATTGTTGCTTAGAGGCAGATTTATCAACGGTTGAGGTGAATTTACAGATTCAAAAAATTCGAATTTCAAGCTGTTTTTTGTGTACTTTGACTAGGGAATAGTCCAAATTCGATTTGAATTTCAAAAAAATGTCAAATTCAAATTTATGTACTGTCTCTTTAAAAATTCAATTTCAACTATTTGCCATCTAAAACCTGCCGAATTGCTGTTTTAGCCCATGGGGGATCTCCGAGAACCTATTTGGAGTCAAAGTAAAAACGTCTATTCAAATTCAATCGAATGCGCTATTCCTTTGGACCTATTTGATCTAAAATGGACCTATTTGGCCAAGAAAAAACTTCAACTTAATTTCGGTTGGTCTTTTTGAATTTGAATTTTGAAGTTTTTCGAATTCGAAATTTGACCCTTGATAACTATGCCCCTTAAAGTTCCTAAACTGTGACTGTATTGCCAACTAGACTGTCCCTTCTCAGTTAGGATTTCTAACACTAACAAACTTCTGCTGCACAAATATGGCAGCCCCCTCATAAAGAAACACTTGGAATCAGATAGGTAATGTTAAAGCATCAAGCAAATACACATAAGGCAAAATTATAAATAGCATGCAAAGACAATGATATCATAGATATAAAAAATAAGGTTTAATTTTTGGGGTCGGTATCTCTTTAAGGTTGATTGGATTTTTTTCACTTGACTGAAAAATTCACAAAATGCATTGAAGTATATGACCAAGTTTTTGGTCAGTCAGTAGGAGGGTTTGAAGAAACCACCCATCTATGACGGGTAATAGTCTGTATAAAGGGACTAATAAATAGTAATTTCTAATTTTCTAATTTCTTCATCCGAATTTCACGATTTTTTTTGGAATTTTCACCCAAAAACTCAGAAAACGTTGGGGTATTGCACGAAACCCAGTTCACATCAAAAAACCATTGGGACTTCTCCCATTGACTTATGTGCAACCTCGACAGATCTGAGATGCCGGATTTACAGATTTGGACTTTTCCATCCTCAGGGATTAATAAATTCTGAAAAATTCATGATTATTTAAAAGTCTGATTTTATATATTTTTATATTCGGAGTTTAGTAAATAACCCCCTTAGTGTTTAGTATTAGTGTTTCTCATACTGTAAAGTGGACTTCACCAATTGGGTCTTTATTTCCATAAACTTTATAATGACACTGTTTAACAATATCATTCAATATGCTTTAATAGTCAAAGTATTTTAGAAGGCAGTTAAATCTCTTCTAAAAGAATGTTGCGGTTATTTAATTAAAGGCACTAAGTTTGCCCAGGAGCAGTAACCCATATCAGCCAATCAGCAGGTAACATTTACTGGTCACCTGTTTAAAAGCAAACATCTCATTGGTTGATATGGATTACTGTTCCTGGGAAATCAGACTTATATTACATATGGGGGTATGAATATTGAAGGATTTTGAATGATATTGTTATAGCTAAATCCTACATTTAATTATCTTTCAGTCTACATTAGTCAGTATCTATAGAATGATGCTACATGATATTTTCTTTTGTTTTAAACAGAGATTTGCTCTGTTCTTACGTTTCTCTGTGACGTGGTCAAGACTAAGGGGCCCATTTATTAAGGGTCGAAGTGAATTTTCGAAATCAAAAACTTCGAATTTTTAAGTAATTTTTGGGTACTTCGACCATAGAATAGGCCAAAATTTGATTCTAATTGAAAAAACTTCACAAATTCGACCATTTGAAAATCGAAGTACTGTCTCTTTAAAAAACTTCGACACTTTGCCACCTTAAACCTGCCGAATTGCTGTTTAGCCTATGGGGGACCTCCTAGAACCTCTCTGAGTCTTTGGCTAAGTTTTTAGAAGTCAAAGGTTTTTTTGTACGATGCTTCGAATCGTTCGATTTGAAGGATTAAATCGTTTAATCAAACAATTTTTACTTCACTCGAAAACAACAGTTTTCGATCTAAAAAATACTTAGACTATCAAAGTATCAAATTCGATGGTTGAAGTTTTTTAACTTCAAATTCGACCCTTAGTAAATGTGCCCCTAAATGTTATTTGTGATTTCCAGAGTTTGGGAAACACTAGCATTACACCATGCTTCCATGTTCTTATAAATAGAATAGGTAATAATAATACCTAAAAAGGGACAAATTAAAAAAATAAAAATTAAAAAATATACTATATATATATATATATTTATAAATACTATGTGCTGTTAGAAGTTCAGGTTAGAAGCCATTCAAAATGAAACATACAATCTTTTGTCAGCAGGGGGTTGATTTTTAGTCAACAACATCCCTCTGGAAAAATAATAGAAAAATGAGAGCAAAATCATTGAACTTTGATGAACAGAATGAGTACTCAGAACAATAAGATATTTATTCTTTTCAGGGAACAGTCTGCACACATAAAGGAAATCACTTTTTCCCCAAATATTTTCATGACTGATTCTTATTTTGAGTCACATTATTTTGTTAAATCCAGAGTAGTGAAAAATATATATATGATATATTTACAAGATATGCGTATGTGCATCAGAAATAGTAGATTAAATCAGTGAGTAGAAAGAAACTCAAGTGCATTGTTCCATATTCTACGGTTTAGAAAAACACATAAAATACATAAAATAGTTGAAAATACTCCTCCCATTTACTTCTATAGAATCTCAGAAGGTATAAGTTGCCAAATGTTTGTCATTTGAATTTACAAAATTTAAAGCTTAGAAAACCAGAATAAGAAAAACTATTTTTTTATTTTTCTGCCACCAAATTTCACAAACAAAATTTGAATTAATTTGCCCGTTAGTATAGTAAAGATAAACACAGGTACAGTACTTCAGTTTATATCATTGTCTCATTTTAAAGTACAAAAAAGAAGATTTGTGCATCAAGGCAATTATAATTAAAAAGGAAAATGAACAATTATTTAACTGGTTTTAAAATCTTGTTATCTGTTATTCCCATCCCACCATTACAGTGTTTTATACTTTGTATACCTTATACAAATACTTGAACTTTTGGATCTGAAACATTAGCTGGCTTGTTTATGAATGAAGAGACGAGTGGCAACTTAACATTTTTGCAAATTGCAGAAGTTTAAAAAAAATAAAAAGGTTTCAAAGTTACTTCTTCCTAGATTGTAGTAGGTCACTTATGTTGTGCCTGTCACCTTAAAGGAGAACTAAAGCTTAACTAAAGAAGCAGACTAGAAATGTTGTACATTATATTTTGGACTTCTGTACCAGCCCAAGGAAACCACAGCCCTTTAGCAGTAAAGCTATACTGTATGTCTCCTAAGATGCCCCAGTAGCTCCCCATCTTCTTTTCTGTTAATTCACTGCACAAGTTCTTTGCTGCTGTCACTTACTGAGTGTAGGGACCCGCTCACAATATACAGTACACAGAATAGAAATGTCACAATATAAGGCTGATTAGTACTTGCTACAGATGCACTAGTAACTAAACTAGTGCAACTAGCATCACCATTTAATAATCAGTCCTGTAGCATCAGCTTATATTACAAGACAACCTCATTTTCTGCTTGATCATTTGTGACAACCCCTAAGCTTAGTTTTTCAACAGCTGCTCAGAGCTCACTGAGCATGTGAGTGTCGCAGACACTTTCCAAGATGGTGACCCCCTAAGAAAAGTTTGAAATCCTGGATCATTACTGCTATTGAGATGCTTAAGTTAAGTATATAAAATATGGTATTTTTAGGCATATTCCTTTTTAGGGTTTAGTTCTCCTTTAAGCCAGATTACATATAAAACAGCCAAAGAACACGATCATCAGGTATGTCTCCTCAGTAAACCATACTTTTGTAATGGAAAGTTCTAGAAAGTAGGGTAAACACAACCTTCATCTTTTCAGATAATTTTTAATTCTTGATGAAAGTACAAAATTCCAATTGGAACCATTTAATTCCTAGAGACAGAATTTTAAAAACAGAACTGAGGTTTCTTCCTTTAGGGCACCTTTAGCCCATAACAAGGCTTCAAATATAGAAAAGTATTGCTTTATCGGCAGTTCATCAATATTTCCAGTAAAATCTAGGAGAATAAATAGGTATGCAGGAAAAAATTCAGTTTACTATTTTTTTTCCTTTTCTTTTTGTGGCTTGAAATATAGACACAGATTCAGTTAATTGTTATTAGGTGGATTGGGGAATAAGATTTCATCTCATTCCTTCTCAAAGCAATTCAGATACAGCAAAGGATTATGTCATGTTACTCCCCTGAGATGGTCTGTCTCTGAATCCTAGGTCATGAACATTAGTGGATCAGTACAGTGTTTAACAGCTATTGGGACTGTATTCTAATGAGCTACAAGAGAATTAGTCATATTCAGTGACAGATATGTGATCACAAAAGATGTCCAGCACCATTAAAATGGAGTTCTTGGTGTGATTGAAAGAAAATTGCATTGATGTACTATCTAGTCCTTCTCATCTATTTATTGCTTGTGTTATATTTTAATTGCGCCTATGATTACGTGTCTGTAGAGATACAAACCGTGTAAGGCAATGCCATGAATACAGAATAAAATACTTGTTTTCTCAACATGTCTGAGTGGAGGATTGGTCCTTAAGCGCCTGCTACAATATGGTTTGGATCCGCTCCCCTAGCTGAAGGTTCAGGGTGGTGCATCTGGACCTCCTTCTATACTTGGTGAGTTAATACTTGAGACCTCTTGTTGAATACATGTTATATTTGGATTGCCAAAATTGTTAAGATCCTATTGCAGGATGAACCCAGTAGAGGCACTACTTGAGCTATGGTCCTCTCTTTATGATTTCAATGGTCACTATACCAGAAGAAAAATTACAACATATTAAGGGGCCAATTCATTAACTTCGAGTGAAGGATTCGAAGTAAAAAAACTTTGAATTTCGAAGTGTTTTTTGGGCTACTTCGACCATCGAATGGGCTACTTCGACCTTCGACTACAACTTCGACTTCAAATCGAAGGATTCAAACTAAAAATCTTCGACTATTCGACCATTCCATAGTCAAACTACTGTCTCTTTAAAAAAAAACTTTGACCCCCTATTTCGCCTTCTAAAACCTACCGAACCCAATGTTAGCCTATGGGGAAGGTCCCCATAGGCTTGCCTAAGTTTTTTTGGTCGAAGGATAATCCTTCGATCGTTGGATTAAAATCCTTCGATCGTTGGATTAAAATCCTTCGATCGTTCGATCGCAGTTTTTGCACTAAAATCCTTCGACTTCGATATTCGAAGTCGAAGGATTTTAATTCATAGTCGAATATCGAGGGTTAATTAACCCTCGATATTCAACCCTTGGTGAATTTGCCCCTAAGTCTATACTGGGACAACTGAGTGAAAAAGGCTGCACATAAAGCCATAATTACCATTAAGAGGTCCAATGTGACTCTGAATCATAAATAGCCATAAACCCCACTGACCCATATCTAAACAGTTATAACTACATAATTAGATAATTATAATTGGATACTGATTTTTAGTGATGGGTGAATTTATTCCGTTTCGATTCGCCACGAAATTTGCGAATTTCCCGCAAAATTCACAAAATAGGCAAAAACACCAGCATCTAAGTTGTCAGCAGCGTCAATCCGACGCCGGCGAATTTTCCCAACAAATTTGCCAATCATGCTGATTTTAGATCTTTGAATTTTAAATGGTCACAAAAATCCAGTAAATGGTATCAATGATCTGGGTTTTCCATGAGACAGTAAATGCACTTATAGATGTTTAACTGTGACCCAAGTGATTTTTTGTGTATAAATTCAGAATAAAGTAAAAGGTGACAACCTTCCTCTCAAGTACATTAGCTGATGACTGTATAGCAATATAATCTATAGTATTGAATGTGGTAAAGCCTTTTTATCTCCAATATGTTTTACGCATAATACAGAAAAGGCATTTACTGTAGCTTGAAAGATAAAGAAAAGAATGGTCCATATTATATTATAGAAAACAGAAGCAAAATGAGAAACTGTCTATGGGGAGGCACTTCATTTTACATTTCAGTACATTCATTTGTTACAGAAATCCATTGCTTTAAGGCCGAGCACATTGCCATCTTCCATTTATCTTGCAATTCAAGAGAGGATTGGCACAATGACACTGATTATCCAGTTATTTCATGAGTATTTTTTGATTTTGCATTCTTTACATTTCTTCAAATCCCTTTGGAACGGGCTATAGCAAAGCTCAGTTTTGAAACTGAAGTCTCTTATGTAATTCCCCTGTCTAATGAATCTCTATTTGATTCTTGTTAAACACTTCAAGCAGAGTCTTTTTTCAGCCTGGAAGGTTGTATCATTCATTGAAGTCAAGTATAACATTCACCTTTGCCAGTATGATGTTCCCCTTTTAAATCTTCTAATTGAGGTTCATTTGAAACACAAAGAAACTAGCCTTTAACCTTGTAGCTTTGTTAAAATGTGTTGACCATCACCTACAATATCACTGAACAACACCAAAGCAGAATAGTATAACTGTGTTATTTTGTCACTGTACTATTATTTTATTTGCATGTACCAGTTAATAGGTATTATTTTTATAGAAGACAAATGCTTAGTCAATGTGTATGTTAATATATCAAATAATCTCACAGCACAGTCCAGGGAACTCAGGAAATGTTCATATCTTTATGCATCAAATACATGCCTGTGCAGTGTCAATCTGGCAACCTGCCTACCACCTTAAAGATTAACCCATAAATGCCACCACCACTTTCTCTTTATCCTACCCAGGAGAGAGTAAGCATTTCCAGGTTGGGATTGAACAGGCAATAGCTTTAATTTTTAAACATGAAAACATTTACATAAAATAGTTAATAGTCAACATAAATATTACATTGAATCTTTGGAATGCTTGACAAACCACAATGGGCTACCTGCTATGCTTACTCTACCTTACTTTACTACAACATCAGAAGGGTGGGTAACTATAATAGCTCCCTCATGGGATCCCTAGCCCAAGGAGACCATATATAACCATTATCCCAATTACACATCAATCTAGGGCATAGGCCCCCTAACCCATGTCAGGGTGGTAGGGTTAGTAGGATACTGTTTTGTAGTACTTTGTACTGCCTGAAACATGAAGGAGGCCCTCTTTCTCTCTCTCTCTTTTCACTAATTAGTACCCCCTGTAAGCCCCAGCCTCTAACCTTCTTTTGACCCTGCACACCAGTCCATCTAGCTGATCCATAGCCTGTCCCATGGGCAATCACTTTAAAAATCACTTTGTTGCCTGCTTCCCTTAACCAAACCATTTCTACCTTACATTTGTCTTTCCCAATTCCTAACCTTGTCAATGTTCCTTTCACCTACCCAAGCGCCATGTTTCATGCTGAGAGCTTTGTCAGGCTGGTCACCCATGTCTGTCAAGGATAAGCTGTAGCTTTAAGGGGAGGGAATATGTTGGAAAGGAAGGGCAAGCTTTCTCCCCCTAGAACACCACTGCCAACATACACTATATTGTCAAAACATAGAGACATAGAATTGATGTCTCCTTAGAATTTTTTAGAATGGTGCCCTCATGACTTTATATGGTGCCCAAACAACTCATAAGGTACCATAAGTATTACATGAAGTAGACATACATGCAATACCCTATGTTAAAATGATTACTGTTCCAATACTAGTAGAAATTATACAAATAGGATTTTCCCCCCTGTACAATTTGTAATTAGGACAAGTAAGGCTGAAATATGAATTTTCATGTATATTACTGGAAAATAATTGGAATATGCCCATGCAACATCCTTTCTCCCCATCATCACTAAATTGAAATACACTAATCCACTGGTTTAATGTAACATTTCTCAAAACTACAAAACCCTCTTGCTGGAAACAATCAATACATAAGTACATGCAAGTGGTAAATAAACTCCACCCAAATGCAGCTTGATTTTACACATCATTTGCAAAACACTGAAGCAAAACATTTCCACATATTTCTAAACAGGACAGAGTTACAACAAAGCTGGGACACACAAGCAAGTAGCAGATTTCTTGTGCTTTCATGTTGACATCTGCTCCGCACACTCAGCAAATGTGTTAAACATCAGAAGATACAGAAATGTACAAACACATGGAGAACGACACTGCAAGTTACTGAAGAACTGCTGGGTACATTCAACTGGAGAAGAATTACTGAAAAGTAACAAAACAGCAAGAAATAAGCAACTCTAGGTCCAAGGAGTTAGAAATCTAAATGCCCTACAAATAATATTTTGAAATAATACACCTTCTTCATAGTTCTAATGTAACAGCCCAATAGACTAGAGGTGTATATTTATCAAAGAGTTAAATTAGAGATCGCCACAGTCCTCTAGAGTGAAATTCCGCCACTCTCCATTAATTTCTATGGGATTTTGAAAGGCTTATTTATCAAAGAATTAACTTTCACTTTCACCCATTGATAAATACTCTTTTAAAAATCCCATAGACATTAATGGAGAGCAGAATTTCACTCTAGAGGACTGAAGCGATCTCTCACTTTACTCTTTGATAAATATACCCCTATATCTCCAAGTCAGAAGTTCCAAAAATTTGCATTGATAGATAGTTAGATAGTTGCATACTTAGCTGTTTTTAAAGGCAATAGCCTAGTTTGTTTATAGCATATGTGGATGGACTCTAGTTCAATAATGGACTGGAATTGTTTTGTTGATTTGTACACTTTATTAGGAATTTCAGATGCAATTAAAGAAAACATGTATGGTGCCAGTTGGGTGCTTAATCAAATTCCTTGTACCCTCATGCTATAAGGAAAATAAAGAGAAAGAATGGCATGAAAAATATAGAACAGGAGAAAATAACTGAAAATAAAAGTTGTGTCGGAGTGGAAAAGCAAGAGAGAACAATGGAGCAGAAAGAGAGACATTAACAAGGAAAGAGAAGGACAAAGGTACAAAGGTGAGTGGATATGGGGATGACAATTACTGGAGTGTGACTGTTTCCTGAAACCCCCCCCCCCAACAGGACTTGATGTAAAGTAAAAAACATAATCTTAATTCAAAGTTATTTTTAATATTTAAATTTACATCAAGCCCTGTGAGTATGGATTTTTTTTCTTTCTCCTTTGTGCACAATGGATCATTTGGAGGGGTTGCATTTGATGGGCTGTTTTCTTATTTTGATCCTAATTAACTATGTAGTTATACATCTATGTAAGTTAAAAGATGCCGTTGGCTTCGTGTGCTGAGACAATACTGAATCTGTTTACAGGAAGAATTCCTTTGCACAGTGACACACTTTTATCAAGTACCAGTTGTACAAACAGAAAACCTGAACATCACAGAGATTGGTGTATTGACACAGGTGAAAACATTTTCTTGAACTGTGAACATTTATGTGTCTTCTCACATTCACTACATGAAAGTAATACAAGTAATACAATATGCAGGTGCACACTTGCTTTTGGCTATCTATACATTAGATTTGGTACAATTTGCTCTCTATTGCAGTAAATTAAGTAGAGTTTAGCTCACAGTAAGAGGCATTTACTGCCTGTATGCTAAATTTACTACACTGCATGCTAAATAAATACAGCACTGTATTAATTCGACAGCACAATATGCAGCAGTGGCCAGGTTTAAGCATGTAGATGCCTTTTGCGCCCCCCAGTGCTCTTACATTCTTTCCGGGGGGTTGGTAAATAGCCCCTAATGAGCAATAACTAGATATAGTAGATACTTTTTAATCATGAGGAATTTTACTCATATTTGTAGCTGCAAAGTGCAATTTTGGAGACACAATTAAAAATGCACAAACTTTTGTTCTAATGGTATTTGCACCCATACACTCCCTCATCAACTTGCAACTTGCTTGTTTAACAACTGGTGATCAATTGTAGAGATGGCGCGAACTGTTCGCCGGCGAACTTGTTCGCGCGAACATCGGGTGTTCGCGCTCGCCGGAAGTTCGCGAACGTCGCGCGACGTTCGCCATTTTGGGTTCGCCATTGTTGGCGCTTTTTTTTGCCCTCTCACCCCAGACCAGCAGGTACATGGCAGCCAATCAGGAAGCTCTCCCCTGGACCACTCCCCTTCCCTATAAAAACCGAAGCCCTGCAGCGTTTTTTTCACTCTGCCTGTGTGTGCTGAAGAGATAGTGTAGGGAGAGAGCTGCTGCCTGTTAGTGATTTCAGGGACAGTTGAAAGTTTGCTGGCTAGTAATCGTGTTGATACTGCTCTGTTATTGGAGGGACAGAAGTCTGCAGGGGTTTGAGGGACATTTAAGCTTAGGTAGCTTTGCTGGCTAGTAATCTACCTTCTACTGCAGTGCTCTGTATGTAGCTGCAGTGGGCAGCTGTCCTGCTTCTGATCTCATCTGCTGACTGCTGCAATAACAGTAGTCCTTGTAAGGACTGCTTTTATTTATTTTTTTGTTGTTTTACTACTACTACTACTACTACTACTACTACTACTACTACTACTATAAGAGCCCAGTGCTATTAGTCTAGCAGTGTTGGGGAGTGGGACTGGTGTGCTAATCTGCTGCTCCTAGTAGTTCAGCAGCACCAACTGTAATTTTTTTTTTTTAATATTCATTTTTTTTTTATTTTACTTTTTTTTATTTTACTATCGCTGTAGTAGTGTATAAGTTGACCTTTTAGGCATTATTTGCCCTGTAGGCATTTTTTGCCCAGTGTGTTATTCAACCAACAGCCATCTAGCTGTGTGACCTTGTTCACATTCTGTCTAAATATCCATAATATTACCGTCTCCAGAAAAAACACCGGAGTGACTTTTTTCAAGCAGCCATAATAAATTTTACGTAATCCGTATCCATCGCTGTAGTAGTGTATAAGTTGACCTTTTAGGCATTATTTGCCCTGTAGGCATTTTTTGCCCAGTGTGTTATTCAACCAACAGCCATCTAGCTGTGTGACCTTGTTCACATTCTGTCTAAATATCCATAATATTACCGTCTCCAGAAAAAACACCGGAGTGACTTTTTTCAAGCAGCCATAATAAATTTTACGTAATCCGTATCCATCGCTGTAGTAGTGTATAAGTTGACCTTTTAGGCATTATTTGCCCTGTAGGCATTTTTTGCCCAGTGTGTTATTCAACCAACAGCCATCTAGCTGTGTGACCTTGTTCACATTCTGTCTAAATATCCATAATATTACCGTCTCCAGAAAAAACACCGGAGTGACTTTTTTCAAGCAGCCATAATATATTTTACGTAATCCGTATCCACCGCTGTAGTAGTGTATACGTTGATCTTGTGGGCATTATTTGCACAGTGTTTTCTTCAAACCGCCATCTAGCTGTGTGAGCTTGTTCACATTTTGTCTAAATATTGATAATATTATCGTCTCTAGAAAAACCACTTGAGTTACTTTTTTTCAAGCAGCATTCTTATATTTTACGTAATCCGTATCCACCGCTGTGTATACGTTGACCTTGTGGGCATTATTTGCACAGTGTTTTCTTCAAACCGCCATCTAGCTGTGTGAGCTTGTTCACATTTTGTCTAAATTTTGATAATATTATCGTCTCTAGAAAAACCACTTGAGTTACTTTTTTTCAAGCAGCATTCTGATATTTTACGTAATCCGTATCCACCGCTGTGTATACGTTGACCTTGTGGGCATTATTTGCACAGTGTTTTCTTCAAACCGCCATCTAGCTGTGTGAGCTTGTTCACATTTTGTCTAAATATTGATAATATTATCGTCTCTAGAAAAACCACTTGAGTTACTTTTTTTCAAGCAGCATTCTGATATTTTACGTAATCCGTATCCACCGCTGTGTATACGTTGACCTTGTAGGCATTATTTGCACAGTGTTTTCTTCAAACCGCCATCTAGCTGTGTGAGCTTGTTCACATTTTGTCTAAATATTGATAATATTATCGTCTCTAGAAAAACCACTTGAGTTACTTTTTTTCAAGCAGCATTCTGATATTTTATGTAATCCGTATCCACCGCTGTGTATACGTTGACCTTGTAGGCATTATTTGCACAGTGTTTTCTTCAAACCGCCATCTAGCTGTGTGTATTATCGTTTCCAGAAAAACCAACTGAGTTTTTGTTGTTGTTGTTTTTTTAAAAATAATGCCAGGCAAAGGCAGGCCGCCACGCAGAGGCCGTGCTAGGGGCCGTGCTGCTATGCAATCCTGTGGCCCTAGCAAATTGCCCAGTTTTAAAAAGCCAATGACCCTGAACTCCCAAAATGCTGAAGAGGTAGTTGACTGGCTTACACAGCACACCCCATCCTCTACCGTTTCTAACTTTACCACAACATCCTCCTCATCCTCCACTGCTATGGCCACCCCACGTAACACTTCCTCCACCACCGGTGCCCCTTCTTCACTGGAGTCAGAGGAGTTATTTTCCCATGAGTTTCTTGAACTGAGTAATGCGCAACCATTATTGGCAGAAGAAGATGAAGGAGATGAGGACGTTACACCAGATTTAATTCTGGCAGAGAACACGACAGAGATGGACATAATGATGAGTGATGAGGAGGAGGTCCCCGCTGCTGCTTCCTTCTGTGATGTGTCAGAAGAAATTGATGCATCTGAGGAGAATGATGATGAGGAGATTGATGTTTTGTGGGTGCCTAGTAGAAGAGAGCAAGAGGAGGGTAGTTCAGATGGAGAGACGGAGAGTCAGAGAGGCAGTAGGAGAATAAGACTTAGAAGAAGCAGGGAGGACAGCCCGCAGGGATCAGCAGGGCAACAACATGTATCGGCACCTGTGTTCAGCCGGCCAACGCACCCGCCATTGCCGCCAATGCCGCCAACTTCTACTGTTACCGCCAGATCGCACACTTCCAAAAAGTCAGCAGTGTGGGATTTTTTTAATGTGTGTGCCTCTGACAAAAGCATTGTAATTTGCAATGAGTGCAGTCAGAAACTGAGCCTTGGTAAGCCCAACAGCCACATAGGTACAACTTCTATGCGAAGGCACATGAGCGGCAAGCACAAAGCACTTTGGGAGCAACACCTCAAAGGCAACAGGCAAACTAAAAGCCACACTCCTTCTGGTCCAGCATCTTACTGCTCTACCTCTGCTCTCCTTGACCCATCTGAACCACCCTCCACTCCGCCTTCCACCTTGACCACCTGTTCCCATTCCCAGTCATCTGCCACCAGCCAAGTTTCTGTGAAGGCCATGTTTGAGCGTAAGAAGCCAATGTCTGACTGTCACCCCCTTGCCCGGCGTCTGACAGCTGGCTTGTCTGCACTCTTAGCCCGCCAGCTTTTACCATACCAGCTGGTGGACTCTGAGGCCTTCCGCAAATTTGTAGCAATTGGGACACCGCAGTGGAAGGTACCCAGCCGCAATTTTTTTTCTAAAAAGGGAATACCACACCTGTACCAACATGTGCAGAGCCAAGTTACCGCATCTCTGTCACTTAGTGTTGGGCCAAAGGTCCATATGACTACTGACGCATGGTCCTCCAAGCATGGTCAGGGCAGGTATGTCACCTACACTGCCCACTGGGTGAACTTGGTAATGGCTGGGAATGGGAAGCAGGGAATGGGTAGCTCAACAACAACAACAACAGTGGAGTTGGTGTCACCGCCACGGATTGCACGCGGTTCTGCCACCACCTCTACTCCTCCATCGCTCTCTACCTCGTCTTCTTCCTCTTCTTCTTCTTACTCTGCTGCTGGGTCCTCCTTCTCCTCCTCCACACCTGTGCACCCCCAGCTCCCCCTAGGCTATTCGACGTGCCAGGTACGCCGTTGTCACGCTGTCTTGGGGATGACGTGCCTGGAAAGCAAAAACCATACCGGATCTGTACTCCTGTCATCTCTGCAGTCACAGGCCGATCGGTGGCTGACCCCACACCAACTGCAGATCGGAAAAGTGGTGTGTGACAATGGAAGCAATCTGTTGGCAGCGTTGAGACTGGGAAATTTAACACATGTGCCCTGCATGGCACATGTGTTAAATTTAATAGTCCAACGTTTTGTCTCCAAGTACCCAGGATTCCAGGACGTTCTCACCCAGTCCAGAAAGGTGTCGGCCCATTTCAGACGTTCCTACACAGCCATGGCACGCCTTGCTGACATTCAGCAGCGCTACAACATGCCAGTCAGGCGTTTGATTTCTGACAGCCAGACTCGCTGGAATTCTACGCTCCTTATGTTGGAACGTCTGCTGCAACAACAAAGGGCCGTCAACGAGTACCTTTTTGAACTGGGTGGTAGGACTGGATCTGCAGAGCTGGGGATTTTTTTCCCCCGTTACTGGGTGCTTATGCGCGATGCCTGCAGGCTCATGCGACCTTTTGAAGAGGTGACAAATATGGTCAGTCGCACCGAAGGCACCATCAGCGACCTAATACCCTTCGCTTTCTTCCTGGAGCGTGCCGTGCGACGAGTGACAGATGAGGCTGTAGACCAGCGTGACGAGGAGCTGGAAGCGCACGATTTATGGTCGGAATCACCAGAACGAACCCAGGCACCTGTTGCAATGCAGGGAGAGGTGCCAGAAGTGGAGTCAGAGGAGGAAGGTGGCTTTGTGGAGGAGGAGGAGGAGGACCAACAGGAGCAGGCTTCCCAGGGGGCTAGTGGTGACCTTTTGGGGACCCCTGGTCTTGTACGTGGCTGGGGGGAGGAGACCGTGGATGATGCAGTCCTTGATAATGAGGAAGCGGAGATGGATAGCTCTGCATCCAACCTTGTGAGAATGGGGTCTTTCATGCTGTCATGCCTGTTGAAGGACCCCCGTATCAAGAGGCTTAAGGAGAAGGACCTGTACTGGGTCGCAACGCTACTAGACCCTCGGTACAAGCATAAAGTGGCAGAAATGTTACCAACATACCACAAGTCCGAAAAGATGCGGCATTTACAAACCAGCCTGCAAAACATGTTGTACAATGCTTTTAAGGGTGATGTCACTTCAGGAACTCATCAACATTCCAGGGGCAGAGGTGCCAGTAATCCTGCCACGAGCACACCTGCAAGGACAAAGCCCTTTGGCCGGTCTGTAACATCAGACATGCAAATGTTTTTCTGTCCAAGGCAGCGCCACAACCCTTCTGGATCCACCCTCAAAGAACGCCTCGACCGGCAGGTAGCGGACTACCTGGCATTAACTGCAGATATCGACACTCTGAGGAGCGATGAACCCCTGGACTACTGGGTGCGCAGGCTTGATCTGTGGCCAGAGCTGTCACAATTTGCCATGAACCTCTTGTCTTGCCCAGCCTCAAGTGTGCTCTCAGAAAGGACCTTCAGTGCAGCAGGAGGGATTGTAACTGAGAAGAGAACTCGCCTAGGTCACAAAAGTGTCGATTACCTGACCTTTATTAAAATGAATGAGGGGTGGATCTCGGAGGGTTACTGCACCCTGGAAGACTTGTTCTGACTTCTATGCAGCTGTCCTTCTCTTCAAGCCTCATGACTCCACACACAGCTGTCCTTTAGCGTCCTCCTCCCTCCGCCACCGTTACAAACTAGGGTGCAAACCCTACTGGTTTAATTTTTTCTGGCCTCTGTGCTTCAGTGGCTGCGTCCAAAAAAACGGGGCAAACAATGTCTACAAGGTCAACGTATGGCGAAAAATTACTATTTTCAGCATTTATATGGCATATTTTTTCTGGCAACTGTGCTTCAGTGGCTGCGTCCAAAAAAATGCATATTTTCTGCATTTATATGGCATAATTTTTCTGGCCTCTGTGCTTCAGTGGCTGCAACCAAAAAAATGCATATTTTCTGCATTTATATGGCATAATTTTTCTGGCCTCTGTGCTTCAGTGGCTGCAACCAAAAAAATGCATATTTTCTCCATTTATATGGCATAATTTTTCTAGCCTCTGTGCTTCAGTGGCTGCAACCAAAAAAATGCATATTTTCTGCATTTATATGGCATAATTTTTCTGGCCTCTGTGCTTCAGTGGCTGCAACCAAAAAAATGCATATTTTGTCCATTTATATGGCATAATTTTTCTAGCCTCTGTGCTTCAGTGGCTGCAACCAAAAAAATGCATATTTTCTCCATTTATATGGCATAATTTTTCTAGCCTCTGTGCTTCAGTGGCTGCAACCAAAAAAATGCATATTTTCTCCATTTATATGGCATAATTTTTCTGGCCTCTGTGCTTCAGTGGCTGCAACCAAAAAAATTTATATTTTCAGCATTTATATGGCATAATTTTTCTGTCAACTGTGCTTCAGTGGCTGCGACCAAAAAAATGCATATTTTCTGCATTTATATGGCATAATTTTTCTGGCCTCTGTGCTTCAGTGGCTGCAACCAAAAAAATTTATATTTTCAGCATTTATATGGCATAATTTTTCTGGCAACTGTGCTTCAGTGGCTGCGACCAAAAAAATGACTATTTTCAGCATTTATATGGCATATTTTTTCTGGCCTCTGTGCTTCAGTGGCTGCGGCCAAAAAAACTGGGCAAACAATGCCTACAAGGTCAACGACGTTGACCTTGTAGGCATTGTTTGCCCAGTTTTTTTGGCCGCAGCTACTGAAGCACAGAGGCCAGAAAAAATATGCCACATAAATGCTGAAAATAGTCATTTTTTGCCATACGTTGACTCAACGTATATGGCAAAAAATGACTATTTTCAGCATTTATATGGCATATTTTTTCTGGCAACTGTGCTTCAGTGGCTGCGTCCAAAAAAACTGGGCAATCAATGTCTACAAGGTCAACGTATGGCGAAAAATTACTATTTTCAGCATTTATATGGCATATTTTTTCTGGCAACTGTGCTTCAGTGGCTGCGTCCAAAAAAAACTGGGCAAACAATGTCTACAAGGTCAACGTATGGCAGTTGTTTAAAGAGAACAGTAGATTACTAGCCAGCAAAGCTACCTAAGCTAAAATGTCCCTCAAATCCCTGCAGACTTCTGTCCCTCCAATACAGAGCAGTATCAAGCAGATTACTAGCCAGCAAACTTACTATCATCTGTCCCTGAAATCACTAACAGCTCTCCCCCTACACTATCTCTTCCAAGCACACACAGGCAGATTTTTCAGATACATTTTTGCCCTTCATCCCCCTCTGGCATGCCACTGTCCAGGTCGTTGCACCCTTTAAACAACTTTAAAATCATTTTTCTGGCCAGAAATGTCTTTTTTAGATGTTAAAGTTCGCCTTCCCATTGAAGTCTATGGGGTTCGCGAACCGTTCGCGAACCGCTCGCATTTTTGCGCAAGTTCGCGAATATGTTCGCGAACTTTTTTTCCGACGTTCGCTACATCCCTAATCAATTGCACAGACATTAGTGAACCCCAGAAGTGCCGTCACATGTTATAGTTTAGCTCCGTAACATAACGCCAACACCCAACGCAAAAGACTAGGCGGCAGATTTACTAAAGGGCGAAGTGACTAACGTTACTGGAAAATCGCCAGGGCGATGTCATTTCGTTACATCGCCAATTTACTAACGGTCGCTGGTGTAACTTCGCTAGCGAAGGAGATAGGCTATAGCAATTCGCTCACTTACGCCTGGCGAAGTTGCACTCTGGTGAATGGACGTAACTATGCAAATTCATTAAGATGTGGATTTTACTGAGCGTTACCTCTTGCGCCAGACTTGCCTTCGCCACCTCAGACCAGGCGAAGTGCAATAGAGCAGAAAACAGCTGGCAACTTTACATTTTTCAGGGTAATAGGCTGCAAAAGATCGTACATTTTTTCTGAGGTACCTGGCTTCCCCCCTACATTTCCTAACATATGGCACATAAACTATACACTGGGATCATGTGTAGGGCAATATAAAAATTCTATTTTATCTTATTAAGCTTCCCAGGCTTGTGTTGTATAATGTATTGGCTGCAACATATACGTCCATTCAACTTTAACTTCCCGCCGTATCCAAATTAGCCAACGCTAGTGCAACTTTGCTTTGCTTGCCACAGTAACACTATTGCTACTTCGAGAGCGTTCGGAGCCCTGGACGCAACTTCGGATTTTAGTGAATTAGCATTGTCCTGGTGAATCTACACCTGGCGAAGTGTTGCGATGTGAGCAAAGCGGACGCTAGAGCAAATTCGGCACTTACTGAATCTGCCCTAGGATTTGACTGCTCTGTGTACTGTGGATGAATGAATTCTGGCAAAGTAAAATATTTTAGACAAAAGTCAATAAGATTTTCAATCAGTACAATTTTCCTGGCAGTCAGCAAATTGCTATATAACTGTCATAACAAAATTCCTCAGAACCGATTGATCCTGTTTTTACATTATTTATATAAATATATCTCATGATTCCCCCCTCCTTCAATGTGCTGCCCCACTACCCTACCTTACCCTCAATCTCTTGAACAACTCCCAGCACTTCCACTGCCATGCACAATTCCCAGCAACAATTAACCCCTCTTTCCTGCATCCTTACAGATTTCGTTTAATGCCAGGGAGTAGGGGTACATTTATGTTTGGGTAGGTTACCAATAATACTATTTCCATTGGAAAATTATATATGAATATCAGGCGTTGGTCTCTCCCTCCAGCTCTTTCACTTATTGAACAATTCATTCGCCTTGACTAGAATATCTATTTGCTGGCCTCTTAATATTAATGCTGACATGAGGTAGACAGTGGTCCTAATGGTGCTTGGCTGACACTAGTAACATCAATATGGTCACTATGCATGTATTATATTAAGTTAAAACTGCTCCATTAAAATTATGTTCTTTACTGTTTGGTACATTGTAAAATGATCATATGATAGATCAGATAGAAAGATTGATTAGATAGAAAAGTAGATCAGATAGATAGATGATAGATAGATGATAGATAAATAGATAGATAGATAGATAGATAGATAGATAGATAGATAGATAGATAGATAGATAGATAGATAGATAGATAGATAGATAGAAAGATAGATAGATAGATAATATAAATAGATGATATATAGATCTCTGCATTATATATCTGCATTAACAAGCATTTTTGGTTTGCTGTTAATGCAAAATCTCTCCTCTGTTATTGCTTTTTCTTAGCTCTACCGTAAATGATTTCTCCCATGCTGCTCTTACATTATGGCATACTCCCTGAAAGAAAAATACTTTCAGACTCAAACTACCTTACCTAAACCTTTCAGCTGGAACCTCAAATATTCTTAATCTTGAACCAGCTATGTGCACAGTTGCACAATACTTATGAATCTGACAGTCACTGGGAAAAGCAGTAGGCAGCAATTTCATTTCAGCTGTTGTGCATTTTAGGGGAATAAAATTCCCATTGCACTGACCAATCAATAGGGGTCATCCCTGTGATGTTACCAATAATGCCAAGCATGCACCGGCGCCAAGCAGCTCTGAATTACTTTAACATTATAGATGATCACAGGAGGACAGTTGTATAATTCCAGATCCATATGGAAGCTCTGATTTTGAAGCATCTCAGTTGGCAACAAGATCAGCCTTAGCCTGAATATCTGACTTAATATATAGAAATGGCAAAAATGCAAAGCAGGCAGAATAAACACTTATATTGCCCAAAATGCTTTATATTTCTGGAATCAATCAATAGCCTCCTCAATACAGTATGAAGCTCATTAGGTTTTACTATAGATGCTCCAGATTGAGTACAAACAAGGAATAGCCTTCAAAGTTCTCTGAACTACAAAGGGACATATCTAGATGAGGACTCATACATTTAATTAATCCAACACATTAACACAAGCCATTAAAATCCAGTCACTACAGAGGATGCAAATTAGCATCCGTTATGGCAAATTGTTGCAATAGAATGGCGTCACTTCCAGCATGCACTGTTAGCAATGGCATTAGTGTCTGGTTACACATTTTGAAGATTCCTAAATAATATTATAAATTCTTTTCAGGTAGACTGATGGTTTTTAGGCCTAAGGCACACAGATATTCTGAACTGTTATCATAAAGCTTTTTATAATGTTAATAGAACAATATTAACTGCTGTTGATCAACAGGTGGTTTAAACACTTCTAGCAGAAAAGTCAATGTCCCCAAATCTAAAACTAGTTGATTTTGGCCATACCCTTGTTCCACTCAGACAATGGCCTATTTTGTCCAGACCAATACTGTTCCACCCTCAGCCCTCCCCAGGAGTATAAATATGAGTACATTTCAGAATGGTTGACAGATATGATGTAGTTGGTTTCTAAAATGATATCTTAATTATAGAAAATATCAGGGCATACTAGTATGCATTTTATTTTTTTAGGAACCATCAAAATATCATGCAAAGTATCTAGAGGAAACCAATGCATGCAGAAGGACAACATAAAAACCTGGAGCCCTGGGTGGAACTGAACCCAGTGGTTAGAGCGTTTAATATATTATATAGTTACTGTATATATTAGACTAACACTGAACCTCATATTCTCTAAGGGTAACAAACAGCACAGGTCTCCCATCAGCCCATCTGAAACATCATATTGTATTGAACCTCCTAGGGGATAACTCCAGCAGGCTGCTCTACTTTTTGTACTAGTTGTATGGTTTCAAAATGATACATTATTTTAAACATTATTTCTTGATTAGTCACATGCTTGTGTTTTTACTTTTATGTTAGATTTATTCTAGATGCCTAATTGAATATATTTCGAATGCAGCACTAAAGCTTGCACATGACTCCTTTGTGAAAGTTCTGTCCGTGTTACACTTGACATATGGCATACCCTCCAGTGAATAGCAAAAGCTTTAAACAAAGATCCAGCATTAAGCATTCAACTAGCAGCTAGCCACTCGTCCAAAAATCAATGCTTGCTCGAGTACATGTTTATTATAGTTTTAGTGATTTTTTTTAAATACAGTCTTTAATAGTTCTCTGTCTCAAATCTTTAGTTTAAACATCTTTGAAGCACTGGAGAAAAATCAAAATGTATACAGTTTGGGAACAGGAGCTGATATTTGCTTGCTCTCTACTCTCCCTTTTTTCAGTTCTGTAATAAAATTGTCGCGTTTTCTGGCTGCCTACCTGCTGTGTAATATCCCATGTGCAGTTACTGAAATCATTAGTGGCATACATTCTGTAATTCTTTTTTACACATTTGCTTTCAATTTGAAGTTTTGCATAATGATCGTTTTCTTAAAATAAAAGCCTATTTGGGAGTGGAAGTCTTTTGTGTCATTTTTGTCTGCCTCTGTGCCTGAACTGACATCCTGATTCACAGCCTTAGTGGTGTCAAGACATTAGCCTTGAACAATACCTGGGTAAGGTAATCCTTGCAATTAAATCTATACATAGAGGAGAAGAGCATTTTTTGAACTGACACATCTGTAACTCATTTTTTCCTGGATGCTTTGGAAATGTGGAGTGGATATTTGAATAGCAAGTACAATTATGTTTTGTTCTAATATGTTATTCTGTACATGTTTTTTTTACCCTTTGTTGATTAATCATCTCCCTCGCTATATAAGGCACAGAAAGTCCATAGTTAAGAATTTAAAAATAAAGGGCTATAAAACTATACATTACCTACCAGTTAGTGAATTTAAAATGGTTGTAATTGTATGTCTGAGGAAAGTAAGGCTTGGTAAGGACTGATGATCTATTCACCAACACCTGCCCCTACAGATATATAGGGGCCGGAGGGGGGATCATGGTTTATAACTGCTGCTCTCTTACAATCTACACCAGCCACTACAAGGAGTTTGTTTGTTCTCCCATATTTTTGTGGGTTTCCACTGGTTGCTCCTTTCTCCACTGGTTGCTCCTATCTCCTTGAAAATTTAATATAATGAAGATTTATTGGTAGTGATGGGCGAATTTGGGCCGTTTCGCTTAGACGTAAAATTCACAAATTTCCTGCGAAATTCGCAAAATGGCGAAAAAATTAGCGAAATGTCGCCTGCGTCTAGTTTTTGACGCCGGCATCCGTTTTTGGACGCGGCGTCCATTTTTTTGCATGCCGGCGCACATTCCCCAGCAAAAATGTGCCGGTGTCAAAAAAACGTACACCGGAGATCCAATTTTTTTTGACGTGGCAAATTTTCACAGCAGTTTCGCAAATTTATTCGCCGGCGGCGAATTGCGGGAATTCACCACAAATTCGGGCCTGGCGAATAAATTTGCCCATCACTATTGATTTGTATTAAAATCCTATATAGATTATGTTAACACAACTACTCCGAGGACACCCCCAGTCTAATCTATCCCCACACCATGCCTGGACTGGCAATCTGTGGGTTCTGGCAAATGCCAGAGGGGCTGCTATAAAGTGCCATAGAAAGTCAGTTTTTAGTGGGCTGGTGGGGGCTGTTTGGACCTCTGTGTGGGGTGATTGGGTCTCTATGTACCTGAAATGCAGGGCCTATTTGTAAGGCCCAAAGGCCCCAGAGGTAGTGAGGACCAAGGGAGGAGGTAGCAAAGTCCAAGTTCGCAGTACAGATTAGGATGAGACGAAAGAATGGTCAACAGGCAACAAGGTCAGTCCAGGCAGAAGAGGTTCGAGGTCGAAGAATTCAGGCAAAAGGTCGGTACACAAATAGCAAGGATTTCACAAGATCACACCCAGGAGTAGCAAGCTAAAACCTATAATTGGGCACTGATGAATTTTCAGAGCTCCTTAATATAGGCCAGGATTTGGTGCCAAATTTGGACGCATCGGCGTCATGACGTGTGCGCGGACGCGCTGATGTCAGCGACCGACGCGCTGACGTGTGCGACCGACACCGGCGCCAATTATTGACGCCGACGCCCGTTCCGTTGCCGGCGACCAATCAGAGTGCGGGAAGAGGTCGGTGTCATCCAGCTGCGTCCGTGAGGGACCAGGGAGCCATCATCCTGGACGCAATCTTGGCCACCATTTTGGAATCCAAATTCAGACTCCATTACAGTACCCCCCTCCCTAGGGGGGCCTCAGGACCACCTGGGTTAGAAGGAAACTGCCAATGAAATTTTTGGACCAGGAGAGGAGCATGGACATCTGAACTTTTTACCCAGGAGCACTCCTCAGGGCCGAACCCCTTTCACTCAATGAGGTATTGTAGGGTGCCCCTCGAAACCCGGGAGTCCAGGATTCTTTTCACCTCAAATTCCTGATGACCGTCCACTAGGGATGTAGCGAACTGTTCGCCGGCGAACTAGTTCGCGCGAACTTCGACTGTTCCCGTCCGCTGAATGTTCGCGAACGTCGCGCGACGTTCGCCAATTGGTGTTCGCGTTCGATTCGAAGTAAAATTTCGTTCGACCATTCGACCATTCGACCATTCGATCGCTAAAATCGAACGATTTCCATTCGTTCGAACGATTATAAGCATTCGATTGAATTAAAATCATTCGATCGAATAGCTTCGATCGTTCGATTCGAACGAAAATCCTTCGATCGTACGAATAAAATCCTTCGATCGTTCGATCGAACGATTTTATCGAGCGTTCGAAGTTCGCGAACTGTTCGCGAACTGTTCGCTTTTTTGCCGGTGTTCGCGAACGGTGTTCGCGAACACATTAACGGCAGTTCGCTACATCCCTACCGTCCACCATGACAGGAGCTGAGGAGGAGGAAGAAGAAGAAGAAGAAGTACCTGCAGGTTTGAGCAAGGAGACATGGAAGGCGTTAGGAATCCGCATTTCCGGGGGAAGTTGTAAACGGACAGCCACCGGATGATGATCTCAGAGATGGAGAAGGGACCAATAAACTTGGGACCAAGTTTAGGAGAGGGGACTTTGAGACGAATGTTCCGTGTGGATAGCCAAACCTTGTCACCGGGTTTATACAGAGGGGAAGGAATTCTTCTTTGATCAGCGAACCAAGGAACTTTTCTCCAGATTGACAACAGTGGCGTGCCAGATGGCCGACATGTGGGCAGCTTGGTCATTGGCGGCAGGGACATTAGTGAGTAATAAGTCCTGAGGAAAAGCCAAAGGGTTAAGACCATACATACAGAAAAAAGGAGACTTTTCAGAAGAAACATGTAAGGCATTATTATGTGCGAACTCAGCCCACGGAAGCAGATCAGCCCAATCGTCTTGGCACAAAGATACATGGCATCGAAGAAACTGTTCAAGGGCCTGGTTAACCCTCTCTGCTGCTCCATTAGACTGTGGATGGTAAGAAGAAGAAAACTGAAGAGAAACACCAAGGGCTTTACACAGGGACCTCCAAAACTTGGAAACAAATTGAGATCCACGGTCAGAGACAATTTTGGCAGGGAAACCGTGGAGGCGAAAAATGTGTTTAATAATCAATGAAGAAAGTTCAGGAGCAGAGGGGAGTTTCCGAAGAGGAGTAAAATGTGCCACTTTACTGAATCTATCAATTACCACCCAAATAACTGTGTAACCAGAGGAGTTAGGGAGATCCACAATGAAGTCCATAGATAGATGAGTCCATGGGCGAGAAGGAATAGGTAGTGGTAGAAGTAACCCCTTAGGAGGGGAACGTCCAGACTTGGATACAGCACACACAGAGCAAGAGGAAACAAAGTCTTTGACATCTTTTCTTAGGGAAGGCCACCATACAAGACGAGACAGAAGTTCAGTGGTCTTTCTGATTCCAGGATGACCGGCCTTCTTGGAGCTGTGGGACTGAACCAGAATGGAATGACGAAGCTCAGGAGGGACAAAGGCAACACCAACAGGAGTTCCTACAGGAGCAGAAGATTGAACAGACAATAACTGAGAGGCCAAGGAGGGAAATAGAGCAGCGATGATCTTTGTAGAAGGTACAACGGATTCCGGTTCTACAGAAGTGAGATCTTCGAGAAGAAAGCTTCTGGAAAGAGCGTCCGCCTTCTTGTTCCTAGCACCAGGCCGAAAGGTTAGAAGGAAATTAAAACGAGAGAAGAATAGTGCCCACCTAGCTTGGCGAGGATTGAGGCGTTTGAGTGTCTGGATATACTCTAGATTTTTATGGTCCATATAGATGGTCACAGGGACAGAAGAACCTTCCAGCAAATGTCTCCATTCCTCTAGAGCAAGCTTAACGGCCTGTAACTCACGATTTCCTACATCATAATTTTGTTCAGAAGAGGTGAATTTTTTCGAAAAGAAGGCACAGGGATGTAGTTTTCCATCAGTAGACGCTCTTTGGGACAAAATTGCTCCAGCACCGACATCTGAAGCATCAACTTCAATGAAGAATGGCTGGAGAGGCTCAGGGTGTCTGAGAATGGGAGCGGAAGAAAAAGAAGTTTTAAGAGTCTTGAATGCTTCCAAAGCCAAAGGTGGCCAATGCTGAGGCTTACCCCCTTTTCGGATAAGAGAAAGAATAGGAGCAATCTTGGATGAAAACCCCTTGATGAATTGTCTATAATAGTTAGCAAAGCCAATGAATCTTTGAATAGCCTTAACACTGGTGGGGAGAGGCCAGTCTTGGATAGCGGAGATTTTGGCAGGATCCATTCTGAAGCCCTGTTGAGAAATGATGTAACCAAGGAAGGAGATGGACGAAACCTCAAAGGAACACTTCTCCAACTTGGCAAATAAGTTATTTCTCCGCAAACGGGAAAGGACTTCTTGGACTTGAAGACGGTGCTCAGCAAGGTTCCTGGAAAAAATAAGAATATCGTCCAAGTACACCACCACGTATTGGCCCAACAAATCTCTGAAAATGTCATTTACAAATTCTTGGAAAACCGCGGGGGCGTTACAGAGGCCGAATGGCATCACCAGATACTCATAATGCCCGTCACGAGTGTTGAATGCGGCCTTCCATTCATCTCCTTCTCTGACCCGGATTAAATTATAAGCCCCACGAAGATCTAGCTTGGTGAAAAGACAAGCCCCCTTGAGTTGGTCGAACAGTTCAGAGATGAGGGGAAGGGGATAACGGTTTTTGATTGTAATTTTGTTTAAACCCCTATAGTCAATGCAGGGCCGCAAACCTCCATCTTCCTTTTCTACAAAGAAGAAGCCGGCCCCGGCTGGGGAAGAAGAAGGACGAATAAAGCCTCTTTGCAGATTCTCTTGGATGTATTCCTTCATGGCACAGGTTTCAGAAGGGGAAAGCGGATAGGTGCGGCCCCTGGGAGGCATGGTCCCAGGAAGAAGTTCGATGGGGCAATCATAGGGGCGATGGGGAGGCAGGTCTTCGGCAGACTTTTTATTGAAGACATCAGAAAAGGATCGATAAACAGAGGGCAGAGAAGAATTTGGGGACACAGATGAAACTTTAATGATGGATTTGGTAGGTAAACAATTTTGTTGGCAAAAAGAACTCCATCGGGAAATCTGAGACGAAACCCAGTCTATTACTGGGTTGTGGATATTCAGCCAGGGCAAACCAAGCACAATGGGAGTAGAAGGACAGTCAATTAAAAGGAAAGACAATCTTTCAAGATGCATGGTTCCCACAATAACAGAAAGTTCATCGGTGGAGTGAGAAATAATAGCAGAAGACAATGGACGATCGTCAATCGCCAATGCACGAAGAGGAACAGCCAGGGATCGCAGGGGAATGGAGTGGCTTTCAGCGAAGACTCTATCCATGAAATTCCCAGCTGCGCCAGAGTCAAGGAAGGCTTCAGAAGAAATCGTCTGGGTTCCAAAACGAATCTGCACAGGAAGGAGGAAGCGTTGAGCAGAAGAATGGGGAGAAGGACCAATTCCACCCAGGTAAGTCTCCCCAGTCTTACCTAGGTGCTGGCGTTTCCCGGCTTCACTGGGCACTCATAGGCGAAGTGGGATTTTCCACCACAGTAGAGGCAGAGTCCAGCAGCCCTTCTCCGAAGCTTTTCCTGTTCGGTCAGACGGGCCCGTCCGATCTGCTTAGGTTCTTCCGTAGGCAGGAAAGAAGAAGCAGAAGCCACAGGAGTTGGAGAAGGCAAGGTGGAAGCCGGATTGGGAAGGAAGGGTCTTTGAAATCGGGAAGCCAGAGTAGGTTGGAACCTGTGGAATCTCTTGGTTGGGGAGCGCTCTCTGTCGAGCTCAGCTTGAAACTCCCTCTGCCGAGTATCAACCTTTATGGCCAAGGCGACTAGATCTTCCCAGCGGGATGGAATTTCCCTGGACACCAGATCCTTCTTGATACGCATCGCCAGGCCGTTGTAAAAGGCAGCGTGATACCCGTCATTATTCCACGAAGTCTCAGCAACCAAGGTGCGAAACTCGATAGCATACTCCGAGACAGGGCGAGTTCCCTGTTGAAGTTGGAACAAGCGTGCAGAAGAAGCAGTGGCACGACCCGGAGCATCAAACACAGTCCGGAGTTCGCGAACGAAGGACCTGGCATTGTCAATGATAGGATCTTCCTTCTCCCATAGAGGTGAAGCCCACTCCAATGCCTTCCCTTGCAGACGGGAGAATATGAAGCCCACCTTGGCACGTTCGGAGACAAATTGGCTGGGTAAAAGTGCAAACTGGACCTCGCACTGGTTAACAAACCCGCGGCAAGCTTCGGGGTCACCACTGTAGAGTGGGGGAGCCGGAATGCGGGGCTCGGAGACCTGGAGTGGAGACACAGGTACCGGTACGGGAACAGGGTCAACAGGTGTTAGGGCCGACAACTTTGCCAGTATTGTTTCCAGGGCCTGACCAAAATGAGACTGCTGTACCTCATAGGACTGCATCCGAGAAGCCAGTCCGCGAAGCGCTCCACCGACATCAGGCGGCGCTGGGGTTTCCTCCGAAGGGTCCATGGTAGTGAGGTAGTGAGGACCAAGGGAGGAGGTAGCAAAGTCCAAGTTCGCAGTACAGATTAGGATGAGACGAAAGAATGGTCAACAGGCAACAAGGTCAGTCCAGGCAGAAGAGGTTCGAGGTCGAAGAATTCAGGCAAAAGGTCGGTACACAAATAGCAAGGATTTCACAAGATCACACCCAGGAGTAGCAAGCTAAAACCTATAATTGGGCACTGATGAATTTCCAGAGCTCCTTAATATAGGCCAGGATTTGGCGCCAAATTTGGACGCATCGGCGTCATGACGTGTGCACGGACGCGCTGACGTCAGCGACCGACGCGCTGACGTGTGCGACCGACGCCGGCGCCAATTATTGACGCCGACGCCCGTTCCATCGCTGGTGACCAATCAGAGTGCGGGAAGAGGTCGTGTCATCCAGCTGCGTCCGTGAGGGACCAGGGAGCCATCATCCTGGACACCATCTTGGCCACCATTTTGGAATCCAAATTCAGACTCCATTACACTATTTTAATTCTCATCTGGACTTGCCCCACACTAATCCATGATGAACACTGATTCTGACACAGGTTGGATGGTTGGTTGTGCTTGAAATATTTCAAGTCTGATTGGTGTTATTCCAGCCATCAATATGATATATGTGCCCAGTTCTTCTCTGTGCAACTGCACTCATTTTAATGCATGGACCACTTCAGACTAATTGTCCCCTTGCAGCCTCAATGGTGGTGGAGTTATGGACACAAAAACCCACACTATTGTGTCCAAAATTGCAGTTTGCACAGTGCACTTGCAATAAGTGACCTGTTTCCAGTGCCCCTGTAACAATAGGCACAGCTGCCGGAATTGTAAAAGTAATGTGCAACTTTAAACACAAGTACCAACTGCGTTTGTTTTGTGCAACTATAACTGCACTTGTGGATCATAAACGACACCTATAATGCTGCATCTATATAGATTTCAGCCTTATCTTTAATATACAGTGCAGTTTTGGACACAGTTGGTTTTGTTTTTCCTTGAGAAAGGGCAATTGCAAAGAGACATTATTACTATTTATGAGGATGATATAGACAGATGGCAGTGGATCTTTTCTCCCATAAAAAGACAAAAGAACAAGACGCTATCCCTTTAGACTCAAGGAACAGAATTTTTACTTGAAGTTCTTTACAGTGAGGGAAGTGAGGTTGTGAAATGTCCTCAATATACCCAGCATGTCAAAGGACTAGAGACTTTATGCATTGCTGCTTTTAGATCTACCCTAATCTTTCCAAATATTCCGTCTCAAGGCAACTTATATCAACTGTCGATCTAAATATGGAGTTTTTTAATGGCTATTTAAAGGTCTGTGTTGTATAAACAGTGCTGATGGAGAAAAAGAAACATAGTTATGCTTTCCCCAATACATTTTAAAAAGACATCTTTACGATTCAGTTCCAATGTTAACAAACATTTTTTAAGTGGAGAAATGTCGAATTGCATTGATGCATTCCATGTTTGCTCTGCTTTGGTATAAAGTTCTAACAATGCTGGGAAAACTTCCATACAGTTTTTCTCTGTGAACCACAACTGTTTTCATTTCTGACTCTGCAGTTTGTTTCTTAGACATTGTGGAGCTTAGTCAGTGGCTTAGTCACTGTTTTAATCCTTATTTTAAAATGCCTGATTGTATCACATAACATTTCTCAGCAGAAAGGGATTTATATGGTACCAGATATATATATTTGCTAAGCTGTATTTCCATGCAGTAGTTGTACCATGGCTGGTATGTAGCCAGAGATGTAGTAAGAAGATTAACGTTTATTTTCTCATTTTTTGGAAAGAAGTTTTTATTCTTTTTATGTCTTCCATATAAATATAAAGTAGAAAAAAAATATAAAGCAAAAAGAGCCCAGTGGTCACCCTTATCCCTTTCGGATAGATGCCAAGGTTGTTACACTTACACAATAAACACAATTTAGAGCAGACTTTAACCTGCAAATATAAAACCAAAGTGATACATAGATTCTACTATTTGTAACACGTTGTTAAATGCTACTGATCCACTACTGCTTTGTTACCCCACTGCAAGTAAAAAAGCATGGAAGGAGAATGAGTGGTAGGGATGTAGCGAACGTCGGAAAAAAAGTTCGCGAACATATTCGCGAACTTGCGCAAAAATGCGAGCGGTTCGCGAACGGTTCGCGAACCCCATAGACTTCAATGGGAAGGCGAACTTTAACATCTAAAAAAGACATTTCTGGCCAGAAAAATGATTTTAAAGTTGTTTAAAGGGTGCAACGACCTGGACAGTGGCATGCCAGAGGGGGATCAAGGGCAAAAATGTATCTGAAAAATCTGCCTGTGTGTGCTTGGAAGAGATAGTGTAGGGGGAGAGCTGTTAGTGATTTCAGGGACAGATGATAGTAAGTTTGCTGGCTAGTAATCTGCTTGATACTGCTCTGTATTGGAGGGACAGAAGTCTGCAGGGATTTGAGGGACATTTTAGCTTAGGTAGCTTTGCTGGCTAGTAATCTACTGTTCTCTTTAAACAACTGCCATACGTTGCCCTTGTAGGCATTGTTTGCCCAGTTTTTTTGGATGCAGCCACTGAAGCACAGTTGCCAGAAAAAATATGCCATATAAATGCTGAAAATAGTCATTTTTCGCCATACGTTGACCTTGTAGACATTGTTTGCCCAGTTTTTTTTGGACGCAGCCACTGAAGCACAGTTGCCAGAAAAAATATGCCATATAAATGCTGAAAATAGTAATTTTTCGCCATACGTTGACCTTGTAGACATTGTTTGCCCAGTTTTTTTGGACGCAGCCACTGAAGCACAGTTGCCAGAAAAAATATGCCATATAAATGCTGAAAATAGTCATTTTTTGCCATATACGTTGAGTCAACGTATGGCAAAAAATGACTATTTTCAGCATTTATGTGGCATATTTTTTCTGGCCTCTGTGCTTCAGTGGCTGCGGCCAAAAAAACTGGGCAAACAATGCCTACAAGGTCAACGTCGTTGACCTTGTAGGCATTGTTTGCCCAGTTTTTTTGGCCGCAGCCACTGAAGCACAGAGGCCAGAAAAAATATGCCATATAAATGCTGAAAATAGTCATTTTTTTGGTCGCAGCCACTGAAGCACAGTTGCCAGAAAAATTATGCCATATAAATGCTGAAAATATAAATTTTTTTGGTTGCAGCCACTGAAGCACAGAGGCCAGAAAAATTATGCCATATAAATGCAGAAAATATGCATTTTTTTGGTCGCAGCCACTGAAGCACAGTTGACAGAAAAATTATGCCATATAAATGCTGAAAATATAAATTTTTTTGGTTGCAGCCACTGAAGCACAGAGGCCAGAAAAATTATGCCATATAAATGGAGAAAATATGCATTTTTTTGGTTGCAGCCACTGAAGCACAGAGGCTAGAAAAATTATGCCATATAAATGGAGAAAATATGCATTTTTTTGGTTGCAGCCACTGAAGCACAGAGGCTAGAAAAATTATGCCATATAAATGGAGAAAATATGCATTTTTTTGGTTGCAGCCACTGAAGCACAGAGGCCAGAAAAATTATGCCATATAAATGCAGAAAATATGCATTTTTTTGGTTGCAGCCACTGAAGCACAGAGGCTAGAAAAATTATGCCATATAAATGGACAAAATATGCATTTTTTTGGTTGCAGCCACTGAAGCACAGAGGCCAGAAAAATTATGCCATATAAATGCAGAAAATATGCATTTTTTTGGTTGCAGCCACTGAAGCACAGAGGCTAGAAAAATTATGCCATATAAATGGACAAAATATGCATTTTTTTGGTTGCAGCCACTGAAGCACAGAGGCCAGAAAAATTATGCCATATAAATGCAGAAAATATGCATTTTTTTGGTTGCAGCCACTGAAGCACAGAGGCCAGAAAAATTATGCCATATAAATGCAGAAAATATGCATTTTTTTGGACGCAGCCACTGAAGCACAGTTGCCAGAAAAAATATGCCATATAAATGCTGAAAATAGTAATTTTTCGCCATACGTTGACCTTGTAGACATTGTTTGCCCCGTTTTTTTGGACGCAGCCACTGAAGCACAGAGGCCAGAAAAAATTAAACCAGTAGGGTTTGCACCCTAGTTTGTAACGGTGGCGGAGGGAGGAGGACGCTAAAGGACAGCTGTGTGTGGAGTCATGAGGCTTGAAGAGAAGGACAGCTGCATAGAAGTCAGAACAAGTCTTCCGGCGTGCAGTAACCCTCCGAGATCCACCCCTCATTCATTTTAATAAAGGTCAGGTAATCGACACTTTTGTGACCTAGGCGAGTTCTCTTCTCAGTTACAATCCCTCCTGCTGCACTGAAGGTCCTTTCTGAGAGCACACTTGAGGCTGGGCAAGACAAGAGGTTCATGGCAAATTGTGACAGCTCTGGCC
This sequence comes from Xenopus petersii, assembly GCA_038501925.1. Taxonomy (NCBI): domain Eukaryota; kingdom Metazoa; phylum Chordata; class Amphibia; order Anura; family Pipidae; genus Xenopus; species Xenopus petersii. The sequence continues at coordinate 41,192,565 of CM076680.1, read as the reverse complement.
ACAGATCAAGCCTGCGCACCCAGTAGTCCAGGGGTTCATCGCTCCTCAGAGTGTCGATATCTGCAGTTAATGCCAGGTAGTCCGCTACCTGCCGGTCGAGGCGTTCTTTGAGGGTGGATCCAGAAGGGTTGTGGCGCTGCCTTGGACAGAAAAACATTTGCATGTCTGATGTTACAGACCGGCCAAAGGGCTTTGTCCTTGCAGGTGTGCTCGTGGCAGGATTACTGGCACCTCTGCCCCTGGAATGTTGATGAGTTCCTGAAGTGACATCACCCTTAAAAGCATTGTACAACATGTTTTGCAGGCTGGTTTGTAAATGCCGCATCTTTTCGGACTTGTGGTATGTTGGTAACATTTCTGCCACTTTATGCTTGTACCGAGGGTCTAGTAGCGTTGCGACCCAGTACAGGTCCTTCTCCTTAAGCCTCTTGATACGGGGGTCCTTCAACAGGCATGCCAGCATGAAAGACCCCATTCTCACAAGGTTGGATGCAGAGCTATCCATCTCCGCTTCCTCATTATCAAGGACTGCATCATCCACGGTCTCCTCCCCCCAGCCACGTACAAGACCAGGGGTCCCCAAAAGGTCACCACTAGCCCCCTGGGAAGCCTGCTCCTGTTGGTCCTCCTCCTCCTCCTCCACAAAGCCACCTTCCTCCTCTGACTCCACTTCTGGCACCTCTCCCTGCGTTGCAGCAGGTGCCTGGGTTCGTTCTGGTGATTGCGACCATAAATCGTGCGCTTCCAGCTCCTCGTCACGCTGGTCTACAGCCTCATCTGTCACTCGTCGCACGGCACGCTCCAGGAAGAAAGCGAAGGGTATTAGGTCGCTGATGGTGCCTTCGGTGCGACTGACCATATTTGTCACCTCTTCAAAAGGTCGCATGAGCCTGCAGGCATCGCGCATAAGCACCCAGTAACGGGGGAAAAAAACCCCCAGCTCTGCAGATCCAGTCCTACCACCCAGTTCAAAAAGGTACTCGTTGACGGCCCTTTGTTGTTGCAGCAGACGTTCCAACATAAGGAGCGTTGAATTCCAGCGAGTCTGGCTGTCAGAAATCAAACGCCTGACTGGCATGTTGTAGCGCTGCTGAATGTCAGCAAGGCGTGCCATGGCTGTGTAGGAACGTCTGAAATGGGCCGACACCTTTCTGGACTGGGTGAGAACGTCCTGGAATCCTGGGTACTTGGAGACAAAACGTTGGACTATTAAATTTAACACATGTGCCATGCAGGGCACATGTGTTAAATTTCCCAGTCTCAACGCTGCCAACAGATTGCTTCCATTGTCACACACCACTTTTCCGATCTGCAGTTGGTGTGGGGTCAGCCACCGATCGGCCTGTGACTGCAGAGATGACAGGAGTACAGATCCGGTATGGTTTTTGCTTTCCAGGCACGTCATCCCAAAGACAGCGTGACAACGGCGTACCTGGCACGTCGAATAGCCTAGGGGGAGCTGGGGGTGCACAGGTGTGGAGGAGGAGAAGGAGGACCCAGCAGCAGAGTAAGAAGAAGAAGAGGAAGAAGACGAGGTAGAGAGCGATGGAGGAGTAGAGGTGGTGGCAGAACCGCGTGCAATCCGTGGCGGTGACACCAACTCCACTGTTGTTGTTGTTGTTGAGCTACCCATTCCCTGCTTCCCATTCCCAGCCATTACCAAGTTCACCCAGTGGGCAGTGTAGGTGACATACCTGCCCTGACCATGCTTGGAGGACCATGCGTCAGTAGTCATATGGACCTTTGGCCCAACACTAAGTGACAGAGATGCGGTAACTTGGCTCTGCACATGTTGGTACAGGTGTGGTATTCCCTTTTTAGAAAAAAAATTGCGGCTGGGTACCTTCCACTGCGGTGTCCCAATTGCTACAAATTTGCGGAAGGCCTCAGAGTCCACCAGCTGGTATGGTAAAAGCTGGCGGGCTAAGAGTGCAGACAAGCCAGCTGTCAGACGCCGGGCAAGGGGGTGACAGTCAGACATTGGCTTCTTACGCTCAAACATGGCCTTCACAGAAACTTGGCTGGTGGCAGATGACTGGGAATGGGAACAGGTGGTCAAGGTGGAAGGCGGAGTGGAGGGTGGTTCAGATGGGTCAAGGAGAGCAGAGGTAGAGCAGTAAGATGCTGGACCAGAAGGAGTGTGGCTTTTAGTTTGCCTGTTGCCTTTGAGGTGTTGCTCCCAAAGTGCTTTGTGCTTGCCGCTCATGTGCCTTCGCATAGAAGTTGTACCTATGTGGCTGTTGGGCTTACCAAGGCTCAGTTTCTGACTGCACTCATTGCAAATTACAATGCTTTTGTCAGAGGCACACACATTAAAAAAATGCCACACTGCTGACTTTTTGGAAGTCTGCGATCTGGCGGTAACAGTAGAAGTTGGCGGCTTTGGCGGCAATGGCGGGTGCGTTGGCCGGCTGAACACAGGTGCCGATACATGTTGTTGCCCTACTGATCCCTGCGGGCTGGCCTCCCTGCTTCTTCTAAGTCTTATTCTCCTACTGCCTCTCTGACTCTCCGTCTCTCCATCTGAACTACCCTCCTCTTGCTCTCTTCTACTAGGCACCCACAAAACATCAATCTCCTCATCATCATTCTCCTCAGATGCATCAATTTCTTCTGACACATCACAGAAGGAAGCAGCAGCGGGGACCTCCTCCTCCTCCTCATCACTCATCATTATGTCCATCTCTGTCGTGTTCTCTGCCAGAATTAAATCTGGTGTAACGTCCTCATCTCCTTCATCTTCTTCTGCCAATAATGGTTGCGCATTACTCAGTTCAAGAAACTCATGGGAAAATAACTCCTCTGACTCCAGTGAAGAAGGGGCACCGGTGGTGGAGGAAGTGTTACGTGGGGTGGCCATAGCAGTGGAGGATGAGGAGGATGTTGTGGTAAAGTTAGAAACGGTAGAGGATGGGGTGTGCTGTGTAAGCCAGTCAACTACCTCTTCAGCATTTTGGGAGTTCAGGGTCATTGGCTTTTTAAAACTGGGCAATTTGCTAGGGCCACAGGATTGCATAGCAGCACGGCCCCTAGCACGGCCTCTGCGTGGCGGCCTGCCTTTGCCTGGCATTATTTTTAAAAAAACAACAACAACAAAAACTCAGTTGGTTTTTCTGGAAACGATAATACACACAGCTAGATGGCAGTTTGAAGAAAACAGTGTGCAAATAATGCCTACAAGATCAACGTATACACTACTACAGCGGTGGATACGGATTACGTAAAATATATGAATGCTGCTTGAAAAAAAGTAACTCAAGTGGTTTTTCTAGAGACGATAATATTATCAATATTTAGACAAAATGTGAACAAGCTCACACAGCTAGATGGCGGTTTGAAGAAAACACTGTGCAAATAATGCCTACAAGGTCAACGTATACACAGCGGTGGATACGGATTACGTAAAATATAAGAATGCTGCTTGAAAAAAAGTCACTCCGGTGTTTTTTCTGGAGACGGTAATATTATGGATATTTAGACAGAATGTGAACACGGTCACACAGCTAGATAGCAGTTGGTTGAATAACACACTGGGCAAAAAATGCCTACAGGGCAAATAATGCCCACAAGGTCAACGTATACACAGCGGTGGATACGGATTACGTAAAATATAAGAATGCTGCTTGAAAAAAAGTCACTCCGGTGTTTTTTCTGGAGACGGTAATATTATGGATATTTAGACAGAATGTGAACACGGGCACACAGCTAGATAGCAGTTGGTTGAATAACACACTGGGCAAAAAATGCCTACAGGGCAAATAATGCCTAAAAGGTCAACTTATACACTACTACAGCGATGGATACGGATTACGTAAAATTTATTATGGCTGCTTGAAAAAAGTCACTCCGGTGTTTTTTCTGGAGACGGTAATATTATGGATATTTAGACAGAATGTGAACACGGTCACACAGCTAGATAGCAGTTGGTTGAATAACACACTGGGCAAAAAATGCCTACAGGGCAAATAATGCCTACAAGGTCAACGTATACACAGCGGTGGATACGGATTACGTAAAATATAAGAATGCTGCTTGAAAAAAAGTCACTCCGGTGTTTTTTCTGGAGACGGTAATATTATGGATATTTAGACAGAATGTGAACACGGGCACACAGCTAGATAGCAGTTGGTTGAATAACACACTGGGCAAAAAATGCCTACAGGGCAAATAATGCCTACAAGGTCAACGTATACACAGCGGTGGATACGGATTACGTAAAATATAAGAATGCTGCTTGAAAAAAAGTCACTCCGGTGTTTTTTCTGGAGACGGTAATATTATGGATATTTAGACAGAATGTGAACACGGGCACACAGCTAGATAGCAGTTGGTTGAATAACACACTGGGCAAAAAATGCCTACAGGGCAAATAATGCCTAAAAGGTCAACTTATACACTACTACAGCGATGGATACGGATTACGTAAAATTTATTATGGCTGCTTGAAAAAAGTCACTCCGGTGTTTTTTCTGGAGACGGTAATATTATGGATATTTAGACAGAATGTGAACACGGTCACACAGCTAGATAGCAGTTGGTTGAATAACACACTGGGCAAAAAATGCCTACAGGGCAAATAATGCCTAAAAGGTCAACTTATACACTACTACAGCGGTAGTAAAATAAAAAAAAGTTAAATAAAAAAAGAATGAATATTAAAAAAAAAAAAATTAAAGTTGGTGCTGCTGAACTACTAGGAGCAGCAGATTAGCACACCAGTCCCACTCCCCAACACTGCTAGACTAATAGCACTGGGCTCTTATAGTAGTAGTAGTAGTAGTAGTAGTAAAACAAAAAAAAATAAATAAAAGCAGTCCTTACAAGGACTATTGCTATTGCAGCAGTCAGCAGATGAGATCAGAAGCAGGACAGCTGCCCACTGCAGCTACATACAGAGCACTGCAGTAGAAGGTAGATTACTAGCCAGCAAAGCTACCTAAGCTTAAATGTCCCTCAAACCCCTGCAGACTTCTGTCCCTCCAATAACAGAGCAGTATCAAAACGATTACTAGCCAGCAAACTTTCAACTGTCCCTGAAATCACTAACAGGCAGCAGCTCTCTCCCTACACTATCTCTTCAGCACACACAGGCAGAGTGAAAAAAAGCTGCAGGGCTTCGGTTTTTATAGGGAAGGGGAGTGGTCCAGGGGAGAGCTTCCTGATTGGCTGCCATGTACCTGCTGGTCTGGGGTGAGAGGGCAAAAAAAAGCGCCAACAATGGCGAACCCAAAATGGCGAACGTCGCGCGACGTTCGCGAACTTCCGGCGAGCGCGAACACCCGATGTTCGCGCGAACAAGTTCGCCGGCGAACAGTTCGCGCCATCTCTAATGAGTGGCCCCTGGGTTGAGATCATGCTAGGTGTGTAGAACATGGGATAGTAAGCAGTACCAAAATAAATACTCAACACACCGCTTTATTAGAGGAAAAGACCTGCTTTATTAACACTTCAGTAAATCTGTAACATATATAGAATCCCAGAAGCATTTATGTCTCAACCAGCCAGCCTGGTACCTTTGTTCTCAGGCCACCTTAACAATATTTAAAGCTTCTGCCCTGCCAAATATTACATAAATCTCTGGGGGATACAACATGTGCATCGCTTAGAAGTGCTGCCCCATCTTGCTGGCAGAGCGGCCAGGAGAGATACCCAGGGAGGAGAAATCAACTGCTGCGGAATGGATGGTCGCCCTGTCACCTTTTCTCAAGAAGAACAGAAGTGGAGCTTCAGTAAGTTATTTTTTAATAAAGGCTTTGCAATTTAATAGTTTAATTTGTGTTGGTGTTTATTTTTCGATGTATACTAACATTTTTTTAAAAAAAATTTTTTATGTCACTGGTCTTTAAATGGCTTGATAAAAGGCAATTTAAGGCCCGAAACATTGCTGTGACATTGCTGTGATGCCCAGAGATCTGCAATAAAGGCATTTTTATCTTGAGAAGATTGAGTGGTGCTGTTCTATTCTACAGTTGTCATATGGCCATCCTGCAAAATCTGTATGATAAGCATAATGCCTATATTTTATTATATTCCTGAAACATATGTCTGCTTGCCACCCTGCAGCCATGCACACATACATGCTTTGTATACTTGAACACAATAGGGGTCATTTATCAATGTGCTGAAGAGCTCAAAGTGCAAACAATTTGGTGCAGACTGCTATGTTTTTTTATACTTTGCACCTTATCCTACCATTAAAAATTGCTGTAGGCTTCTGTTATGGCAGGAGGTAAGGACATGCCTTTCACCAACCTGCTTTCATTGAGTTACAGTGAAACTGTTATAGTACTTTTATTCAATTTTATATTATTCTTTATTAATAGTTTCTGTAAATAACATTTTTGTAAATTTTTTTACATCAGAGTCATCTGCCACATTATTAATTATATGCATATTGGCCATCAAAATGTTCAGAGGGTCCCTGTTATATTTATGATGTCTTATCTTTGAGCCTAATGATAAACAGTAGATAAGAGGCTGTAAATGCAAGGTCTGTGTGAATTTTCAGAACTTCCACAAAATATTTGCCAGAATATGTACACGCAATATATGCTTTCTAGAGTAAACATACTGTTAGGGCTCTTATGAGCACTAAATACTGGCAGTGTTCTTTTTTGTAGCAGCCAAAGCATCGGGCATGATTATTTGTATGCACTATTTTCATTTTGGTGTCTCTACATGCCACACGATTTGGTAATACTATGCATATTGAACAGGATATTGTTCCGAAGGTTCCTGCCATTCATTCAAATGAAATGTGAAGACTGATAAATCTTTAGCCAATGAGACCAGCCATGAAGTAAAGCTTGTCCTTATACGCTAGTCCTAAGCTACTGTCATAGCATTTTACAGTACCTACCTACTACCTACTGTACTTGAGAGAGGTCATACAGGACTGAAATGTAGTGTTCGACACATTAAATAAATGTAATTGCTGCATAGTTCTACTTCCTGGCTCTCTTTAGTTTATCTAATGAAGTGTGAAAATTGGCTGGCACTGAAAGTGTTAAGCAGCAGATGTCCAAGCTATCTATAAACTAACTTCCCACCTGCACCTAAGCTTTCTGTGCTGCTGGAAAAATTATAAAGCTCATAAAAAGTCAATACAATGATATATTTAAAAACTGTTTCATTTCAGGTGTCAGTATCTCTTTAAGGTAGGTCTGTATACTTTGCTTTGCTAATATAATGGCACAAGATGGGCAGATGGTAATGCCATGTAAGTATGATATCATATCGTTTCACAGAGGTTAAAATAAAATTATTTTCAACGACCAGTAATGGAGGCTCAAACTAGCTGAACCATCTTACCTTGTGCATCTGCCATTATTTGTATATGTAATTGTAGGTACATGATATGTAATAATAATAATAATAATAATAATAATAAAATAGTTCAGTTGCAGCTCTGGACCTCTGTTCCAATGCTGGTAAGAAAGGGTATTGCAGCTAAGCAGGAGGTCATATAACTGATCACTAATGATGGGTGAATTTCTCCTGTTTCGCTTCGACAAAAATTTGGAGAATGTCCTGCAAAACAGCGAAAAATCCACGAAGCGCTAAATAATTTTTTTTCTGACGCTGGCGACAATTCCAACACCAGCGGGATTTTTATACGCATCAAAGTCAAAAGTTGCCTGGTGTCAGAGTTATTGACAGAATCAAAAATTTTTTGACAACTGCTAAAATTCGCTGGTGAATTTTCGCTGCAATTTCGCAAATTTATTAGCCGGCAGCAAAACGCGGAAATTTACCTAAAATTAATAAATCCGTTCATCACTGCTGGCCACATATTGGCCAGATTAAATTCCATGAGAAAACTTTATTCTGTTGTTTATTACATGAAAACATATGGATGAGATTTAATTTGACAAGAAAAAAAAAATGTCCTCCCAATTCAGTTCTAGTGTTTTCCCATTGACTTCAATCCGTTTTTATGTTCTAAACTTTGAGATAAGTTTTTTTCATTGAATTGCTTCTGGCTCTGTGGGAAAATTCTGGAATTGAATAAGGGGATACACTTCTCTATTCAAATTGAATCTGGCCCATTATATAGTATACCATAAACCTGTACAAAGTTTATGTGTCAGGTACTCACCGCAGGATCCGACGATCGGCGCTCTGCGACTCCAGCGTTGTGCGTTCCAGCATGCGTGTCAGTGACGTCACGATGGGGCGCCGCACGGATTCCAGAGAGCCAGGCGGCAGAGCGTGATGACGCAGGCGTCTCCATTTAAGTCTGCACAGAGGGGATTTCCAGTGCTCGGACATCGTGTTTCCTGGCTACTTTTGAGTAAGTTACTCTCTTATATATTTATTGAACTTGGTTTTTGACTTGCTTCTGCACCCTGACTATTCTACTGAATTAACCCTTGGAACCCTGCTTGGATTTGAACCTGTTGCCAACCCTGCTTGCTGTTTGACCATTCTCCGCATTAACCCCTGGAACTTTGCTCTGGACTTGAACCTTTGTTGCCGACCCTGCTATTGCCTGACTATCCCTCTGTGTTAACCCTTGATTCTTCGCTTGGACTGATTATAGTTGCCGACCTTGCTCGCCTTCTGACCACTCCGCTACGCTTATCCTTGATTCTTAAACTGTGATTTACTGTTGCCGACCCTGCCTGTCTGAAGCTTCCACTACCGTTAACCCTTGTTAACAAGCCTTGTGGGCTACTACTCTATCGTTTGGAACGCCTGCCTAATCTCTCCGCGCTGTGAAGTTCGTGATCAATCTTTAACCGTGGGCGGATATTCAACTGTCATTGATCTCCACGCCTGAGCCTGTGTTCATCTGACATCAAGGTGCCTCCTAGAACCTTCCCCCGCAACTACAGATCTTCGCTTCCTGTGGCGACCACCATTAATCCTGTGTTCCTTGTACCTTTTGCAGTCACGTTATCCAGCGCCGAAGTCACACTACAGATCGGTGTATCCAGCTAGATTACAGGCTCCCATACGTCATCCTCACTGGCCTCCCTCTGTACCTATTTGGGGGTAGAACTGGTGGGGGAGCTGTATGGGTTGTCTTCCTCAACGCCAGTGGTTCCACCTGGATCGGTAAGTCTAACATTATGTCTACTTGTACACAGGAACTTCTAAACTGGTGAATACAATAAAACTTTATTTGCAAGTTTTCTAAAGATACAGCATTCAGATAAAATATAATATGTTTTATCCTTGCAGTTAGAATGATATTTTCAGGTATATATATATATATATATATATATATATATATATATATATATATATATACATTCTCTCTCCCCCTCTCTCTCTCTATATATATATATATATATATATATATATATAGTTACAATGGTACTGTATATCCAAAAATTAGAACGATAAACCTGATTTTTTATTAAAGAAATGAAATAGAGCATCTGTATGCTTTCTTCAAAAATCCTTCTGTATATAGCAGATGGGCTTTAACTTATATTTTGTGTTCCAAAAGCCAAAATGCATATGGCTAGAGGTGACCCAAAACTGGTGCATATCATCATTAGATTTTTGGACTTCAGCCTTATAGAATGCTGCCAAGTATTTAATAGTTTTCTAAAGGATTCACTTGTGCCAGCCAGGCTATGCAAATACCCATTACGTTAATTTCCTTTTATGTGAAAATATGCTGCAGATTTTAACAGTTGAACTGAAGGGTTTACAAATGAATCAGTACACCTGGCTGAAATAAAATAGAAACAAAGTTGCACTCTGAGTATTTGGGAGAAATATTCAAATAAACCACCATGACTAGGTATTATATTTAAAGTAGCCATTTATGTAAATGCTTGAAAGGTATGCTAATTTGAGTTTGAGTTCTGTTGCTGCTTCTATGTCCCTACTGATCGACAAAATAACACATTTCAAATACATTTCAGTTTTGACATATTAAAGCATGTTGTTTTGAACTTTAATTATTGCAATTTCTTAAAATTATACCCACAAAAATATGAATATGGTGGAGAGTGATTGTTTTTCCTTACAATTTAATGCCCAACACGACTTTAGCTCCAAATAAATAATGAGATCAAGATACACTGGAAAGCAAAGTTCTTACTTTTCCAAAAATAGGCTGTGAAGTGAAAGACTTCTGGGCTATTGTGATGGATACTATTATGCGGGAATATTCCAGTGTTCAGCATTTTATATTCAGTTTTAATTTTGGGCAGAGACCTTCTGCTTTCATATACTGTAGGTCCAACCAAACCACTCCCAGAGCAGAATTTACAACAGCGGGCTGATTAAATTCTCATACTTGCCTACTCTGGTTAACCCTTTAGAGTTTGGGCAAAAACAGCAGGATACCAATCTGCCTATGGTTAATTAAAAAGGTTTGATATTTTCTTGCTACATCTGCCACCAAGTTTTCTATCAAGGTTAGGTCCATTTGTAGCATTGTATAACAATTAATGCATCCTCTGTATCCATGGTCACCAAACAAATCACATCTGCCCAGGGAGAGATTATTTTGCTTTCTAATCAGCACAGGAAGGCCTCCTCCTGTGACACATATGCCCTTTTAAGAAAAGACCTTCCCAGCACAGTTTCTCCTGTGGCCAGCATGGTGAGAAATTGAGGACTGACAAGAGTAAAACGAGCTGCTGCATACACTCAGACACAAAAAGCTTCAAGTAAAGACAAGTGGTTACCACTCCACCTTTACAAACCATCTTCGCCTACATTTCACCCATATTGGTTGATATTTTAAATTCCTTTGTGTAAATGGGTCACAAATTGTAAAGTACTGGGCAACTGCTTTGTTTTCTAGGAGGTGCACAATACTTGCCTATAAAGTATCCCTACATATACCCACCCTGGATACATTTTAAAAATCTGTTTACAAGAAACTCAATTTTATAAGTACAGTTTCTACAAATATGCTATATCTTCAAAATTTAAATTTTTGGGATCACAAACTATAACCAAATACCCTCGGTTTGCATCAGTCAAAAGCCTTCACAGCAGACAAACTCTGCATTGTATTTATTATATGGATGATGTAAAACTTTCACAGACACAAAAGGGTAATTTCCTGTGACCAATGCAAAAGTGAAAAAGCAAAAAGGTACAAGAGTACACCTCTTAATGGTCATTCAGAGAGCCCTTCTGCCCTGAACTTGCGCCAGATAAAAAATTCAGCACATGGTTAAAAGTGCAGCATTGGTGGGTACAGACCAGCTCCATCCTTAATAATTGCTTTATGATAGACTGCAATTACATTACAATTAAGTGTGGCTAATGTACAAGATGGGAAACAGATAGGGGGAAGGAGGGCGTCCCCTACTTGCCACTGCTTCCAACCACCCATGAATAATGCACTACTAAATAAGTTAATGCTGTATTCATGGGGAGTTTGCAGGTCTCTGGACTCCAAAATGGTGCCCATTCTTTGAAGCTGGAAGGTAAGGTTCAAAATGCTAGAAAACTATGCTTGGTGCCTGTTGGTGCACTTTGTATTCTGTTTTCTCATTTGTAAATGAACCCCAAAGATTGTCTGTGAGTTCCAAATATCCTATTAGTATATGATAACAGAAATATTTGGGAGTTCTCAGACCCATGTTAATTTAGTTGGAAGAGTCTGTGCAGAGCAGGTGCATTACAGTATATCTACAGGAGCATTTATGGCCCAAATGCCACATGAGGTGGTCAACCCTATGTTGCTCACAACTACACTTATCACTACCCTTAGCTATGTTTGAACTGAGTGAGGGCGGCCACATCACTATTGCAATCGAAAAAGCCATATTTCCAGTCAAAAAACATGCAAATTACACTAAGGGGCCTATTTACTAACATTTGGATTTCCTTTTTTTCTACAAATCGTATTTTTTTTTTATGAAATTGTGTTTCTCTAAAACCCTAAAAATTCAAGATTTATTAAGTGTAAAAACTACGAAAAACTCTAATACTAACTTTTGCAAGCAAAAGCAGTCAAGGTCCCATAAAGATAAATAGGAACTGCACTGATCCTGTTGGACTTTTAGAGGTTTTCAGATTTTTTTCACTATGTACTAATTATTTTACTAATTCACTAACTTTTAACTTATAACTTTTTTTCTGTTCATACTTTTTATATTCGGATCTTTTAAATAGCTTTCTTGGCATTCTTGATTTTTGAGTTTGATCCTGGTTTCAAAAAAGCTTAATAAATGGGCCTCCCCATTCCCAAGAAGGATTTTTTTGCTATCAATAAGAAAACACCAGTTTAGAGAAAGTCCATTTCATGAAACTTGTCAATAATTTAATCTAGAAACAGTTCAATGGCATACGTAAAAATGTATAAACTCTGTGCTGTCACACAACACAAATAAATGAGTAGGACTTCTTAATTAGATCTCAAAAGTGAAGTATTAGCATAATTTAAGATTAAATGGAAAAAATGTATTACTCTGTTTTAAATGATTATATAACTGTTATGTGTTTGCTCACTTACTTGATATGTCTTTTGGGACACTAGTCACTAGAGAACCACCATATTTTTTTACCTAGTGGTAAAACTAGGCACCACTTGTTATTAAATAAGTGACATCAAGTGATGCAAGATTAAAAATAATAGGACAAAAATAAATACTTAAATAAATATTGGAATTATATGAACATGCAATTTAAAATGTAGTTACTGCATCAGGCACAACATTACAAAAACAAAAGAAAATGTCTTCATTCATTCATGGATTTTCTAGTGATCCAACACAGTAGTTTGCTTTCATTATGGAAATATTGATCATATGCATCATTTTAACTATTCGTCCAGCTGTTTATTCATCCTAAATAGAGTTTGTGGATTTCTTTATGTGTTAAAATGCCTGATTGTATGGTAGAGCTGAGTTAAGTATGTCTCAGTTGGAGTGCTGCATTGTTTGACAGCTGGCAATAGAATTTTAAACACAACAGCTGTTACTCGTGAGCAAAATTACCTTCTCTACTTCATTCTTAAGTTTTTACATAAAGAATGCCAAGTATAACTGGATACATATGTGAAATGCTACAGTGCACACACCATTGAAAACCTTGTGGTTGGCTCTTGCCATTAAATATCCTTGATATGAATACTTTGCAATGTTTTGCATTAGAGTATTTTGCAAAGCGTATTTTACTGTTTCGTTTATTTTATCTTCATACTGGGCTAGACAATTGTGCAAGGAGTTTATAGGCTGATGATACTATTTGCATCAATACTCCAGCCTATCAGAGTCTTTTACTGTCACTGGGACTATTACTTAATTGTAAGAGCACAATATTAAAACAGAAAAGAAAAAGAAAGCTAAATGTGGAAAATAATTCACCAAGTATTCACCAAGTACCTTTAGTAGACCAGTTGTGAACTAGTGGGCTAACAATTCAGCAGCTGGTAAAAGATAAAGAGGTTATGGACATAGATATTGGGGTAGAGGATACATTTGATAGTTGAGGCTGGTGTTAAACTAATAACGAAAGAGGGGACAATTAACTATGTAAACCTGCTAGGTTATACACTAGCTAGTGACAGTGAGATGGGCTATTAAGGGCAGTACACCGCTTGTCACAAAAAATATGTTTTTTTAGTTATTCTTGAGCTAAAGAGGGAAACTAAAGTGACTCCATGTTTGGTCCTTGTGAGGTAGATAATTATATTTCCAGCGCAAAGATAATGCCCCTGAATAATGTACTCCTACTAACAAAAAAGTCACAACAAATGGTGAAGGTAGGGAAGTTTCATCAGAGAATAGCTCTTCTTTGGACTGTATTCCTGTGAGGTTCCTTTTGAGTACTGGATGTGAAAATTGTGCTGGTTAGGGCCTCTTGGCTTCATTTACATAATTTTTCAGCCTTTAGCTTGAGGACAAGAATTTTTAACAAAGTTCAAAATACAAAAGCATTCTATTCATTTTAAGGAAAAGAATTGCGTTGCATTCACTACATTTATATATCAGGTTGATGTAGTATGTTATTGTAAAGTTTGCAGAGGAAGGCACTGCGCCTCTGATGTAATGTGAACAAGTACCCTATCCATAAACAAATTTAAAATGGGGTGGTGCTCTGTTGCATGTTAAACAACAATTACATTTAAATATTAGAAAGAAAGAAACCAAAGATCCAACTAGTGCCACTAGTTGGATTTTTGGTTTGGTTTCTTTCTTACTAATATTTCAATTAATTGTATAGTTTGTCCTTTCAGCCTCTATTTCCCATACTTATCGTCACCACCATAACTCCATACCTATTATTTTTCATCTAATAATTATTTGAATTATTTATTTGACAGTGATATATTGATGGTTAAAGTGACAGTATATCCCTTTGTTCTACTTGAAAAGTACTTATATCTTCCTGATTCATGTGGGTAGAGGAAAAGATAGCTAATCAAATTTACAATGAACAGATATTTCCCTGCTTAATAAATTGTTGTATATCAGAAAACCAGAGACAAGCAAAACAAAGTGGGGAAGAGAGTAGGTTGTCTATTCAGAGCTCATTATATCTATTTAAGATAACCCACTTGATTACAGGGTGAGTGAGGAAAGTGAAAAACAAAACAATTATTCATTCATTATGAAGAGAATAAAGTACAATTGATATAGAATAAGATAAATAAAGTTATTTTTGAAAGGCTCAGAGCATTACATGTTTATACAAATGCATCATGGTGCAATGTTAATAAAATGATTTAGAGTGAGAAATAAAAAAGTGCTAATTCTATATCAATTGTACCACTGAGTCCTGTCTAATCCTAAATGACTTTAACTGGCCACAAGATTTGCAGTGGATTATGAATAGCACACATTTGGACACCATTTTTCCCCACCATGTAAAGTGCGGCATGAGGCCTGAATGTAGGTGTTTTATGCAATGACATGCTGAGGGATCAATGCTATTAACACATATCTAAAGCCGGTGTTAACTATAAGAACCTCTGTGATTAAGCACCCTGTGTGCAACATAGGAAGCAAAAGGAATAGCAAGCTCTTGTACAGAAGGTGCAAGCAAGGAGAGCCAGATTTACTATGGATAGGAATCAATCAATCTATAACTATTCTTTAATTGATGAAGGCAAATAACAAATCCAATCAAATTGGATTAATCATTCTCAGTCATCAGCTTGGAAAGAACATTCACATGTCTACTAGATCAACACTGATCATTACTGATATCAATCAAATCAAGTGGAAAAAAAAACTAAAAACAAACAACGATTACCCATAACCTTCTATGGAATTTGGCATCTCAGACCACTCATTATATTGGAGCCCAAGATAATTACTGACTGCTTGAAAATGTAGTCGGGCAAATTAGCCCAATGTTAGTAAATTGCCAAGTTATTAAAGGTTACGATGGAAAAAAAATTTAAGTGGTGGTGAAATTCAACTCAATGAACATTTATAACCTTCAGCATCAGGAGAGGATGACGTTAATAGCAACATACCATATTTCTAAGGGACGAGTTATGTGGAGCATGTGGACATCACCTTAAAGACCCAAACTTGTGCAACCTGAAGCACATGAATGCCAATTTACTACCTGCCTATTTTGTACCCAATTTTTTTTTTTGTGCACTCAGGTGAGCCATAATATGTTTCCAAAACATAACATAAATATGTACAATGAGGAAAATTATTCACACAGAGAAAAATTATCTGCTTTTGCCACTAACACCATTTAGTAAACACTGGGTATAGTCTATCCTTGTAATTGCCATAAATAGTTGTTATTTGCAATATTTTGCAAATTATATTTTGCATTTTTATTTTGAAATGGCAGATACACTAATCTTCGAAAATCACTTCATCCTTCCCCAATCCCTGATCAAAATGACTTTACCATTTCAGTCCTTAAATGTCACATAGCTGAAATATTTGGAAGATGTTAGATCCCAGCTATGCAACTTATAGTTGAAACATTTTGTATGACTGAAAAAGTTCTATGAAAGCTTTTTAAGGAATGGGCTGTGTTAAACCCAAGCATCTGAATAGTTCTCTTACAGGTCACAGATTCCATTCAGTCTTTCGGCATTGTTATTATGTAACAGAAATAGATGGGTCTAATTAATATTCTAGACATACCAAGGGAAACGTTCTTAAAGAAACCTTTCTTTGGTGGCTCCATTTTAAAGGCAACAAACAACTTTAAAATGGATTTCCATTAATAAAATATAAAAAAGAAATATTTGATTATTCACAAGTGCCTTTTTTTCTTAAAGGAGCTCTAACCTTCCTCCTAAGAAAGTTAAAGTTTGAATGGGGTGCTAGGGAAGACCTATAGCTGTGAAGAGGTTAAGAAGCAAAGGAAGTCTGGATGAATTTTGTAAATGAAAATCTGTGTTCATCAAAGGATTACATTCATTGTTTCTGCAGATGGCTCTGCAATTCAACGGTTTCAGAATTGACTGGTAATGACTGGTGTCTACCAACATTGTTAAGCCATTTTGCAAAGGTTCTGAGGAAGAAATACTGAGGCAGTGAAGCTGAAAGGAAGTAGCTGGATCTGCTATTATGATCTTCTTAGAGGAATCAGCAAGAGAAATATAAACCTTAAAACAGTGCAAATTAAACTACTTAAGATTGTCTTTTTAGATGGAATAATCGTGATTGTATGGCGTTCCCTTCCATTAATAGAAAGGTGATGTATGTGCATATAAAGCTGGTATTTGTAAGCAGGATTACCAATAGTACACTTTGTAGTGCAATACCCAAATGCATACATATTTTTAGTTTGCACAGGTCAGAAAGTGAGTAAACCTCTGGTGTAAGCAAAAAAAATCACTTCCTGTGCACCAATGCAGGCATTGTCTATAATAATATTAGAATATAGCTCTCTAGACACAAATTAGCGACCTCATAGTAACTATATTGACCAATCAGAATGCAGCATTTACTGGTTAGCTGTTTGAAAACATCGTAATTGCTGCTATGGGTTACTAGATGTGGTCAGAGGGTTTTCATTACATTACCCTGTATGTCTCTAGTCTAGTCATTCTGATCTGCAATCCCAGTCATCCACAAACTCATTTAATCTCATGTTTTTCCACCAAAATGTTTCCTCTGGTTTAAAATATTAATTTTCTGCCATATTTCCCTTCTGAACTATGATGAATCCCACTGGAATGCTGATTTTGCTTGTAAATTAACCTTCAGAGCTCACTTTTAGCTGAATTATTATGCAAGCTATATCATTCCAATTCCCAATAAGACCATAAAGTACAAATAAAAGAAAGAAATGTATACTCAAATTAATTACAGCAGTGGTAAACGGAGTTTCTTCTTTCTTGAATAAAACAAATAACAGCTGACATTGTGCTGAAGGTCACACCCAATCAGATCAAAGCTTGTCTTGTAAGGTTGAAAAGCAGCCTGAAATAAATGATTTTACTCCTCACACAAACGTAATACAGGAATCAAAAAGATAAACCAAATATGACCCATTTCTGTGGCGATTACATTCAGTTGGTTATGACTGTGAGCGGCAGCCTCCAGCTATTTGCTCCATGCTCATGCAAGTAATTAGCAGAATGTTTAATATAATATGGAAGCAATTAGGAGGCGATAACATGCAATTAAGATGTGTTTTTAGATTAGAGACTTTATAGAGCTCTTTTTCTTAAAAAGATAAAGTGCCTATCTCAAAATGTCAAACAGCAGTGATTTAATCTGAATTATTTTCAATTAATATGCATGTATTCTTGCACTGTGTTCACTGTTGTTATTGACATTGATAAATTAAGCTCATCTTGGCAGAATTTATCCTTGAGTTGTTGTATGTTTTTGAATGTCAGCTCTTTACTCCGATTTTTTTTTACAGTTCCCAAGCTGTGTATAATCTTCCATAATAACCATTTCTTCATCGCTGCAAGGATCCAGTAACACTAGAGAAAGATAAAAGCATTGTATTGTAATTATATTTAGCAGAAATAACTTAAAATTGTAGATGATTGTTTCTTGGGATTGGCAGTGGGAAGCACAGTTTAAGGTACAAGTACATAGGAACAACTGAACTAGTTAAAATGTAGTCCATGCAGGAAACCAACCCCCATATGTAATAAAAGGCACAAAGTTTGCCCAGGAGCAGTAACCCATAGCAACCAATAAGATGATTGCTTTTAAACATGTGACCAGGGAATTCTGCCTGCTGATTGGTTACTATATGTTACTGCCCCTGGGCAAACTTAGTGCCTTTAATTACATAAGCACCCTAATGCCTTCTTTTTGAAGATTTTTACTCACTACTTTTAGGGGGTTATTTACTAAAACTCAAATATATCTCATCTTTTTATTAAGACAACATTGAACAAACTCCTTCCATGATTTTATCTTTTTTTATCTTATTAATAAAATAACTCAAAAAAGTCGGGTCGGGAAAAGACTATAAAATAAAGCGAAAACTTGAATCATACAAGACTTTTAGCAGCTTGGCATATAATAAAACTCTAAAAGATAAAATTTTTGGGCCATGTGTGGGACATTTTTTGTACCATGGTGATCGGCCATTTAGTCGATCAGACAGGTTTGAAGATATCTGATGGCTAACGATAATATCTCTGCATGTACTGCCTATCTGACGATATCAATGGGTGACTGTCAGTACTATTTGTCAGACAAAACTTTTGTACGATTGCTATCTGTCAATTAATGGTCAGAACTAGTGATGGGCGAATTTATTAACCAGGTGCAAATTTGCGGCGAATTTGCATGATTCCCCGCCAGCGAATAAATTTGCGAAACGCCCGCAAAAATTAGACGAAAGAATTCGGCGGCATCAAAAAAAAATTCGCAAAAAAAGACGGACGCCGGCGTAAAAAAAATTGGCGCCGGTGTCAAAAACGGGCACCGGCATCAAAAACAAGATGCCGGCGCCATTTAGCGAAATTTCTCGCCGCTTCGCGAATATCGAATTTTCCCGCGAACCAAATTCGGCCATCACTAGTCAGAACATTATCTAATTTGTTATTTTTAGTACTTTATTCAATGTGAATGGTTAGTAGCAGGTTGGTCCATTGGAATGAACTATTGTCCATCGTACATGGGGACAAAATCTGCACGTCTATGGCCAGCTTTAGAAGGGCTGAGTTGGCAGTCTTTATTTGCCTGTGTATGAACAGCTTAAGGCAACATGTAAATGCAGTCCTCATGCAATTATTTACTCTATGTGCAACACTGATTAGAGTGTTTTGCTTAACACAGAGTCCGCAAAGAGTCCACAGAGCAATAATCCATAACAACTCAATAGATGCAGGTCTTTTACACCTAACTGGACAATCTGTGGATGGATTTTGTAGTTTTCATATAGTGCTATATATTTATATATATACAGATAGATATCATTTAAAAGAGCTTATTCTATGTTGTTTGGAATTCAGATGTCCCTCCAAGCAGTCAGCTCATTCTTTTTGTCGTTTTGTTTTGATTTGTGTGCTTATGCACATATTTCCCTTAGTATTCTTTAAATAGACATACATACAGTATAGGCACTTTATAAGACATGTAAAATATTCTTCAATCAAAAGAAAAATTCTGAGTTTTTATTCAACCACAGTGGATGTCCTCATTGGGGAGGTCACTATTGGTGTCCATAACTTTGTAACTAAAAATACCTGTTTTTGTGAATACATGCACTTGCACACATATTAGTTTACTTATGAGACAGGGGACCAGGGAATATGCATTGATTACCCCCCTTTTTTTCTGTATGTTTGTAGTAAATTTGGCCAGATCAGTAGCACCATTGTATTTTAATATATTTTTACTTAGCATTGAAGTGCTCCCGCAACCCTCCTTTTTGATAAATAACATAAAACTAATATTATTTTAGGTATTCCATTTGCTACTTTTAAAGATGCTTGTAAAGATGGTCATTTTCTTTTCTGACAAATGTACACTGAAAACTGATGTAATCTTGGATGGAATATCATTTAAGCCATAAACCTTTGTGCACCAAACTTGTGTTAAAGGCACTTTTTTAGTGTCAAAAACTCTTTTTTACTGTGTCAGATGCCTTTTAACATGCCTCTATCTAGGCCACATTGAAAACATGGCATAGATAAAGACATATTCAAGAGCTTTTGACACAAAAAAAGGCCGACCAAATTAGTGCTGAGTTAGACAAGCATATTACTTTTAAGGTTTAAAGGGATACTGTCATGGGGAAATTTTTTTTTTCAAAATGTATCAGTTAATAGCGCTGCTCCAGCAGAATGCTGCACTGGAATCCATTTCTCAAAAGAGCAAACAGATTTTTTTATATTCAACTTTGAAATCTGACATGGGGCTAGACATTTTGTCAATTTCCCAGCTGCCCCAAGTCATGTGACTTGAGCTCTGATAAACTTCAATCACTCTTTACTGCTGTACTGCAAGTTGGAGTGATATAACCCCCTCCCTCCCCCCCCCCCCCTCAGCAGCCAAACAAAAGAACAATGGGAAGGTAACCAGATAACAGCTCCCTAACACAAGATAACAGCTGCCTGGTAGATCTAAGAACAACACTCAATAGTAAAAGCCCATGTCCCACTGAGACACATTCAGTTACATTGAGAAGGAAAAACAGCAGCCTGTCAGAAAGCATTTCTCTCCTGAAGTGCAGGCACAAGTCACATGACCAGGGGCAGCTGGGAAATTGACAAAATGTCTAGCCCCATATCAGATTTCAAAATTGGATATAAAAAAATCTGTTTGCTCTTTTGAGAAATGGATTTCAGTGCAGAATTCTGCTGGAGTAGCACTATTAACTGATTGATGTGTTTTGAAAAAAAACATGTTTTCCGATGACAGTATCCCTTTAAGCTTCAAATATTGGACTAGGAGTGTTCTTTTCCAAGAGGTTGCAATAGTAAAACCATCTGTAAGCAGGAGAATCTCTGGGATGCTACCTCACATGAAACATGTTTACATTAGTAAATTAGTAAATAGGCCTGATCAAATGGTTGAACTACTGAAAAGAGACAACCCTAAGGCTAATGATACATAAACCGTTGAATCATTATTATTTGAAGTATGTCATCCATCTGGGCTGGTTTGTTACATACATTATTTTAAACAGTCACCGTAATTTGGTGGATGTTCCCAATTGGATTAAGTATATACTGTATATATTTTATAGTATCACATGGCATGTTACTGATTAAATTAAGGAATATTGGCTCTTGAACATAGTATTTGGGCTTGGATACTGGCTGAAAGAAAAGTAGTTGCAAATGGAACATTTTCTAATTAGTTGTTGTTAGTCGAATTAGTTTAGTCTTAAGTTTTCTAAGTTCGAATTGCTGAAACCCGAGGTACAAGGATTCATACTGTATATGAGCTCACGATTGTTAAAAAAGGTTATACTTTAGGGTCATTGAATAATATCTTATGATGAAGGGTGCACAAATTTTTAATAGGTTCAGTGCAAGAGGCTAGTACCCTCTGTTAATAAACAGAAGTGGGCAAATTGGAAAACAAATAGCTATTAGAGATTCCCACATTATATCCCACTGCGCAAAGAACTAGTTTATAAATTATAATCCAACAAGATATTTAAGGATATTTAAGGTATAGTTGTAATAGGAAACACAGCTTAATAGAAAGTTTGTGTCAATCAGAACTTGAAACCCATTATAATAGCAACAAAAAGGTTTCATGGGGCAAATAAAATTAGGTACTTTCAAATTTCAAAAATGTGTGTGCTGTTCAATAATCAAGGGAGTCAATAACCATCCAATGCAGAATATAATAAAGCTTTAGAAGCATGGCTGCATTTGAGGGGTGTTTTATATATATATATATATATATATATGTGTATATATATATATATATATATATATATATATATATATAAATAGAGAGAGAGAGAGAGAGAGAGAGAGAGAGAGAGAGCAAATGCAGGGATTGACAGCACTCCAAGGAAATACATCAAGTCAATAATTCAAATGAAAGTGGAGATTTATTGGTGATCCAACGTTTCGGCTCCGCACAGAAGCCTTCGTCAGGGAAAGAAAAGCAGTTCTCTGGCGAAGGCTTCTGTGCGGAGCCAATAAATCTCCACTTTCATTTGAATTATTGACTTGATGTATTTCCTTGGAGTGCTGTCAATCCCTGCATTTTGTCTACATACTTCTCAGACTAGCACCCAGGTTTCTGCATACTAATGGTTGTGCATTCCATTCTGTTTGATTATATATATATGTATGTTATCATACCCATTGCATGGCCCAAATTTCTGGGCCGCTTATAAAGTGGATAAATAAGAGCAGCAGTAACCTTAGGAACATTAAAAATAGATCAGTATCTAGGCACTTTCATACCCACAATTACAATCCATGTTGAAATTGATGGTGCAGTGCTACCGGGCAAGGTAACATTAAATAAAACCTGTTGCAGGCTGATATTGTTCAGATTAAAACATTGGACACACTGACAAGGGAATATTGATTCCTAGAGTATTCAGGGGTCTATTTAGCATACTGTGCAAAAAGTGGAGTGATGATGTGTATAGCAACCAATCAGATCTTTGCTTTTGTTTTCTAACTGTTGAAATCTAATTTCTAATTGGTTGCTCTGAGCAACATCACCGGTAATGTTTCACTCCACTTTTTACACAGCATGATAAATAGGCCCCTCAGTGTTTTGTATATCAATGGTAACTAGTTATATTTTCTTAATTCTTCCTAGATATTGAATATATCTCCTAAAATCTAGTAATTTGCATAAGATCAATGTTGAATAAATAATAGCTCTGTTTATGTAAGTTCATAGGGCAAGTAATTTGGTAGGCTAAAATCCAGGCAGCACAAGGCAAAATGAACTTCATGGGCTTTATGGGACTCCTATGGACTTCTATGGAGCAGTCATTCTTTGTCAGTTTCAGTAGAGGGTCATTGTTGATCACTTCCTGTTTGAGCACTAATAAAAGCCGACTCACA
This sequence comes from Xenopus petersii, assembly GCA_038501925.1. Taxonomy (NCBI): domain Eukaryota; kingdom Metazoa; phylum Chordata; class Amphibia; order Anura; family Pipidae; genus Xenopus; species Xenopus petersii. The sequence continues at coordinate 41,169,692 of CM076680.1, read as the reverse complement.
AGGGCTTTGTTTTACACTTGATAAAGAGCAGGTTTGAAATGCAGCGTGTGAATATAAAGCCAGCCCCAGCACATTTGCAGGGAATTCTGACTATGCTATTTCTCTCATAATACTTTGTTATTGTTAACTATACAACTGACACAAAAACCCTCATAATGCTTCTACTGCTGATGATCAGGCATTTTTTCTCTTTGTTGGTGGCTTTGTTTCAATTTTACATGCTCCTTTTTTGCCACAATAATGAGTAGCATCAGACTTAATCTAGCAAGTTTTTATGTTCTTCTCCTTGGTTTGTTGAGTATAAAGGGCATGTGCATTAACATTAGTTTAAACTCTAAATGCTGCAAAATACATACTATGTATATATGTCTCGTGGAAATCCTGTATGTGTATTTGTATGTGTTTAGAGGTAAACCTGTGCAAATGACTGCATCTTTTTCAAACCAAGCTAGCTATAAAATACCTTTCATCTTCCAGTGTAGAATAACAGCCAAATAAAAAAAAATCCTCACTGAAAACCTTAATTCTAGAAGAAAACCTCTTAATCATACAAAGAGCATTATTGCCGGAGATTAAACTGCTTGATGCTTTGTATTGTTCTTGGTGTAGTCAGGAGGGAATATTAATTGAGATGTGGCCTGTATTACAGTTCACTTTCCATAATGGTTAGCATGTTTCCTGGTGGTCTTGCCAACAGGAATAGAACAAATGAGTCCAATAAGACGGATCATTTTGAACCTCAGTGGTGAAGCTATTGTTCTGTTTTGTAAAAAGGTAATGCTTGGTTGATTTGCTTTATTTCTGTGCTGTTGTGATTTCTTCCCCGCGCACCCTAATCTCTGCCACTTCCTCTCTGACTCATCAGCAGCTGGACCAGTGGAGACCACAGGAATTGGCTTTTGGTGAAGTGTTCTAATGGTGCTATTACTCAAATTCAAATCTCAAGAACGTTGGCAAGGATCATGAGTCATAATGGGCTACTTTGCATTAGTGTCTCTCTCTGGGATTAACCAGAAAGAGTAGTTAAATGTGCTGTTATGATAATGCCGTATACAAATATGACCTCAGATTTTTTTTTTAGCACTGACCTTAAATTGTGTATGCTGGAAAAACATGACTTAAAATCCATAAACTTCATGTAATTGCATGTCCTGTATTCTTCTGTTTGGAACGGCATCTAGAAAGAGACTGGCAGACTAAAATGAAAAATCTCCATGTCCTTGCATTTTTTTAAGGAAGAAAGAGAAAATAGTTTTTTAATACAAAAGTACAAATTTAACATTTAAGATTAATTTTAAACCTTTCCAGCCTGGTTTTAAATAAGAGATATTGACACACTGATTTTAAAGCATTGCATATGTAATAATATACGAATATTATAATTATTATACGCCAACATAACATTAACATTACAGCAAACTCCGTTTTCCCAAATGAGGACACAGTGGCTCAGAGACTGTTTGGGAGGAGTGTCTTTTTATTTAAGAAAATAATAAGCCACCCTTTATGTCTGAAAATGTTTTTTATTAGTCTAACATCTACTAATAATTATCCCTTTGGGAATGCATCAGACACACTGATGAAGGCCTATATAGGAAGAAACCATTATTGCAAAATTACAACAAAAAAAGCTTGCAGACAGATAATATCATGTAAAATAGGTAGCAGCCAGCAAGATTTGCTGTTCAAGGAAAGGATGACATGACATTAGCAAGCAGAATAAATCACTCTTTAATATATGAAAGATAATTCCTTTGAACAAAAAGAGACTTACTTCTACCTAGACCAGAAGGTCTTTGAAATTATGTGTCTCCGTGGGGTGGCATTGTGGATTTTGTAAGCCCTGTGCATTTGCTGAGCCAGGCATTCATTCAAAATGATTTCTTTAGCATATACAAGTGTTTTTTCCCTCATTTTACTACCACAGAAGTAATTGTTGGGTCTGGGCATAGTGGCTCAAATTAATTTGATCCTCTTCGACCTTTGGTAAAGACATCTATCAAAATCCCAGCAACTCAGCCCAGTACTTGACAGATCCAAATCTGCAGACTACTATATATTTGAAAAAAAAAAAGAACAATAATTACTATCCTTACTGTATTTACTAAATGATAGTGCTGAATTGCTCATCAGTATGGTTCAGTGCCTAACAGGCATAAAGTAGACAGCCCATGAAGCCTCTCAATCATTTATGCACAAATTATTGTGAATGCAGTCATTTTATTTCCGCTAGGTGAAAATATGAGCCCTTATATTAGGTTAAAATTAGGTTATATTGTCCTGATAAACATCTTCTGCTATTTTAGTATATCCTGCAGTTTGAACTACAACAGGCAGCGTTTTATCATCATGGATAATAAAACTGCCAAATAGCTTTCACTATAACACTCACTATAAAATACAGTTCATACCATGAAATGCAAATAGCAATCCTATAAAATATTTAATAAGAAATAAGACTTGTTAAGCATATGGCCTAAAAGAACACCAGGAAGCAAGGACAACTCTGGGGTGATTGTAGTTAGTATAGTAACTATTACAATATTAATATAAACATAAGAAGAATATTTTGATATTTTATATTTCTACACACACATATAATATATATGTGTGTGTGTGTGTGTGTGTGTTAGTATATATATATATATATATATATATATATATAAAATTCAAGTGTATATACAGTATATGTGTGTGTATATATATATATCTATATATCTATATATATATATATATATATATATATATATATATATATATATATATTATTGGGCAGGCATTAATAAGTCTAGTTCATAACACTTTAGGGGTAATTACACACATACTGTACTTGTGTTCAAACTCACTCCTCCACTTCAATATGGTTGTCATGGTTTTCAATGCATCCACCATGCCTCTTCTGATGAATGGTGGCAACTGCACTATCAATGATGGGGAACTCCAGAACTACAGTTATGGGATACATTATACAGAAACTGTTATCCAGAAAGCTCCGAATTAAGGAAAGGCCATCTCCCATAGATTCAATTTAATCCAAATAATGCAAATTTTAAAAAATGATTTCCTTTTTCTCTGTAATAATAAAACAGTATCTTGTACTTGATCCCAACTCAAATATAATTAATCCTTAGTGGAAGCAAAATTAGACTATTGGGTTTAGTTAATGTTTACATTATTTTCTAGTAGATTACGAAATGAAGATCCAAATTCCAAAAGATCCATTATACAGAAAACCCCAGGTCCCAAACATTCTAGATGACAGGTCCCATAACTATACTACAATCTGGGAACTACTGGTAGCTCCAGGGTTCCGACAGTTTGTATCAATAAGCGTACCAGACATGTCCAGTTAAGGAGATTTGAATGCATATTCTGTAAGTGATGTAACCCCACACTGAAAATGATTGATGCAATTTGCACGCAGTTTGGGTGCATGGAATTTTTGTAAAAATGCTACATTAATGGGCCCATTTACTTAGTTGAGTGAAGGAATAGAGGAAAAATAGTTTGAATTTCGAAGTTTTTTTTAGCTATTTCGACCATCGGATTGGCTACTTCGACCTTTGACTTTGATTCGAACGATTCGAACTAAAAATCGTTCGACTATTCGACCATTCGATAGTCAAAGTACTGTCTCTTTAAAAAATACTTCGACCCAATTTTTCTGATCGAAGGATAATCCTTTGATCGATGGATTAAAATCCTTCGAATCGTTCGATTCGAAGGATGTAATCGTTTGATCGAACGATTATTCCTTCGATAGTTCGATCGAACTATTTGCGCTAAATCCTTCGACTTCGATATACGAAGGATTTCAATTCGGCATTCGAATATCGAGGTTTAATTAACCCTCGATATTCGACCCTAGGTAAATTTGCCCCTATGAGTAGAAAACATGCCAAAATTTACCCAAAAATCCTGGCGTTGCTAAAATGTGGAATTTGTATCTGATGTAAATTTATCACCCCAGGCAATTTTCTGAGTTGGAAAAAATAATCCCATCAGGTGAATTTAAAGGGAAACAACTGTAAATTTTAGATAAACTTCACTTCATAGAAATAAGAAACTTTCTTAATATAATTAGTTCAAAACTAAATATAGTACTTTGAAATAATCACCCCCCCTCTCAGCAATCTGTCTCTAAATGCTTCTGGAGATGGTTATTTTGAAAGTCAGTTAGCACCTTTTTTTTTAAAATCTAGCCCTTGGCCTGTTAACAATAAGTTGAGTGGGAAAAATGACAGGCACATACAGACTCAAAGATGATAAAATAGATAGCTGGCTTCTTGGGGGCAAGGGGACACTGTCAGGGCCCAAAGCTTTTACCAAGGTCAGGACCAAGAAGGAAGCAGTAGTACAGACAGGCTGTGTCTTGACAGGGTACAGACAGGGTTGTGTAGCTTGACATGCATCTTACTTCATTAATCCGCTGAAACCAGATTAGAAAGCTTCAGTTTTATTAACAAGCTTGTATAACTGCATAAAAGAAGAGAGGCATAAATGTAGGAGTAAGGCCTAGATGCCTGGGTGCAATGACTGATGCAGCAGTGCCATGAGGTGATTGCACATAAATAATGGTCTGTATTCATAAACCACGGTTGAATACACAAGGTTGGATGAGGTAGGATTACTGCGGATGGTGTTGTGTTAGCTGTGAACAGTAGAAAGATGGCAGCTAGACTGATCATTTCCTGGTGTTACACATGGTCACATGGTAAAGGTACATGAAGCAAAGAAAAACATTTTTTATAGCAATGCATATAAACCATTGACTAAACCACTAGGTGGTGCACACAAACGATGAAACAATACATAATATAACTTTATCTTTAATCTGACATTCACTCTAAACCAAAATCCTGATTACATTTAATTTTAGATGCCCTACTTATGGGTATACCAGGCACAGGTACGATTGAGGCTAAAATTTACATTAACCATCAGCTGGTAATACCATTTTGAGGGCTGATAGCTACCACCCTCGCCATACAAAAACCAGCATTGCATTTAGTCAGTTTCTGCGTTACAGATGGAATTGCTCTACACTTGAGGCTATCTTGTTGGTGTAGCTGAATTGGCCTATTTAAATGCACATGCCCTGGACAGGAATAGTCTTTTTTCAGAGACGAAGCATAACAAAAATAATGATAAATCATTAGTAATGAGCAGCTCAAAATCATAATCCAGGCAAAAGGTCAGGGCAGGCAGCAATTCATGGTAGTCAGAAACCAGCAGGAGGGTCAGGAATCAGCCAGAAAAGTAAGTAAAGGGCAGCCAGGAACTCACAGAATCAAGACATATATTTGGGGATTGAACCTGGCTTTGGTTAACATACACAACAATATGTGCGCTCTTTGCATTTCAGAGACAGACTTCTCCTCTAATTCATTGATTGCTTTTTGGTGATGATGTAGCTGGTTTGAGAAAGCCCTTGTCACGGCCGGCACCTGATACCAGAACAAATGCCAAGCACCCTGGTCTCGGCTCGGTTTCACCATAGTGTGACCACCGTTGGGCCCTCAGCTTACTTGGGTGCCACCTGGACTTAACGAGGGGTGCAAGGTGAGATGTTCTGGCTGGCAAAGGGGCACGGAGTCTTTAGGCCGAAGGTCAGACAGGCTGGATCGAGGCAGGCGGATATCAGAATAGTCAGGAAGGCAAAGGGTCAAAACCAGGTGATCAATCAGATGGGTTGAGGCAGAATCGGAGTCAAATAACAGGCAGAGGTCAAACCAGAACGTCAAACAGGAGGGTTAAGCAGAGTCAAGGTCGGTTTCAGGCAAGGGTCAGGTTCCAGAGATCAGAATAGTCAAACAGGCAGGCAAGGGTCAAAACAGATAATCAGGATCAGATTCACACAGAATAGCAACAGCTAAAGCACCAGGAACAAATCCTATCACGGGCAAAGACAAACTGAGGGAATGCCCCTTTAATAGTTTTGAATTTGGCGCCATTACGCGCTGACGTCATTAAATCTGGAAGTGCGCATGCGCGCGCACACTAGGAGAGAGCTGGTACAAGGGAAGGAACAACGCGGTGCGGCAGGCGTCCCTGCCGTCCCCCCACTAGACCACCAGGGTGAGACGTTACAGCCCTGTTTGGGTAAATTGTTTTGCCTTGTCCTGATGTTGAGTAAGGATGTAACCATTTATACAGTATATTCATGTTTTATTAAGGGGCCGATTCACTCAGCTCGAGTGAAGGGTTCGAATGAAAAATACTTCGAATTTCGAAGTATTTTTTGGGTACTTCGACCATCGAATTGGTTAAATTCGATCGAAGTCGAACGAAATCGAACGATTCGAAGTAAAAATCGTTCGACTATTCGACCATTCGATAGTCGAAGTACTTGCCCTTTAAAAAAAACTTCGACCCCCTACTTCGGCAGATAAAACCTACCGAAGTCAATGTTAGCCTATGGGGAAGGTCCCCATAGGCTTGCTAAGCTTTTTTTGATCGAAGGATTTTCCTTCGATCGTTTGATTAAAATCCTTCGAATCGTTCGATTCGAAGGATTTAATCGTTCGATCGAACGAAAAATCCTTCGATCGATCGATCGAATGTTTAGCGCTAAATCCTTCGACTTCGATATTCGAAGTCGAAGGATTTCAATTCGAGGGTCGAATTTCGAAGTATTTTTAACTTCGAAATTCGACCCTTAGTGAATCTGCCCCTAAGTGTTTTGAGGGAGTCTATTTATTACTTACATTATTCCCTGCCACAATAAGGGGCAGATTTACTAAGGTTCGAATAGTAAATTTGAATTGGAATTTTTGAGGTTTTTTTTTGGTCAAAACTCATATTTTCGAGTTTAAAACCACCAACTGGAATTCAAATCTGAGATTTATCATCCCCCGACCCTGGAAGTAACTCGAATTCTATCGGTCACCACCTGAAACCTGCGGGGTTTATGTAGAAGTCAATGGCAGAGGACTGCTCACCTATTTGATGACGATTCAAGTTTACTGCTCGGTAACATTAGTTTAAATTTTAGATGTTCGAGTTTTTTTCTTAAACAAGATACCATTCAAGTTTGAGGTCATTCAAGTTCATTCAAGGTAAAAAAAAAACGCTAACATTCGTCCTTTGATAAATGAGCCCCTAAGTCTGCACTCATGGGTTATATAATAAAGGCACATGTCTTGTGTAAGAGTATGATCATTTACACAGTATGCACATGTTTTATTTAGTGATTTGAGAGAGTTTATTCATTATTCACACTGGTCACTGCCACAGAAAGTCTCCACTCATGAGTTATGTAATAAAAAGGTTCAAAGTTTGCTACATGTTTAGCAACCAATCAGCAGGTAGAATTAACTGCCACCTGATGATTGCTTTCTATTAGTTACTGCACTTCCTAATTAGAATTAATGTTTGCACCTCAACACTCATCTGAACCTTTTTTTTACTCTGTAATCTTTGTCTGTTAAATTATTGTAAGACCCCTGTTCATTATAGATTAATGTAAAGCACTGTGTAACTTGCTGGTGTTATATAAATAAAATAGTATGATGATGATGACTGTACATACAGACACATGACTTGTAAGACAAGTCATGTGTCTGTATGTTGGGGGAGGATACCCACACAAGGATAAGTAGAACACACAAACTCCATTACATGTGCCTTAAGCCAAGGTCTGCGAACACTGTGGTACCTACTTCTTCCTCAATTGACTTAAATGACTAACTGTCATGAAAATTACTTTTACTATGATATTAGTCATTTATATAATAATAACGCACAGGTCTTAAAAAGTGAAAAAGTTATTTCTTAAAAAGAACTAACGTTTCTGCTAGCACTTTAGCCTTCATCACTTTCACTCATAGCAGCCTATTTTTCCCATATGGTATCCCAAACCCAGAACAAACCCCAAGGTCCCAGCCTTGGCTTCCGCTTCTGCCTATAACAGTCACCTTTCACTTCTGTAGGAGCCCTCCACTATTTGGATGCTACTATGTCTTAAAGTAATAGGACAAGGGAGAGAGTTCGGGCAGGCAAGGGAACCAAATGTTTGCTGAAAGAATGGGGAACAAGGAGTGTGGTCGAGGGACAGATCGAGTCAATACCAAACAGATAGGCAGTACAAAATCAGGGGTCAAGAATTTAATCGAGGTCACAGGCTGGGTCAAACCAACAGTATTGAAGAACAGAAACAGTATCCGAGAGAATGGTCAATAAACAGGCAAATGTCAGGACAGGCAGCAAATTAGGGATGGTCAGGAACAGACACGACAAACTAGAAATTGCACACAGGAACTATTGAAAATAGACTTGTGTTGGGCAATATGAATAGCAAGATGATGCCATTAAATATACAGTATGAATTCTGCACCAAGCATGATGATGTCAGACGTGATGCAAGTGATGCAAGCATGTTTCAAAAAACATATAGCGCTGTCTGGAGTGATAAATGATCATATTTTGGATATGTTTCTTAGGTGAAAGTGACATGATTTAAAAAATTACTGAGTATGAAGATTGACGGACATGGCAGAATCTAGGATAACCCCAAGGCACTGGGCCTGGAGAGACAGGTGATACTGGAATTGTTAACTATTATAGATACTTCTAGTATGTTACGGTGTTAGATGGGGGAAAGAGAACCATTTCTGTTTTAGAGAGTTTTAATTTAAGATAGCGTTGTGACATCCAATAGAGAAAGCAAACAGGCAGGAGGAGACTCGAGTTGAGAGCTCTGGGTTGAGATCAGGAGAGGAGAGATAAATCTGAGTATCATAAGCATAGAGATGGTATTGGAACCATATGATTTGATTACTTTGCCAAGGGAGGGAGTAATCCAGGAGAGAGCCTTGAGGAACCCCAACAGAGGTAGGGGAAAAGATGACACTCCATTGTAGGAGACACTGAAGGAACGATAAGTGAGGAAAGAAGAGGACAGGGCCATGTCACAAAGGCGAAGCAAATGTAGGGATTGGAGGAGGAGACGATGATCCACAGTGTCAAATGTAGCCTATGATTCACATTGTCAAATGCAGCCTAGGATGCAAAATGTCAAATGCAGCCTAGGATCCACAGTGTCAAATGCAGCCTAGGGCTCAAGAAGTATTAGAAGTGAGAAGAGGTTGTTGGCTTTTGCTATTAAAAGGTCATTAGTTGGGTGTTGTATGGGTGTTGCATGCAAATCTTTACTTGTTTTTTAACCCTTTCCCTGCCAGCCGTTTTGTCCTAGATGCGAACATCTACTGCCAAGCAGTTTTCAGATATTTTGCACTCTTTCACTTTAAGGGCCTTTCCTGGGGTGGTCTTTTAGTTAACCCAGGAAAACAATATATTGTTTTTTTCAGGACAACCTGAACTTTCACAATATGCAAGAATTTTGGTGTAATTCTACTTCTGTAAAAAAATATTGGATTCTAAGTGTCAAATAAAATGAAAAAAATCATGTTGCACGAAGAACAATCACATATATCAGAAACATCTTTCATTTTATGTATGAGAACACAGCCGATTTAGAAAGGTCTATGTCTCCTGAACGCGACAATACCAAATATATATAGTTTTATGGAGATTTCTCACTTGTATAGCTCAAAATCTACAAGCAGTACACAACCAAATTTCCAAAGCAACACTCCCCAAACGGCATACTTTTGATTTCAAGGCCAAACATTCCGCTAACAGTAGGTTTACCCTAGAAAACTACCCATTACTAGAAAGAACAGATTCTGGTGAATCAAAAATGGGTAGAAATATCTTTGTACTCCAAACCACCAAGTTGCAATTGTTTCCTAAAGTTATAATGTTTTATAGAAATTGGTGAATTTTTTGAAAAATTACCTCAAAGCTTCCACTCTACAGCAACATATCTCCCACACATCATTAGGTATCAATGTAAAACACCCCAAATATAAAATCCTGGGTCCACTGAACAGTTTGATGCCCAATATGAATAGATGTACCCAAGCACGTGGCATAGGAGGCCCCAAAAGGAAGACCCCCCGTTTGTTCTGTCATTTCAGATACTGCAAAATCAACACATTTACATCGTTTTGGGGGGCGGCAAAGGTAGAAAAAAGTACGTTCACCCCAAAAAACCATATATTTTCGGAAAGTACACATTCCCCTGAATCCAAATTGGGTATGCATGTCTTGCTACACCAAAGTACCAAGCGGCAAACCATTCCTAAATTTGGTGATTTTGGCGACATTTCCAAAAATCACCTAAAAATTTCTAACCTGCAGCATTGTATTTCCCACATACTTTTAGGTATCAAGAGAAATCACCCCAAATATGAAAGCCTAGGGTCCTCTGAACAGTTTGATGCCCAATATATATAGGTGTACCCAAGCACGTGGCATATAGGGGCCCCAAAAGGAAGACTCCCATATGGTCTGTCATTTGAGGTACTGCAAAATCAACACATTTACATCGTTTTGGGGGGGGGCAAAAGTAGAAAACAGTAAGTTCACCCCAGAAAACCATATATTTTCGGAAAGTACACATTCCCACAAATCCAAATTGGGTATGCATGTCTTTCTACGCCAAAGTACCAAGCCGCAAATCATTCCTAAATTTGGTGATTTAAGTGACATTTCCAAAAATCACCTCAAAATATCTACCCTGCAGCATCGTATTACCCACATACTTTTAGGTATCAAGAGAAATCACCCCAAATATGAAAGCCTAGGGTCCTCTGAACAGTTTGATGCCCGATATGTATAGGTGTACCCAAGCACGTGGCATACAGGGGCCCCAAAAGGAAGACCCCCATATAGTCTGTCATTTCAGGTACTGCAAAATCAACACATTTACGTCGTTTTGGGGGGGCAAAAGTAGAAAACAGTAAGTTCACCCCAGAAAACCATATATTTTCGGAAAGTACACATTCCAACGAATCCAAATTGGGTATGCATGTCTTTCTACGCCAAAGTACCAAGCCGCAAATCATTCCTAAATTTGGTGATTTAGGTGACATTTCCAAAAATCACCTCAAAATATCTACCCTGCAGCATCGTATTACCCACATACTTTTAGGTATCAAGACAAATCACCCCAAATATGAAAGCCTAGGGTCCTCTGAACAGTTTGATGCCCAATATGTATAGGTGTACCCAAGCATGTGGCATATAGGGGCCCTAAAAGGAAGACCCCCATATAGTCTGACATTTCAGGTACTGCAAAATCAACACATTTACATTGTTTTGGGGGGGCAAAAGTAGAAAACAGTAAGTTCACCCCAGAAAACCATATATTTTCGGAAAGTACACATTCCCACGAATTCAAATTGGGTATGCATGTCTTTCTACACCAAAGTACCAAGCCGGCAATCATTCCTAAATTTGGTGATTTTGGTGACATTTCCAAAAATCACCTCAAAATATCTACCCTGCAGCATCGTATTACCCACATACTTTTAGGTATCAAGAGAAATCACCCCAAATATGACAGCCTAGGGTCCTCTGAACAGTTTGATGCCCGATATGTATAGGTGTACCCAAGCACGTGGCATACAGGGGCCCCAAAAGGAAGACCCCCATATAGTCTTTCATTTCAGGTACTGCAAAATCAACATATTTACATTGTTTTGGGGGGGGGGCAAAAGTAGAAAACAGTAAGTTCACCCCAGAAAACCATATATTTTTGGAAAGTACACATTCCAACGAATCCAAATTGGGTATGCATGTCTTTCTACGCCAAAGTACCCAGCCGCAAATCATTCCTAAATTTGGTGATTTAGGTGACATTTCCAAAAATCACCTCAAAATATCTACCCTGCAGCATCGTATTACCCACATACTTTTAGGTATCAAGACAAATCACCCCAAATATGAAAGCCTATGGTCCTCTGAACAGTTTGATGCCCAATATGTATAGGTGTACCCAAGCATGTGGCATATAGGGGCCCTAAAAGGAAGACCCCCATATAGTCTGTCATTTCAGGTACTGCAAAATCAACACATTTACATTGTTTTGGGGGGGCAAAAGTAGAAAACAGTAAGTTCACCCCAGAAAACCATATATTTTCGGAAAGTACACATTCCCACGAATTCAAATTGGGTATGCATGTCTTTCTACGCCAAAGTACCAAGCCGCAAATCATTCCTAAATTTGGTGATTTTGGTGACATTTCCAAAAATCACCTCATAATATCTACCCTGCAGCATCGTATTACCCACATACTTTTAGGTATCAAGAGAAATCACCCCAAATATGAAAGCCTAGGGTCCTCTGAACAGTTTGATGCCCGATATGTATAGGTGTACCCAAGCACGTGGCATACAGGGGCCCCAAAAGGAAGACCCCCATATAGTCTTTCATTTCAGGTACTGCAAAATCAACACATTTACATCGTTTTGGGGGGGGCAAAAGTAGACAAAAGTAAGTTCACCCCAGAAAACCATATATTTTCGGAAAGTACACATTCCAACGAATCCAAATTGGGTATGCATGTCTTTCTACGCCAAAGTACCAAGCCGCAAATCATTCCTAAATTTGGTGATTTAGGTGACATTATCAAAAATCACCTCAAAATATCTACCCTGCAGCATCGTATTACCCACATACTTTTAGGTATCAAGACAAATCACCCCAAATATGAAAGCCTAGGGTCCTCTGAACAGTTTGATGCCCAATATGTATAGGTGTACCCAAGCATGTGGCATATAGGGGCCCTAAAAGGAAGACCCCCATATAGTCTGACATTTCAGGTACTGCAAAATCAACACATTTACATTGTTTTGGGGGGGCAAAAGTAGAAAACTGTAAGTTCACCCCAGCAAACCATATATTTGCGGAAAGTACACATTCCCACGAATTCAAATTGGGTATGCATGTCTTTCTACGCCAAAGTACCAAGCCGCAAATCATTCCTAAATTTGGTGATTTAGGTGACATTTCCAAAAATCACCTCAAAATATCTACCCTGCAGCATCGTATTACCCACATACTTTTAGGTATCAAGACAAATCACCCCAAATATGAAAGCCTAGGGTCCTCTGAACAGTTTGATGCCCAATGTGTATAGGTGTACCCAAGCACGTGGCATACAGGGGCCCTAAAAGGAAGACCCCTATATAGTCTGACATTTCAGGTACTGCAAAATCAACACATTTACATTGTTTTGGGGGGGCAAAAGTAGAAAACAGTAAGTTCACCCCAGAAAACCATATATTTTCGGAAAGTACACATTCCAACTAATTCAAATTGGGTATGCATGTCTTTCTACGCCAAAGTACCAAGCCGCAAATCATTCCTAAATTTGGTGATTTTGCTGACATTTCCAAAAATCACCTCAAAATTTCTACCTTGCAGCATCGTATTACCCACATACTTTTAGGTATCAAGAGAAATCACCCCGAATATGAAAGCATGGGGTCCTCTGAATAGTTTGATGCCCAATATATATAGGTGTACCCAAGCACGTGGCATACAGGGGCCCCAAAAGGAAGACCCCCATATAGTCTGTCATTTCAGGTACTGCAAAATCAACACATTTACATCGTTTTGGGGGGGCAAAAGTAGACAAAAGTAAGTTCACCCCAGAAAACCATATATTTTCGGAAAGTACACATTCCAACGAATCCAAACTGGGTATGCATGTCTTTCTACGCCAAAGTACCAAGCCGCAAATCATTCCTAAATTTGGTGATTTAGGTGACATTATCAAAAATCACCTCAAAATATCTACCCTGCAGCATCGTATTACCCACATACTTTTAGGTATCAAGAGAAATCACCCCAAATATGAAAGCCTAGGGTCCTCTGAACAGTTTGATGCCCAATATGTATAGGTGTACCCAAGCACGCGGCATACAGGGGCCCCAAAAGGAAGACCCCCATATGGTCTGTCATTCCAGATACTGCAAAATCAACACATTTACATTGTTTTGGGGGGGGGCAAAAGTAGAAAAAAGTAGGTTCACCCCAGAAAACCATATATTTTCAGAAATTACACATTCCCATGAATCTAAATTGGGTATGCATGTCTTTGTACTCCAAAGTACCAAGCCGCAAACCATTCCTAAATTTGGTGATTTTGGTGACATTTCCAAAAATCACCTCAAAATTTCTACCCTGCAGCATCGTATTACACACATACTTTTAGGTATCAAGAGAAATCACCCCAAATATGAAAGCCTAGGGTCCTCTGACCAGTTTGATGCCCAATACGTATAGGTGTACCCAAGCACGTGGCATACAGGGGCCCCAAAAGGAAGACCCCCATATGGTCTGTCATTTCAGGTACAGCTAAATCAACACATTTACATTGTTTTGAGGGGGGCAAATGTAGAAAAAAGTAAGTTCACCCCACAAAACCATATATTTTCGGAAAGTACACATTACCATGAATCTAAATTGGGTATGCATGTCTTTGTACTCCAAAGTACCAAGCCGCAAACCATTCCTAAATTTGGTGATTTTGGTGACATTTCCAAAAATCACCTCAAAATTTCTACCCTGCAGCATCGTATTACACACATACTTTTAGGTATCAAGAGAAATCACCCCAAATATGAAAGCCTAGGGTTCTCTGAACAGTTTGATGCCCAATATGTATAGGTGTACCCAAGCACGCGGCATACAGGGGCCCCAAAAGGAAGACCCCCATATGGTCTGTCATTCCAGATACTGCAAAATCAACACATTTACATTGTTTTGGGGGGGGGGCAAAAGTAGAAAAAAGTAGGTTCACCCCAGAAAACCATATATTTTCAGAAATTACACATTCCCATGAATTTAAATTGGGTATGCATGTCTTTGTACTCCAAAGTACCAAGCCGCAAACCATTCCTAAATTTGGTGATTTTGGTGACATTTCCAAAAATCACCTCAAAATTTCTACCCTGCAGCATCGTATTACACACATACTTTTAGGTATCAAGAGAAATCACCCCAAATATGAAAGCCTAGGGTCCTCTGACCAGTTTGATGCCTAATACGTATAGGTGTACCCAAGCATGTGGCATACAGGGGCCCCAAAAGGAAGACCCCCATATGGTCTGTCATTTCAGGTACAGCTAAATCAACACATTTACATTGTTTTGGGGGGGTCAAAAGTAGAAAAAAGTAAGTTCACCCCAGAAAACCATATATTTTCGGAAAGTACACATTCTCACAAATCTAAATTGGGTATGCATATCTTTGTACTCCAAAGTACCAAGCCGCAAACCATTCCTAAATTTGGTGATTTTGGTGACATTTCCAAAAATCACCTCAAAATTTCTAACCTGCAGCATCATATAACCCACATACTTTTAGGTATCAAGAGAAATCACCCCAAATATGAAAGCCTAGGGTCCTCTGAACAGTTTGGTGTCCAATATGTATAGGTGTACCCAAGCATGTGGCATATAGGGGCCCTAAAAGGAAGACCCCCATATAGTCTGACATTTCAGGTACTGCAAAATCAACACATTTACATTGTTTTGGGGGGGCAAAAGTAGAAAACTGTAAGTTCACCCCAGAAAACCATATATTTTCGGAAAGTACACATTCCCACGAATTCAAATTGGGTATGCATGTCTTTCTACGCCAAAGTACCAAGCCGCAAATCATTCCTAAATTTGGTGATTTAGGTGACATTTCCAAAAATCACCTCAAAATATCTACCCTGCAGCATCGCATTACCCACATACTTTTAGGTATCAAGACAAATCACCCCAAATATGAAAGCCTAGGGTCCTCTGAACAGTTTGATGCCCAATGTGTATAGGTGTACCCAAGCACGTGGCATACAGGGGCCCTAAAAGGAAGACCCCCATATAGTCTGACATTTCAGGTACTGCAAAATCAACACATTTACATTGTTTTGGGGGGGCAAAAGTAGAAAACAGTAAGTTCACCCCAGAAAACCATATATTTTCGGAAAGTACACATTCCAACTAATTCAAATTGGGTATGCATGTCTTTCTACGCCAAAGTACCAAGCCGCAAATCATTCCTAAATTTGGTGATTTTGCTGACATTTCCAAAAATCACCTCAAAATTTCTACCTTGCAGCATCGTATTACCCACATACTTTTAGGTATCAAGAGAAATCACCCCGAATATGAAAGCATGGGGTCCTCTGAATAGTTTGATGCCCAATATATATAGGTGTACCCAAGCACGTGGCATACAGGGGCCCCAAAAGGAAGACCCCCATATAGTCTGTCATTTCAGGTACTGCAAAATCAACACATTTACATCGTTTTGGGGGGGGCAAAAGTAGACAAAAGTAAGTTCACCCCAGAAAACCATATATTTTCGGAAAGTACACATTCCAACGAATCCAAATTGGGTATGCATGTCTTTCTACGCCAAAGTACCAAGCCGCAAATCATTCCTAAATTTGGTGATTTAGGTGACATTATCAAAAATCACCTCAAAATATCTACCCTGCAGCATCGTATTACCCACATACTTTTAGGTATCAAGAGAAATCACCCCAAATATGAAAGCCTAGGGTCCTCTGAACAGTTTGATGCCCAATATGTATAGGTGTACCCAAGCACGCGGCATACAGGGGCCCCAAAAGGAAGACCCCCATATGGTCTGTCATTCCAGATACTGCAAAATCAACACATTTACATTGTTTTGGGGGGGGCAAAAGTAGAAAAAAGTAGGTTCACCCCAGAAAACCATATATTTTCAGAAATTACACATTCCCATGAATCTAAATTGGGTATGCATGTCTTTGTACTCCAAAGTACCAAGCCGCAAACCATTCCTAAATTTGGTGATTTTGGTGACATTTCCAAAAATCACCTCAAAATTTCTACCCTGCAGCATCGTATTACACACATACTTTTAGGTATCAAGAGAAATCACCCCAAATATGAAAGCCTAGGGTCCTCTGACCAGTTTGATGCCCAATACGTATAGGTGTACCCAAGCACGTGGCATACAGGGGCCCAAAAAAGGAAGACCCCCATATGGTCTGTCATTTCAGGTACAGCTAAATCAACACATTTACATTGTTTTGAGGGGGGCAAATGTAGAAAAAAGTAAGTTCACCCCACAAAACCATATATTTTCGGAAAGTACACATTACCATGAATCTAAATTGGGTATGCATGTCTTTGTACTCCAAAGTACCAAGCCGCAAACCATTCCTAAATTTGGTGATTTTGGTGACATTTCCAAAAATCACCTCAAAATTTCTACCCTGCAGCATCGTATTACACACATACTTTTAGGTATCAAGAGAAATCACCCCAAATATGAAAGCCTAGGGTTCTCTGAACAGTTTGATGCCCAATATGTATAGGTGTACCCAAGCACACGGCATACAGGGGCCCCAAAAGGAAGACCCCCATATGGTCTGTCATTCCAGATACTGCAAAATCAACACATTTACATTGTTTTGGGGGGGGGCAAAAGTAGAAAAAAGTAGGTTCACCCCAGAAAACCATATATTTTCAGAAATTACACATTCCCATGAATTTAAATTGGGTATGCATGTCTTTGTACTCCAAAGTACCAAACCGCAAACCATTCCTAAATTTGGTGATTTTGGTGACATTTCCATAAATCACCTCAAAATTTCTACCCTGCAGCATCGTATTACACACATACTTTTAGGTATCAAGAGAAATCACCCCAAATATGAAAGCCTAGGGTCCTCTGACCAGTTTGATGCCCAATACGTATAGGTGTACCCAAGCATGTGGCATACAGGGGCCCCAAAAGGAAGACCCCCATATGGTCTGTCATTTCAGGTACAGCTAAATCAACACATTTACATTGTTTTGGGGGGGTCAAAAGTAGAAAAAAGTAAGTTCACCCCAGAAAACCATATATTTTCGGAAAGTACACATTCTCACAAATCTAAATTGGGTATGCATATCTTTGTACTCCAAAGTACCAAGCCGCAAACCATTCCTAAATTTGGTGATTTTGGTGACATTTCCAAAAATCACCTCAAAATTTCTAACCTGCAGCATCATATAACCCACATACTTTTAGGTATCAAGAGAAATCACCCCAAATATGAAAGCCTAGGGTCCTCTGAACAGTTTGGTGTCCAATATGTATAGGTGTACACAAGCACGTGGCATACAGGGGCCCCAAAAGGAAGACCCCCATATGGTCTGTCATTTCAGGTACAGCTAAATCAACACATTTACATTGTTTTGGGGGGGTCAAAAGTAGAAAAAAGTAAGTTCACCCCAGAAAACCATATATTTTCGGAAAGTACACATTCTCACAAATCTAAATTGGGTATGCATATCTTTGTACTCCAAAGTACCAAGCCGCAAACCATTCCTAAATTTGGTGATTTTGGTGACATTTCCAAAAATCACCTCAAAATTTCTAACCTGCAGCATCATATAACCCACATACTTTTAGGTATCAAGAGAAATCACCCCAAATATGAAAGCCTAGGGTCCTCTGAACAGTTTGGTGTCCAATATGTATAGGTGTACCCAAGCATGTGGCATATAGGGGCCCTAAAAGGAAGACCCCCATATAGTCTGACATTTCAGGTACTGCAAAATCAACACATTTACATTGTTTTGGGGGGGCAAAAGTAGAAAACTGTAAGTTCACCCCAGAAAACCATATATTTTCGGAAAGTACACATTCCCACGAATTCAAATTGGGTATGCATGTCTTTCTACGCCAAAGTACCAAGCCGCAAATCATTCCTAAATTTGGTGATTTAGGTGACATTTCCAAAAATCACCTCAAAATATCTACCCTGCAGCATCGTATTACCCACATACTTTTAGGTATCAAGACAAATCACCCCAAATATGAAAGCCTAGGGTCCTCTGAACAGTTTGATGCCCAATGTGTATAGGTGTACCCAAGCACGTGGCATACAGGGGCCCTAAAAGGAAGACCCCCATATAGTCTGACATTTCAGGTACTGCAAAATCAACACATTTACATTGTTTTGGGGGGGCAAAAGTAGAAAACAGTAAGTTCACCCCAGAAAACCATATATTTTCGGAAAGTACACATTCCAACTAATTCAAATTGGGTATGCATGTCTTTCTACGCCAAAGTACCAAGCCGCAAATCATTCCTAAATTTGGTGATTTTGCTGACATTTCCAAAAATCACCTCAAAATTTCTACCTTGCAGCATCGTATTACCCACATACTTTTAGGTATCAAGAGAAATCACCCCGAATATGAAAGCATGGGGTCCTCTGAATAGTTTGATGCCCAATATATATAGGTGTACCCAAGCACGTGGCATACAGGGGCCCCAAAAGGAAGACCCCCATATAGTCTGTCATTTCAGGTACTGCAAAATCAACACATTTACATCGTTTTGGGGGGGGCAAAAGTAGACAAAAGTAAGTTCACCCCAGAAAACCATATATTTTCGGAAAGTACACATTCCAACGAATCCAAATTGGGTATGCATGTCTTTCTACGCCAAAGTACCAAGCCGCAAATCATTCCTAAATTTGGTGATTTAGGTGACATTATCAAAAATCACCTCAAAATATCTACCCTGCAGCATCGTATTACCCACATACTTTTAGGTATCAAGAGAAATCACCCCAAATATGAAAGCCTAGGGTCCTCTGAACAGTTTGATGCCCAATATGTATAGGTGTACCCAAGCACGCGGCATACAGGGGCCCCAAAAGGAAGACCCCCATATGGTCTGTCATTCCAGATACTGCAAAATCAACACATTTACATTGTTTTGGGGGGGGCAAAAGTAGAAAAAAGTAGGTTCACCCCAGAAAACCATATATTTTCAGAAATTACACATTCCCATGAATCTAAATTGGGTATGCATGTCTTTGTACTCCAAAGTACCAAGCCGCAAACCATTCCTAAATTTGGTGATTTTGGTGACATTTCCAAAAATCACCTCAAAATTTCTACCCT
Organism: Xenopus petersii; assembly: GCA_038501925.1. NCBI lineage: Eukaryota > Metazoa > Chordata > Amphibia > Anura > Pipidae > Xenopus > Xenopus petersii. The sequence goes on along the minus strand of CM076680.1, from coordinate 41,149,895 downwards.
GCAGCATCGTATTACACACATACTTTTAGGTATCAAGAGAAATCACCCCAAATATGAAAGCCTAGGGTCCTCTGACCAGTTTGATGCCCAATACGTATAGGTGTACCCAAGCACGTGGCATACAGGGGCCCCAAAAGGAAGACCCCCATATGGTCTGTCATTTCAGGTACAGCTAAATCAACACATTTACATTGTTTTGAGGGGGGCAAATGTAGAAAAAAGTAAGTTCACCCCACAAAACCATATATTTTCGGAAAGTACACATTACCATGAATCTAAATTGGGTATGCATGTCTTTGTACTCCAAAGTACCAAGCCGCAAACCATTCCTAAATTTGGTGATTTTGGTGACATTTCCAAAAATCACCTCAAAATTTCTACCCTGCAGCATCGTATTACACACATACTTTTAGGTATCAAGAGAAATCACCCCAAATATGAAAGCCTAGGGTTCTCTGAACAGTTTGATGCCCAATATGTATAGGTGTACCCAAGCACGCGGCATACAGGGGCCCCAAAAGGAAGACCCCCATATGGTCTGTCATTCCAGATACTGCAAAATCAACACATTTACATTGTTTTGGGGGGGGGGCAAAAGTAGAAAAAAGTAGGTTCACCCCAGAAAACCATATATTTTCAGAAATTACACATTCCCATGAATTTAAATTGGGTATGCATGTCTTTGTACTCCAAAGTACCAAGCCGCAAACCATTCCTAAATTTGGTGATTTTGGTGACATTTCCATAAATCACCTCAAAATTTCTACCCTGCAGCATCGTATTACACACATACTTTTAGGTATCAAGAGAAATCACCCCAAATATGAAAGCCTAGGGTCCTCTGACCAGTTTGATGCCTAATACGTATAGGTGTACCCAAGCATGTGGCATACAGGGGCCCCAAAAGGAAGACCCCCATATGGTCTGTCATTTCAGGTACAGCTAAATCAACACATTTACATTGTTTTGGGGGGGTCAAAAGTAGAAAAAAGTAAGTTCACCCCAGAAAACCATATATTTTCGGAAAGTACACATTCTCACAAATCTAAATTGGGTATGCATATCTTTGTACTCCAAAGTACCAAGCCGCAAACCATTCCTAAATTTGGTGATTTTGGTGACATTTCCAAAAATCACCTCAAAATTTCTAACCTGCAGCATCATATAACCCACATACTTTTAGGTATCAAGAGAAATCACCCCAAATATGAAAGCCTAGGGTCCTCTGAACAGTTTGGTGTCCAATATGTATAGGTGTACACAAGCACGTGGCATACAGGGGCCCCAAAAGGAAGACCCCCATATGGTCTGTCATTTCAGGTACTGCAAAATCAACACATTTATATTGTTTCGGGGGGCCCAAAGTAGAAAAAAGTAGGTTCATCCCAGAAAACCATATATTTTCGGAAAGTACACATTCCCACGAATCTAAATTGGGTATGCATATCTTTGTACTCCAAAGTACCAAGCCGCAAACCATTCCTAAATTTGGTGATTTAGGTGACATTTCCAAAAATCACCTCAAAATTTCTACCTTGCAGCATCGTATTACCCACATACTTTTAGGTATCAAGAGAAATCACCCCGAATATGAAAGCATGGGGTCCTCTGAATAGTTTGATGCCCAATATATATAGGTGTACCCAAGCACGTGGCATACAGGGGCCCCAAAACGAAGACCCCCCATATGGTCTGTCATTTCAGGTACCGCAAAAGCTACCCATTTACATCATTTTGAGAGGGGCAAAGTTAGAAAAGAGTAATTTCACCCCAGAACACCATATATTTTTCGGAAAGTACACATTCCCCCGAATACAAATTGGGTATGCACGTCTTTGTACTCCAAAGTACCATACTGCAAAGCTACGCTAAATGCTGTGGTTTTTATGACATATCTAAAAAATCACCTAAAAATATTGAAATTGGCTGCATTTTTCTCACCCAATTTCTTACATACAATTGTAAAACACCCTAAATATTGATGCCAATGGTCTACTGAACAGTTTGATGCCCAATATGCATAGATATACCAAAGCAGCTGGCATGTGCGGACCCCAAATACAAATAGTGCATATGAATTTTCTCGGCTGCCGATTCGCCTTCTGTGAACAAAGACCTTTGACTGCACATTGTGTGCCACAAGACCCTCCTAACGGCACATGGACCCCCAAAACCATATATATTTGGGAAGTACACATTCTGACTAACCCAAATTTGCTAAAAATGTGTTTGTACTCCAAATGATCAAAGAGCACATGACGCTAAAAAAAATGTAAGGAACAACAATGAAAGCATAAAAATCCCAAAAATCAAATACAATTAGGCAAATCAAGTTAGTGGTCAAAATGCTTGATCCACTAGTCACACTGGTAAAGCAACAGTTTTTTAGGGAATAACAAGAAGGAAACTGGTAAACTGAAGAACTAAAAAAAAAAAAAAACTAACAAAGATCCTATAAGTGTGTGTCTGTGTATACATGTGTGTGTTTGTGTATACATGTGTGTACAGCTCTGACAAGTGTATAAGTGTGTGTATATCTGTATGTGACTCTGTAAAATACATAAAAAGCCAGTAAATTCAAAAAAAAATCTACCTTTAGTTATATGTGTGCTGTGTATGTGTAAATGCATGTATGTATGTGTGATTGCATGTATGTGTGTGTGTAACTGTGTAAATAGAAGGGCACTTACAGTTTTTTGGAGAAGAAGGGATCAGAAGCAGATCTGCACACTCCAGGATCGCAGAGATCAACAGCAGGAAGTGCGTGGGCGGAGCTTCACACGAGGTCGATCCAGGAAGAAGCAGCACAGTGAGAGCAGCATTCAGCACACAGGATCAGGTAAGAAGTCGGGTCCTGCGACAATCACAGCACAGGACCCGACTGGCAGCCCCCTAGGCTAGTTGTTTAGGGGGTGGAGGGGCCAGGAGAACCTCTCTGCACTTTGATTTTTGCAGGAGTGCAGAGAAACAGCTGATTAAAGAAAGAACGTAGCTCCTACGTTCTTGGCACTTGCAGCTTTTTTAAAATAACGTAGGAGCTACGTTCTTGGCAGGGAAAGGGTTAAAGACTAAAAAGTAACAGGGTACAGAAGGGTAAGAAAGGAAAAAAGAAAGGTATCCATGGAGAATAATTATGAATTATGGAGTATGGTATAGGAGATTAATAGTTCGATCTCCTAAGTCAATATAATTGTTTTACAAGAAATGTGAAACATAGTTATTCAGCTGGACGAGCATTTTATTAAAGTGCATCTTTGAGTTTGTGATAGTATTCTGTGAAGTAGTATAATGTATTATACAGCAATGGCTTATAAACTGTAAGGAGAGTACAACTGTGCAGTACAGAAATTAAAATTTTGTCTAATTATCTAAGTCAAAGTGCTTTATGCAGGAAGTCCATATTTTTCATTATTTGAAGCTGATAATATAGCCACTATAGTAAAATATAGCCACGATTGCCTCCATTTCCCCTTATTTCTTAAACTTAGTTGACTTATTTAGTGGGTGGTCACTTTTTTGTATATGATTGCGGATTAATGGCTTTGCCACCTGCAGCATGTGTAATAACTTTATTTGTGGCATGAAGTACAGACCCTTTTATTTACCCCGTGAGATTGCCTCCATTCATATTATTGGAGTTTACATTCCTCCCAGTGCGAACACCAAAGATGCGCTCTGGGAGCTGTACAGCGCTATCACGGACATACAAAACACGCACCCAGATGGACTGATTATCATCGCTGGAGATTTTAACCATGCAAATCTCAGGTCAGTGCTCCCTAAATTCCATCATCATGTGGAATTTGCTATGAGAGGGCCAAACACGCTGGATCTGGTTTACACAAACATTTCCAGTGCGTACCGAGCAGAGCCCTGCCCACACTTCGGATGCTCAGACCACATCTCTGTTATGCTAATTCCAGCATACAGACCACTCGTCAGGCACTCTAAACCGGTTCTGAAGCAGGTGAAAACATGGCCAGCAGAAGCCATGACTGCTCTTCAGGACTGTTTTGAGTACACTGACTGGAACATGTTTAGGGAGGCTGCAACCTACAGCGACTACATCAACTTGGATGAGTATACGTCACCTGTAATCATCTACATCACCAAGTGCATTGATTATGTCACTGTCTCCAAGTGCATCACTACTAGGGATGTCGCGGACTGTTCGCCGGCGAACTTGTTCGCGCGAACATCGACTGTTCGCGCTCGCTGAATGTTCGCGAACGTCGCGCGACGTTCGCCATTTTGGGTTCGCCTTACCTGGCGCTTTTTTTTGACCTCTCACCCCAGACCAGCAGATACATGGCAGCCAATCAGGAAGCTCTCCCTCCTGGACCACCCCCACACCCCCTGGACCACTCCCCTTCCATATATAAACTGAAGCCCTGCAGCGTTTTTTCATTCTGCCTGTGTGTGCTTGCAAGAGCTAGTGTAGGGAGAGAGCTGTTACTGATTTCACTGATTTCTTTGAGGGACAGTTGATAGTAAGTTTGCTGGCTAGTAATCTACTTGATACTGCTCTGTATTGGAGGGACAGAAGTCTGCAGGGATTTGAGGGACATTTTAGGTTAGGTAGCTTTGCTGGCTAGTAATCTACCTTCTACTGCAGTGCTCTGTATGTAGCTGCCTGCTGTGGGCACTGATCTCTTCTGATCTCATCTGCTGACTGCTGTAATAACCCAATAGTCCTTGTAAGGACTGCTTTTATTTTCTTTTTTGTTGTTTTACTTTGCTACTATAACAGCCCAGTGCTATTAGTCTAGCTGTGTTGGGGAGTGGGACTGGTGTGCTGCTGTGCTGCTCCTAGTAGTTCAGCAGCAGCAACCCGAGAATTTTTTTTTTTTTTTAATATACATATATTTTTTTTTTCTTTTACTTATCTTACTGTTCTTTAACGTGTACAGTGCTGTTGCTGTTCTTCATAGTAGTGCACCAATAGTAGTGCACTTGCAGGCATTATTTGCCCAGTGTGTTCTTCAAACAACAACCATCTAGCTGTGTGAGCTTGTTCACATTCTGTCTAAATATCAATAATAATACCGTCTCTAGAAACACCACCCGAGTGACGTTTTTCAGGCAGCAATAATATATTCCGTATCCACTGCTGTAGTAGTGTATACGTTAACCTTGTAGGCATTATTTGCCCAGTGTGTTCTTCATTTTCAAACAACTCCCATCTAGCTGTGTGAGCTTGTTCGCATTCTGTCTAAATATCAATAATAATACCGTCTCTAGAAACACCACCCGAGTGACGTTTTTCAGGCAGCAATAATATATTCCGTATCCACTGCTGTAGTAGTGTATACGTTAACCTTGTAGGCATTATTTGCTCAGTGTGTTCTTCATTTTCAAACAACTCCCATCTAGCTGTGTGAGCTTGTTCACATTCTGTCTAAATATCAATAATAATACCATCTCTAGAAACACCACCCGAGTGACGTTTTTCAGGCAGCAATAATATATTCTGTATCCACTGCTGTAGTAGTGTATACGTTAATCTTGTAGGCATTATTTGCCCAGTGTGTTCTTCATTTTCAAACAACTCCCATCTTGCTGTGTGAGCTTGTTCACATTCTGTCTAAATATCAATAATAATACCGTCTCCAGAAACACCACCCGAGTGACGTTTTTCAGGCAGCAATAATATATTCCGTATCCACTGCTGTAGTAGTGTATACGTTAACCTTGTAGGCATTATTTGCCCAGTGCGTTCTTCATTTTCAAACAACTCCCATCTTGCTGTGTGAGCTTGTTCACATTCTGTCTAAATATCAATAATAATACCGTCTCCAGAAACACCACCCGAGTGACGTTTTTCAGGCAGCAATAATATATTCCGTATCCACTGCTGTAGTAGTGTATACGTTAACCTTGTAGGCATTATTTGCCCAGTGTGTTCTTCATTTTCAAACAACTCCCATCTTGCTGTGTGAGCTTGTTCACATTCTGTCTAAATATCAATAATAATACCGTCTCCAGAAACACCACCCGAGTGACGTTTTTCAAGCAGCAATAATATATTCCGTATCCACTGCTGTAGTAGTGTATACGTTGACCTTGTAGGCCTTGTTTGCCCAGTGTGTTCTTCATTTTCAAACAACTCCCATCTAGCTGTGTGAGCTTGTTCACATTCTGTCTAAATATCAATAATAATACCGTCTCTAGAAACACCACCCGAGTGACGTTTTTCAGGCAGCAATAATATATTCCGTATCCACTGCTATAGTAGTGTATACGTTAACCTTGTAGGCATTATTTGCCCAGTGTGTTCTTCATTTTCAAACAACTCCCATCTAGCTGTGTGAGCTTGTTCACATTCTGTCTAAATATCAATAATAATACTGTCTCTAGAAACACCACCCGAGTGACGTTTTTCAGGCAGCAATAATATATTCCGTATCCACTGCTGTAGTAGTGTATACGTTGACCTTGTAGGCATTGTTTGCCCAGTGTGTTCTTCATTTTCAAACAACTGCCATATAGCTGTGTGAGCTTGTTCACATTCTGTCTAAATATCAATAATAATACCGTCTCCAGAAACACCACCCGAGTGACGTTTTTCAGGCAGCAATAATATATTCCGTATCCACTGCTGTAGTAGTGTATACGTTAACCTTGTAGGCATTATTTGCCCAGTGTGTTCTTCATTTTCAAACAACTCCCATCTTGCTGTGTGAGCTTGTTCACATTCTGTCTAAATATCAATAATAATACTGTCTCTAGAAACACCACCCGAGTGACGTTTTTCAGGCAGCAATAATATATTCTGTATCCACTGCTGTAGTAGTGTATACGTTAATCTTGTAGGCATTATTTGCCCAGTGTGTTCTTCATTTTCAAACAACTCCCATCTTGCTGTGTGAGCTTGTTCACATTCTGTCTAAATATCAATAATAATACCGTCTCCAGAAACACCACCCGAGTGACGTTTTTCAGGCAGCAATAATATATTCCGTATCCACTGCTGTAGTAGTGTATACGTTAACCTTGTAGGCATTATTTGCCCAGTGCGTTCTTCATTTTCAAACAACTCCCATCTTGCTGTGTGAGCTTGTTCACATTCTGTCTAAATATCAATAATAATACCGTCTCCAGAAACACCACCCGAGTGACGTTTTTCAGGCAGCAATAATATATTCCGTATCCACTGCTGTAGTAGTGTATACGTTAACCTTGTAGGCATTATTTGCCCAGTGTGTTCTTCATTTTCAAACAACTCCCATCTTGCTGTGTGAGCTTGTTCACATTCTGTCTAAATATCAATAATAATACCGTCTCCAGAAACACCACCCGAGTGACGTTTTTCAAGCAGCAATAATATATTCCGTATCCACTGCTGTAGTAGTGTATACGTTGACCTTGTAGGCCTTGTTTGCCCAGTGTGTTCTTCATTTTCAAACAACTCCCATCTAGCTGTGTGAGCTTGTTCACATTCTGTCTAAATATCAATAATAATACCGTCTCTAGAAACACCACCCGAGTGACGTTTTTCAGGCAGCAATAATATATTCCGTATCCACTGCTATAGTAGTGTATACGTTAACCTTGTAGGCATTATTTGCCCAGTGTGTTCTTCATTTTCAAACAACTCCCATCTAGCTGTGTGAGCTTGTTCACATTCTGTCTAAATATCAATAATAATACTGTCTCTAGAAACACCACCCGAGTGACGTTTTTCAGGCAGCAATAATATATTCCGTATCCACTGCTGTAGTAGTGTATACGTTGACCTTGTAGGCATTGTTTGCCCAGTGTGTTCTTCATTTTCAAACAACTGCCATATAGCTGTGTGAGCTTGTTCACATTCTGTCTAAATATCAATAATAATACCGTCTCCAGAAACACCACCCGAGTGACGTTTTTCAGGCAGCAATAATATATTCCGTATCCACTGCTGTAGTAGTGTATACGTTAACCTTGTAGGCATTATTTGCCCAGTGTGTTCTTCATTTTCAAACAACTCCCATCTTGCTGTGTGAGCTTGTTCACATTCTGTCTAAATATCAATAATAATACTGTCTCTAGAAACACCACCCGAGTGACGTTTTTCAGGCAGCAATAATATATTCCGTATCCACTGCTGTAGTAGTGTATACGTTGACCTTGTAGGCATTGTTTGCCCAGTGTGTTCTTCATTTTCAAACAACTGCCATATAGCTGTGTGAGCTTGTTCACATTCTGTCTAAATATCAATAATAATACCGTCTCCAGAAACACCACCTGAGTTGTTGTTGTTGTTTTAAAAATAATGCCAGGCAAAGGCAGGCCGCCACGCAGAGGCACTAGGGGCCGTGCTGCTATGCTATCCTGTGGCCCTAGGAAATTGCCCAGTTTTAAAAAAGCAATGACCCTGAACTCCCAAAATGCTGAAGAGGTAGTTGACTGGCTTACACAGCACACCCCATCCTCTACCGTTTCTAACTTTACCACAACATCCTCATCCTCCACTGCTATGGGCACCCCACGTAACACTTCCTCCACCACCGGCGCCCCTTCTTCACTGGAGTCAGAGGAGTTATTTTCACATGAGTTTCTTGAACTGAGTGATGCGCAACCATTATTGGCAGAAGAAGATGAAGGAGATGAGGACGTTACACCAGATTTAATTCTGGCAGAGAACACAACAGAGATGGACATAATGAGTGATGAGGAGGTCCCCGCTGCTGCTTCCTTCTGTGAGCTGTCAGAAGAAATTGATGCATCTGAGGAGAATGAGGATGAGGAGATTGATGTTTTGTGGGTGCCCAGTAGAAGAGAGCAAGAGGAGGATAGTTCAGATGGAGAGACGGAGAGTCAGAGAGGCAGGAGGAGAATAAGACTTAGAAGAAGCAGGGAGGACAGCTCGCAGGGAACAGTAGGGCAACAACATGTATCGGCACCTGTGGTCAGCCGGCCAGCGCACCCGCCATTGCCGCCAACGCCGCCAACTTCTACTGTTACCGCCAGATTGCCAGCTTCAAAAAGGTCAGCAGTGTGGGATTTTTTTAATGTGTGTGCCTCTGACAAAAGCGTTGTAATTTGCAATGAGTACAGTCAGAAACTGAGTCTTGGGAAGCCCAACAGCCACATAGGTACAACTTCTATGCGAAGGCACATGAACGGCAAGCACAAAGCACTTTGGGAGCAACACCTCAAAGGCAACAGGCAAACTAAAAGCCACCCTCCTTCTGGTCCAGCATCTTACTGCTCTACCTCTGCTGTCCTTGACCCGTCTGAACCACCCTCCACTCCGCCTTCCACCTTGACCACCAGTTCCCATTCCCAGTCATCTGCCCCCAGCCAAGTTTCTGTGAGGGCCATGTTTGAGCGTAAGAAGCCAATGTCTGCGAGTCACCCCCTTGCCCGGCGTCTGACAGCTGGCTTGTCCGCACTCTTAGCCCGCCAGCTTTTACCATACCAGCTGGTGGACTCTGAGGCCTTCCGCAAATTTGTAGCAATTGGGACACCGCAGTGGAAGGTACCCAGCCGCAATTTTTTTTCAAAAAAGGGAATACCACACCTGTACCACCATGTGCAGAGCCAAGTCACCGCATCTCTGTGTTGGGCCAAAGGTCCATATGACTACTGACGCATGGTCCTCCAAGCATGGTCAGGGCAGGTATGTCACCTACACTGCCCACTGGGTGAACTTGGTAATGGCTGGGAAACAGGGAATGTGTGGCTCAACAACAACAGTGGAGTTGGTGTCACCGCCACGGATTGCACGCGGTTCTGCCACCACCTCTACTCCTCCTTCGCTCTCTACCTCGTCTTCTTCCTCTTCTTCGTCCTCTGCTGCTGGGTCCTCCTCCTCCACACCTGTGCACCCCCAGCTCCCCCTAGGTTATTCGACGTGCCAGGTACGCTGTTGTCATGCTGTCTTGGGGATGACGTGCCTGGAAAGCAGAAACCATACCGGATATGTACTCCTGTCATCTCTGCAGTCACAGGCCGATCGGTGGCTGACCCCACACCAACTGAAGATCAGAAAAGTGGTGTGTGACAACGGAAGCAATCTGTTGGCAGCACTGAGACTGGGCAATTTAACACATGTGCCCTGCATGGCACATGTTCTGAATTTAATAGTCCAACGTTTTGTCTCGAAGTACCCAGGATTCCAGGACGTTCTCAGGCAGTCCAGGAAGGTGTCGGCCCATTTCAGACGGTCCTACACAGCCATGGCATACCTTGCTGACATTCAGCAGCGGTACAACATGCCAGTCAGGCGTTTGATTTGCGACAGCCAGACTCGGTGGAATTCAACGCTCCTCATGTTGGAACGTCTGCTGCAACAACAAAGAGCCGTCAACGAATACCTGTTTGAACTGGGTGGTAGGACTGGATCTGCAGAGCTGGGGATTTTTTTCCCCCGTTACTGGGTGCTTATGCGCGATGCCTGCAGGCTCATGCGCCCTTTTGAAGAGGTTACAAATATGGTCAGTCGCACCGAAGGCACCATCAGTGACCTAATACCCTTTGCTTTCTTCCTGGAGCGTGCCGTGCGACGAGTGACAGATGAGGCTGTAGACCAGCGTGACGAGGAGCAGGAATCGCATGATTTCTGGTCGGAATCACCAGAACGAACCCAGGCACCTGCTGCAACGCAGGTAGAGGTGTCAGAAGTGGAGTCAGAGGAGGAAGGTGGCTTTGTGGAGGAGGAGGACCAACAGGAGCAGGCTTCCCAGGGGGCTAGTGGTGACCTTTTGGGGACCCCTGGTCTTGTACGTGGCTGGGGGGAGGAGACCGTGGATGATGCAGTCCTTGATAACGAGGAAGCGGAGATGGATAGCTCTGCATCCAACCTTGTGAGAATGGGGTCTTTCATGCTGTCATGCCTGTTGAAGGACCCCCATATCAAGAGGCTTAAGGAGAAGGACCTGTACTGGGTGGCAACGCTACTAGACCCTCGGTACAAGCATAAAGTGGCAGAAATGTTACCAACGTACCACAAGTCCGAAAGGATGCTGCATTTACAAACCAGCCTGCAAAACATGTTGTACAATGCTTTTAAGGGTGATGTCACTTCAGGAACTCATCAACATTCCAGGGGCAGAGGTGCCAGTAATCCTGCCACGAGCGCACCTGCAAGGACAAAGCACTTTGGCCACTCTGTAACGTCAGACATGCAAATGTTTTTCAGTCCAAGGCAGCGCCAGAACCCTTCTGGATCCACCCTCAAAGAACGCCTCGACCGGCAGGTAGCGGACTACCTGGGATTAACTGCAGATATTGACACTCTTAGGAGCGATGAACCCCTGGACTACTGGGTGCGCAGGCTTGATCTGTGGCCAGAGCTGTCACAATTTGCCATGAACCTCTTGTCTTGCCCCGCCTCAAGTGTCCTCTCAGAAAGGACCTTCAGTGCAGCAGGAGGGATTGTAACTGAGAAGAGAACTCGCCTAGGTCACAAAAGTGTGGATTACCTGACCTTTATTAAAATGAATGAGGGGTGGATCTCGGAGGGTTACTGCACGCCGGAAGACTTGTTCTGAGTTTCTGATTCTGACTCCCCATGCAGCTGTCCTTCTCTGCACGCCTCATGACTCCACACACAGCTGTCCTTTAGCGTCCTCCTCCCTCCACCACCGTTATAAACTAGGGTGCAAACCCTACTGGTTTAATTTGAATCCAGGTAAATCCTGAGTTTTTCTGGCCTCTGTGCTTCAGTGGCTGTGACAAAAAAAAAATTAATATTTTCAGCATTTATATGGCATATTTTTTCTGGCCTCTGTGCTTCAGTGGCTGTGACAAAAAAAATTAATATTTTCAGCATTTATATGGCATATTTTTTCTGGCCTCTGTGCTTCAGTGGCTGTGACAAAAAAAAGGAATATTTTCAGCATTTATATGGCATATTGTTTCTGGCCTCTGTGCTTCAGTTGCTGTGACAAAAAAAAGGAATATTTTCAGCATTTATATGGCATATTTTTTCTGGCCTCTGTGCTTCAGTGGCTGTGACAAAAAAAATGAATATTTTCATCATTTATATGGCATATTTTTTCTGGCCTCTGTGCTTCAGTGGCTGTGACAAAAAAAAAAAAGAATATTTTCAGCATTTATATGGCATATTGTTTCTGGCCTCTGTGCTGCAGTGGCTGCGACAAAAAAAAAATGAATATTTTCAGCATTTATATGGCATATTGTTTCTGGCCTCTGTGCTTCAGTGGCTGCGACAAAAAAAAGGAATATTGTTAGCATTTATATGGCATATTTTTTCTGGCCTCTGTGCTGCAGTGGCTGCGACAAAAAAAATTAATATTTTCAGCATTTATATGGCATATTTTTTCTGGCCTCTGTGCTTCAGTGGCTGCGACAAAAAAAATTTATATTGTTTGCATTTATATGGCATATTTTTTCTGGCCTCTGTGCTTCAGTGGCTGCGACAAAAAAAATTTATATTGTTAGCATTTATATGGCATATTTTTTCTGGCCTCTGTGCTTCAGTGGCTGCGACAAAAAAAAATTATATTGTTAGCATTTATATGGCATATTTTTTCTGGCCTCTGTGCTGCAGTGGCTGCGACAAAAAAAAAATGAATATTTTCAGCATTTATATGGCATATTGTTTCTGGCCTCTGTGCTTCAGTGACTGCGACAAAAAAAAACATAATTTTTCAGGAAAGTACACATGCCTAATTTTTCAGGGTTCTGCAACAGTGGCAAAATCGGATCTTTTATGGTCACCGCAGGTGATCAATAAAGTACACCAAAACTGGGCCCACACTGCAGAATCAGTGTTTTTTGGTTCGCTTCACTGTACATTGAATTACCTCTGCCTGACCGTGCACGTGCGCACAAGCACGGTGACTGCTAAACACACCACTACAGAAATATTGTCACCAACAGGACGAACATCCTGGAGGTGACAAGCTCAACTAGTAATTAACAACTATTATTTGCTCACTTGACGGTATCATTCATTAAAGCTCTTTGCGTTCTTTTGCGTTGCAGTAAGCGCCGCGTTTCGTCTTTGCATGTGAACAGGCTGTAACCTTTACACGACTTGATTGGCATGTAAACGCCGGAAGTTTTAAAGCATTTTATTACACAAGTTTAGAAATGTAGTGTGATTTCTGCCCTTTACAGCACAAAACGCAGCGCTGTGTCAACAATGTATTTTTCAGATACATTTTTGCCCTTGATCCCCCTCTGGCATGCCACTGTCCAGGTCGTTGCACCCTTTAAACAACTTTAAAATCATTTTTCTGGCCAGAAATGTCTTTTTTAGCTTTTAAAATTCGCCTTCCCATTGAAGTCTATGGGGTTCGCGACGTTCGCGAACCGTTCGCATTTTTGACGCAAGTTCGCGAATATGTTCGCGAACTTTTTTTCCGACGTTCGCTACATCCCTAATCACTACACGCCTCAACCAGAAGCCGTGGTTCACTGAAGAGGTACGTGTGTTACTGAGGGCCGATACTCTGCTTTCAGGGAAGGTGATGAAGTCGCCCTGAGAACAGGGAGAGCCAAACTTTCCCGTGCCATCAGAGTAGCTAAGCACACATACACAGAATACACAGAATACACAGCTTCTTCCAAGAGAATGGCGACACATGGTGCATGTGGCAAGGCATCCAGGCTATCACAAACTACACGTCAACACTATCTGCCTGTGACAGTGACGCCTCCGTTGCAGATGCACTGAATGACTTCTATGAACGGTTTGAAGCACAGAAAAAAACAGGAATGAGGACCATCACTCTGCCTAGTGAACAGGCACTGTGTCTGACGGTGGCTGATGTGAGGATGACTCTGGAAAGAGTAAACCCACGGAAGGCTGTAGGACCAGACAATATCCCTATCAGAGTGCTAAGAGAATGTGCAGATCAGCTGGCAGATGTTTTCACTGACATCTTTAACATCTCCCTGAACACCTCTACTGTCCCGAAGTGCTTCAAAACTACCACCATTGTCCCTGTGCCAAAGAAGTCATCAGTGTCCTGCCTCAATGACTACCATCCTGTGGCACTCACCCCCATCATCATGAAGTGTTTTGAGAAGCTTTTAAAGAAACACATCAAAACCCTGCTGCCGCTAGCACTGGACCCCCTACAGTTCACATACCGTCAAAATCGCTCAACAGACGATGCAATAGCCACCACCTTCCATCTGGCCCTCTCTCATCTGGACAAAAAAGACACCTATGTTTGAATGCTGTTCATAGACTTCAGTTCAACATTCAACAACACTATCATTCCTCACTCAGCATCTGATGGAAAAGCTGAGCCTGCTTGGACTGAACACCTCCCTCTGTAGTTGGGTTCTGGACTTCCTAACCGACAGACCTCAGTCAGTCAGGATTGGAAACATCATCTCCAGAACCACCGCACTGAGCACCAGAGTCCCTCAAGGCTGTATGCTAAGTCCTTTACTGTTCACTCTGCTGACGCATTACTATGCAGCCACGCACTGCACAAATCACATCATAAAGTTCGCTGATGACATGACCGTGGTGGGTCTCATCAGCAATAATGACGAGTCACTATACAAAGAGGAGGTACAGCGGTTAACAGACTGGTGCAGAACCAACAACCTGTCTCTCAATGTAGACAAAACAAAGGAGATGGTTGTTGACTTTAGGAAGACTAGGAGTGACCACCTGCCACTGTACATCAACGGCTCTAATGTAGAGATCATCAAAAGCACCAAATTCCTTGGTGTCCACCTGGTGGAGAACCTCACCTGGTTCCACAACACCAGCTACTTAGCCAAGAAAGCCCAACAGCGCCTCTACTTCCTGAGCAAGCTGAGGAAATCCCATCTCCCACTATCCATACTCAAAACCTTCTACAGAGGGACTATCGAGAGCATCTTGAGCAGCTGTATCACTGTCTGAACTGGGAACTGCACTGTCATGGAGCTCAAGACCCTACAGAGGACAATGAAGACAGCAGAGAAGATCATAGGTGTCTCTCTTCCTTCCATCACGGACATTTACACCACTCGCTGCATCCGTAAAGCCATCAGCATTGTGGCTGATCCAACACATCCCTCACACTCACTGTTCACATCTGGAAAAAGGTACAGAAGCATTAGGGCCCTCACTACCAGACTGTGTAACAGTTTCTTCCCCCAAGCAATAAGGCTCCTGTATACTCAGGGACCAGACAGATTTCTCTCAGTCACACGCTCAATCTGACCTTACTATATACCCCAACGTTACACAGCCACTGTATGCCATTGTATGGATGAATAGCCATTGGATACAATTGTTCTCTATGAGCACATCTGCACTTTGTCATGTTTTTTATCATGTTCTTGCTACTGTCATGTCACAATGATACACCCATCATGTCTGACGTTTAGCATTATTTACTTAACATATTACATCTGCTGAGTGTGCACTGTCTTGTCCTGTCCCTGCACTGTGCTGTCCTGTCTTGCAGTAGTTGCATATTTTTGCACTTGCACTTTTTGTCTGTTGTCCGGTACATCTATGTTGTGTTGTGTAGCACCATGGTTTCATTTCACTGTGTACTGTACAAACATATATGGATGAAATGACAATAAACTCACACTTGACTCTTGACTCTTGAAGCAGTCTGTGGGTAAACAAAGTCTGTTTTTTTGTACTGATATTTTTAGAAAAATTCTTACATCCAGACAGTGTTGGACTGGGACACCGGGGGCCCACCAAAAAACCTTAGACTAGGGCCCACCAAAAGACCTTAGATCAGGGGCCCACTCTCAGTACTATTATAATTCCTCTCCTCTATTCTGCTAGTATCTTTTATTTACATGCTATAATCTATTATTCAATCTATGTAGTCTCTTTGTTCTCATAGAAATAGGTAATGACCATATCTGCCAAATGTTTTGAAGCTGGAGGGCCCACTGACACCTGGGCCCACAAGGAGTTTTCCTGGTATCCCTGTGGGCCAGTCTGACACTGTACCCAGAACATTTTTTTGGGGGAAAACAATACCATTTGTTTTGATATTGCTTAATATGCAAGGAATGTCAAATGTATTTGAGGGTGCCAATTTGTTAGGCAACCTTCAGTGAATATAATCACTTATTTTGTAAAATACCTGTAGGGACCCTACTGGCTCTGGGACATGCTCTGTCTGCTTTTTCCTTTATTTACTAAGTTCTGGTCCTGTATGGTACAAGTTCTCCCCTATTGGCCTAGGGATGTGATAACTGTTTCATGTAAGATTTGATGCAGTGGGAGGGTACATATGGAAGGTGAGTCTTAAGTGAAGTTGGGTATCAAGGGCCCTGTGAATAAGGCAATTAAGCAGTGATGTACTTGAGGCTGTAAAAATGCACCAGCTAGAATAAGCTATATTGAGCTCCACCATAAGACTGGTAGATTGGAGGAATCTCCAGGGTGATACTGCCTGTTAGTTTATTGATCACAGCCAGGGCCGGGCCAGACCAGTTGGGCACCCCAGGCAACCCGGCTGGCCATGTTGCCCCCTCCACTGTGTGTGCATGTGCGCGCAGAGATCAGTATGCTTCATACCGGTCTGGGGTAGACAGCAGTTTAGGTACATGGCGAGTGCTCCCCAAACTTTGTGCCCTAGGCACGTGCCTACTCTGCCTACACCTACTCCCGGGCCTGATAACAGTGTATAGGGATTCAGATTAGAAGTGTTACTCCTAAGGTTCCCCTGGATGTGATCTTAGTCCACTAAATGTATCGCAGCGTTGAATGGGATCTTGCCAAGCCTGTCTCCAAGGTATGTTATGCTCTGTAAATGGCTATTGCTGTGACCATTGTGCCTCATATTGATTCATTGGTACTATGTGGGTTTTGCTTAATAAACATTTGTTATCTGGTTTAGAACTTCTGACTACCAAATGCCTGTCTGTACAGCTCAGTGTTGTAGGTCAGCAAACCACTCCCTTCCTCCACATACTAATGCAAGGTTCCAGTTTATAGAGTGGGTTCAATGTATTTTGTAACCAATGCTCTGTACTTGCTAAGCAAGTACTGAAGTTTTGGATAAAAAAAAAAAACGTAACTTTTACTCATTTTTTAAATAAGCTCAGAGTTTACATTTTTCATTTTTCTTCCAGGGATTCCCATCGATGCCCTGAGTGAGAACGTGCACAGTCTTATTTGGTTTAACTATACTGCCATAAATCCCTTGATGAACAAATATTGCAGAACATAGCTCTGATATAAAGAACCCTGAACTGGTCTGGTTTTTTTTTACAAAATAAAATCACCTGCTTGGAGAAGCAGGTGATCTTATTTTCTTATTCAAGAAAACCCAACATTCTGGATAATAGAGCACCATTCCTGTACAACAATATAAGTAAATATCTGACAGAAATTGTTCCATGCTTGCAGAGTGACACTATAATATATATATATATATAAATATAAATATATATATATATATATATATATATATATATATATATATATATATAGGTAATATTAGTGTCAGGTAATATCTCAATGTACTAGTACAAACCTACACAAATTAGCTGGGCAGGCATAGATTCATCAAGACAACACTAATTCACTAAAATCGGAAGTTGCGTCCTGGGCGCCAAACACTGGCAAAGTTGTGATACTGCGCCAAGGGAAGCGAATTTGCGCTAGCGTTGGCTAATTTGCATACGGCGGGAAGTTACACACGCCCTGGAAATCTTCATAAAAGAAATAAAGTTGTTATATTGCCCTACACATGATCCCAGTGTATAGTTTATGTGCCATATGTTAGGAAATGTAGGGGGGAAGCCGGTTAGTCCCAAAAAAATGTATGCTATTTTTCAGGCTATCACCCTGAAAAAGGAAAAGGCGCTAGTGTTTTTTTTGGGACTTACAAAAATGAACTCCTAAACTCTATTGCACTTCACCTGGTCTGAAGTGGCGAAGGCAAGTCTGGCGCAAGAGGTAACGTTCAGTAAATTTTGCATCTTAATGACTTTACGTAGTTATGTCCATTCGCCAGAGCGCAAATTCACCAGGCGTTAGGGAGCAGAGTACCGCTAGAGTCTATCTCCTTCGCTAGCAAAGTTACACCAGCGACTATTAGTAAATCGGAGAAATACTGAAATGACGTCACGCTGGTGAATTTTTGCCCGCGTTAGTCACTTCACCCTTTAGTAAATTTGCCCCTAGGCGTCCAAAATAAAGCCTTGCGCAAGTGCCCACTCCTGATTCCAAAATAGTAAGGATAAAAATTTTAAATTCTGTCTCTAATTCATAATTTTTTGTCTTAATTTGGATTGTATACTGTCCTCCCAGCAGTTTTTTTCTCCTGAGATAATGAATTCTTAAAAACTTACTCTTTATATATGCTTTATACTTTACACCTAATTCTAATGCATAATTTCATGTTCTGTTATCTACCCTTTTATGACATTAATAAAGCTTAGTTTAGAAACCATCCCAGAAAATGTTAGAAGGGAAGTTTATGATAAACTAACAATTCCGCTGACTGGGTTCACAGGAAAGCAAGAACTTCTTACAGAATTTAATGTGTAAGAAATACCGTATTAATGTTTCCTGAACAACGTGTCAAAGAAGTTACAAAATATATATTTTGTTTTTTTGTAGTTATTTTTTCAGCTGTTTCCTCAGTTCTATTACACAAAATATTCAGCTTTAAAGCACACATACTATACATGGGCTGTATAGTTGTTTTTTTCTTCTCTTTGCCATTAAATGAACAATGCAACAGAAGACCAATTCTGGCAGCCTTAAAAAGCTTCTCTCTGCTGTCCATGTGTGCTTGTACCCTTCTGTCAAGAACCAAATTATTATAATCTGCCTTGCCAAATTGGAAAGTAAACCCCACTGAAACCAGTCAATCCAGCTGTATGGGATTTTATTCAAATGGTTACTAAACAATAAGAAATTGCCTTGTTTGAAAAATGTCCCAGAAGTCTGTGATTTGCTAGAAAATGTAGTTAATTGTGAATTTATTCAATGACTTACATAACATACATTTTTTTTCGTAACAGAGCAGTGCATTATTGCATGCTTATAGAAAACATGATCTGTGGCGAAAAGCTTATTTTCCTATAAAACTGAGGAGATCTCAATCTTACTGAATCCCTAAAATGTTAAAATATACATATATATTTTATAATTCCACAACAGAGTACAGTACCATTTTTGTTACAATAACCAATATGACACCCAGCAAAAGAAGCCAAACTCAATTAAATCCACAAAAAGAACAAAAGGAGGAACAACTGCAATTCTCAGTCTCTCAGAATGAGCTTGGCTAAAGTAGGTGCTTGGCTAAAGTAGGTGCTTGGCAAAAACTTTTTATCCTCAGTATTTTGTGGTCTAGATTTGAGGACACAGAGTCAAAAGGAGGGCACAAATACACCAAAGGAGAAGCCCATAGACTTTAACAATGAAACCATTGGGTAATGTACTGCTTTTTTGACAAGGGAGACATGCAGGGCTTCTTTAATGTAGGGATGATTAATGAATGCAATAAACAGTCATCCTGGTCCAGACTTCATATGGCGCTGGTAGATTATTAAAAAAAGATCATCATACTGAAAGTCTGATCTTAGACTTGACTTTCTAAAAGATGGAAGCTTCATTTTGTTATGGAACAACTTAGAAATATATCCGCAAGCTCCACCAACATTTAGAGGTTGGATCAAATCTTAGAAATGACTCTCTGGCTTCCCAGATAATGGACAATCCAGAATGTTGTCAAGAGGCTAAGAAAACAAGATACCTGAATTAGGTTCCCTGGAGTATCTCTTAAAACTTGTATTAGAATTAACATAATAAAATTGCACTCCCCCTATACTGCATATGCAGTTTTAACATTTAGAGAAAGTTTAAAAGATTAACCTAGAACAGTTACCATTGGCCTTGTGTCAACTGCCAAGTATCAAATGCATAATATTCTAGACAAACATACACCAGAATTAGGCAGCAATTGGGTAAAATTAGTTGGTCAAGGAAATACCAGGACCTTTAGGTTTTCAGGTTGAGGAATGAAGAGTTACGCCAAGGAGACATTGGAGAAGTAGCAAAGTCTGCGCACCAAAGACTAACACACAAAAAAGTATCATGGGTTATTTTTTAATAATGGATCATGACTTTACAGAAGCAATTCAATTGTTTCTAAAATGACTAGATTATTTTGGCAATAGTGATATGACAATATATAATTTTGCTAAAAAAAAAAGCAAAAATAACAGTAAATTTGTAGCTACAAAGTACTTTTTTTATGGGGTCAGTGAAGAAAACAAATAATTTAAAAACTATAAAAAAAAATAATGAAGACCAATTGAAAATTTGCTTAGAATTACCCATTATATGACATACTAAAAATGTTCTTAGTATGTATACTTAGTATGTATGTGAACCACCCCTGTAAGGGGGGGGTGGCTCAGGTCCCTGAAGTTGAACCCATGGGTGTGTGATCAGGGGCATTTAAGAATCCTTTAATATCACACTTACCAAACTTATATTCTTATTTTATAAGAATTACTCTTTAGGGTTCCCATTACCACAGCACATTATTACAGTAACTAAGAAAGTAAGTAAATGCAATTGTATTGTCTTAACTTCCCAGGAAATATTAGGTATTCAACAAAATGGTCTCAGAAAAACTGGTTATATGTGAGGTGATAGTAACAGTAATGAGTAACAGATGATGTAAAAAGTGCAAAAGCACAAAAAATAATATACAGGTGTGGGATCTGTTATCCGGAAACCTTTTATCAAGAAAGCTCAGAATTAAGGAATGGCTGTCTCCCATAAACTCCTTTTAATCCAAATAATCCAAATTTTAAAAAATGATTTCCTTTTTTTAA
This sequence comes from Xenopus petersii, assembly GCA_038501925.1. Lineage (NCBI taxonomy): Eukaryota > Metazoa > Chordata > Amphibia > Anura > Pipidae > Xenopus > Xenopus petersii. The sequence continues at coordinate 41,129,156 of CM076680.1, read as the reverse complement.
TAAAAAAACAATACCTTGTACTTGATCCCAACTAACATATAATTAATCCTTATTGGAAGCAAAATCAGTCTATTGGGTTTATTTCATGTTTAAAAGATTTTCTAGTAGACTTAAAGTATGAAGATCCAAATTACGGAAAGATCCATTATCCAGAACACCTCAGGTCCCGAGCATTCTGGATAACAGGTCCCATACCTTTATATGAATTGCATTTATCTGGATTTTAAGGGATAATTGTAATTTCATTGTGTATAAAATGTCTATGCCATTACGTATTAGCACAAGTTACTGTACTTTTCCCATGAGCTATCCCTAATAGTAAATATTCATCAAAGTCTAACTTTCAAATGGATTTTCTTGTGGGGATTGCTGGTTATGCCATTTATCTGCAGATATCACTTAATTAATATTAATGCAAGCCAAAACTATTTACTCATAGCTTAGATCTTGTACATGTAACATTCCACAAAATGTAAAAAAAAAAAAAAGATATGTATACCCTAAATCTGAAAAGATTATAGTCACTTCTACTGAATGTGTGTTTTTCCTGGTACTTATTTATTGTTTTTAATGACTTTCTGGCAGGACACAACATACCTTCCTTGTGTTATGCCCTGTATTCTACATTCATAACAACAATCTGACCCTCTGACAATCAACCCTGTAGATATAATTTCCTGTAGGATTGGAAAATGTCTAAAAAAAATGCTGAAATTCAACAGTCAAAAATGAAACAGGTGCAAATTATCACTCCATTTAGCAACTTGTGGACAAATAGATTCTACTTGCTCCTGTTAGAGAAGGAACTTGGGCATACACTTACCGTATATACTCGTGTATAAGCCGACCCGTGTATAAGCCTAGACACAACTACAGCCCTGTCTCCCAGCAGCGCACATTCTGCCAAAGCGACCCCCCCAGCAATCAACCGGACTTCTTTGCAAAGCTGATGGTGACAGAGAATTGCCAAATGGATTACTGTGTGCATTGTCCCACTGTCCCACTACCATGTGCAGAGGGTGCTGTTTGATATTGCCATCACTGTTAATCTTTTGTATAACCAACAGATGGCGCTGTGTGATGTTGCAGTCACTGTTAATCTTTCATATAACCAACAGAGGGCGCTGTGTGATATTGCAGTCCCGGTTATTCTTTTATACAACCAACAGATGGCACTGTGTGATATTGCAGTCCCTGTTATTCTTTCATACAACCAACAGATGGTGCTGTGTGATATTGCAGTCTCTGTTATTCTTTCATACAACCAACAGATGGCACTGTGTGATATTGCAGTCTCTGTTATTCTTTCATACAACCAACAGATGGCACTGTGTGATATTGCAGTCCCTGTTAATCTTTCATATAACCAACAGAGGGCGCACTGTTATTCTTTCATATAACCAACAGAGGGCATTGTGGGATATTGCGGTCTCTCCCCAAGTGAACTGTTGGTATAGGAATGATTAAAAGTCACTGCAATCTCAGCTACTCCCGAGTATAAGCCGAGGTAGACTTTTTCAGCACATTTTGGATGCTGAAAAACTCGGCTTATATGCGGGTATATACGGTACATGTTTTCTGTTGCAAAGGGAACCCTGTAGTTGCCACCTAGTAAAGGCAGGCATTAGATACAGGACTATCTAGCAGCAGAGGATGTTGAGTCATGCACAGTGAAAATCAAAAACAGGAATGGATAGACTGGTATTTGCAAACATTTCATGGTGTATTTTAGGAACACAACAAGTAATTAACTATTGAAATGCTTAATACATCATAGGGAAGGTAAATGTAAAGATCTACTTGCCATTTTATTGTACTTCCTACTCCACTGCCCTCCATTACCCCTGCACTTACACCATCTCTCTCTGTAGCTAAAAGACAATAAAGCAATTCTACAGTATGTACAGTGCTTACACCCCAAGAATTGAGTGTTTTAAGTGTTTTAAGTGAAACCTAACACATGAAACCTGTAGACCAGACCAGATTAATCTCTTTACTATTGAGGAATAGTAATATACTTCATAAACTGATTGGAGTTCAGGGCTTTTAATGTTGATACTGTAACAAAAACTCACCCTGGTGGTCCAGTGGGCCGGCGGGGCCGCCCGCCGCAAGGTGTTTCTGCTTCGGTTCGCAATGTACTGCCTTAGGGGGCGGGCGGCGCGCACTTCCGCTTTTTCTCTGTTCATTGACGCTGGCGTGATTGCGCCAGTGCGTAATAGCGCAAAATTCAAATGTATTTAAAGGGACTTCAGTGCTGTGTTCAACTTGATATTGCAGCACTTTTACAAATCTTGAACTATATCTGATTTTATTTATTCAGGGATTCAGGCCTCAGTTCAATAATATGTATTCACTTTTAGTAAGTTGATCAGGGCAGCACCACATTAAAATAATGATATCTCAAAGAAATAAAACCTTACATTTTATACTATTTACTAAAAGTAATACTTTAGTCTCTGATGAAACTTTGATGATTGAAGAAAAGAAACCCAAAGATAAGTGACAATTTTTATATTTTTTATGCACATAGTAATTCCCATGGATGTCCTAATTAGAAAGCAGTAAGGTCATGTTTCTCTTTATATTAACATAAAGTGCAATTAAAGCCCTCAGTTAAACTGATCTATAAACAAAGGGGGTTGCACCACAAAGCTGCGGTATAAACCAGGATGCAAACCAGTCCTACGGCATAAATGTTATAACCCCCCTGCAGTCTTGTGCAGCATTCCTATGTATGTAGAGCATGTTAACTCAGGGCTTTAATTGTCTTTTAACCCTCAATATTGTAATTTGCATTTCAACTAAATTCTTTTAAACTCAAATCTGACATCATTATGCACAATGTACACTTCATGAATTCTTATTTTATCAGTACTAGTATTTTGTTGATACAAGTTCAATTTTGAACTGAACAACAATTTTTAGAATTATATCGTTTTTATTTTACTTCTGGGGGGACATAAACGTCATAAAACACTTTGAGGAAGTGTGTGGGGTGGGAAGGGCATTTGCAGGATTCAAAGTGAAGTGAGGCCCATTTGCTAGTGAATCAGTAACTCAAGTTTTAATAAAACTTTATTAGGACATACAAAAAGCCTAACATGTTTCAATGCTGAATGGGTACTTACTCATACTATGAGTAAGTGCCCATTCAGGCATGAAAAGCTTTTTGTATGTTCTAATAACTTTTTTTATTTTATTAAAACTCGAGCTACTGATTTACTAGCAAATGGGCCTCATCCCACTTTGAATCCAGCATATTGAAAAACTGATTGACAACCTATGGGCTGGGGGTTGTCCTGTGAGGAACCTTGCATCGAAAACATGCTCTTCACACTTCCTTATTATTTTATCAGTGCGACTTTATCAAATTTTATACTCACCCTTTTCCTTTCCTTTCATCAAACAAATCCAAACTTAACGTAAAATATTTCTGTAGAAATAATAGTTAAGCCATCAAAAACAAAACAAACAAAAATGAAATGTCCTCTCCTGCAATGTATATGAATTTTGGGAAGCAATGCTATTGTACTGAATACCTGTACATTTTCATCTTTTTCATTTTTGCATAAAAATAACGAAAATGATACTGTGATATGTTTTCATTCACAGTGTAAGCATTTATGGTGATGCTAGCATTCTCCAGATTTCCTTCCATTTCTTTAGCATGTTTTTAAGATTTAATTTTCCAGCTGATTCCAATGAACTACCAAGACTGGATATGCAGAACATATGTGAAATAAATCTTTAATTGCGGATATTTTGCATTTTAAAAAAAGTTGATATCTTGTGATTATGGGATTTTGTATTCTGACAGCAATTTTAAACCATATTTTAATGCTTTGCTTTGACAGTACTGCACTTGTATCATATCCACAGATGTTTTTGTTAGCCAATAAAAAAGGAACACATCTGTTTGAACTGTATAATAAATAGCTGATCAGCAATTACAGTTGTTTATTTATATTTAGAATACATGCCAAGTTACTTTGAGAACCTTGTTTGAAAGTTTGTTACTTTCTGGGAAAACTAGTTCCATGCAGAATCATTACAATATTTGTGGTCTGGTTAAGGATTACTGTATATGACTCATTAATTTAAAGTGTGAAAACCCTTACCAGTAACCTAATTTGTAATAAATGTGCTACCATGTAGCAGCTAGAGATAGAAATGTGGATTATGTTTTAGAACCACAAATGGAGTCTATTGGTGTATACTGCATTTGTTTTATGATAAAAAGGTTTCATACACTGCACTGTACCTATCTCAGTAGGGAAAATGCATTGATCCAGTAAGACAGTCACTGGAGTAATATTGCAATTCCAACTTCTGTGGGTCTTAAGCCATCACTAAGCACTGAATCATCAATTAAGGGGAAGACATAATGCTCACTGGATTGCTGTTACCCAACCAGACTGATGTGATGCATCAGAGTGAGGTTGGAAACCCTAAAGTATGCTGGAAGTCTCCAGAGAAAATATTGTAGTGGAAAACCTGCCAGACCTTCAATGGAACACATTCTCAAGTTGTTCCTAGATGCTTACATTACAGCAAGTGCCAATATAGTAGTGGCATACAGTAGCATACTGTAGCAATGTACAGTAGATATAAAAGCAGAGAGAAGTATTCCTGAATTCCAATAATTCCAAAACTCCACAACATGCTTTGGAACCCATAGTGCCCTTTTTCAAGTAGAGAGGAGCAGGATGGAGCTGGAAGCATAACAGTGGCGTATGTACTTGCAGCACATGAAGTCTTAATCCTAAAAGAACTGCACTCTAAGGGATTAATTATGCTGGGTTTTAACCTGTTACCTGGTATGGCTTCTTGCCTTTACCTCTACTCTACACAGGTAAGCTGGAGGGATAGGCTTCCCTGTAATGAGGTTTTCCTAGGTCAAACTGTATCCCTGGATCTATGAATTACTCCTAGCTTCTCTGGGGCAGCTCAACCATAGTAACTTCCCATCAGAGATCACCTTATATATAACTTGCTTTGGCATTATCCCTTGCCAGATCTTAGGTCCATTTACCTGCTTGAAAGGAAGTAAAGTAAAAGAATTTATTTTATTAATGTGCATAGCAATATACAGGTTTAGCCAGCAGGTGGTGCTAAGTCCACCTGTGAGCCTACATAAGACAGTGCCTTCCTGAGGCACTTCCTCTTTTGGCATATGAATATCAAAAGACAATATAAGCCATTGTTGCCAGATCTACGGTGAGTTTGCCAGATCTACGGTGAGTTTGATCCAGGCTAGCTAGAGGGTAGTAGTGGTGTGTGAGGTCACTTTAGGAGTGACATACAGTGAGGCTAGCAAGAAAGGACAGCCTGTTGTCCCACCAAAGGATTGAGTAGCTGGGGTTAGAGCCCTTAAGGTGAATGTGTGCCAGGAACAGGGACGTGAGTGTTGAGGTGTAGGTTTAGAATAAGGACCTACAGTGGAAGCGTGGGCACTGTACGTGCAGTCACGACAGAGAAGGGGGTGTAGTGAGATCCCCTGGCCTGGAACAGTTAACAACACTCTACCTGTGTATCCGCATGACAGGGTACCTTGGAGTCTTCAGTGAGACACACTCTGTCTGTATGTGTGTGAGAGGGCTACCCGAAGAGAGAGCAACTGCATTTCTACCAGTGTTGTGCTCTAATAATCCTTTCATGGCAACCAGAGCCTGGATCTTAAGTCTGTCTCCCTGCAAGCAATTATCCTTCAATAAAGTGTGTTTTGGTTCAAGCATTCTTGTGAAGATGTCTACTTGCCTACATCACAGTAAGTGTCTGCCAGCTTCGTGTGGTCACTTTACATGTTAGTCATTATGCTGGTAGGTACTAAACCTGAACCTGATTCTGAACCTGATTACATTGAATCTTGCCTGGACTTTGGTCTTTGTTTACCCTCTTCTGTCCTGGATCTTGGACTTTTCCCAGCCATGCCAGTAGGCCTTCTAATGTGTTTGTTAACCTTGCCTGTACCAGTGCCTACATTCTACATTGTTTTTTGCCCTTTTTTATGCTAGATAGTACTTCATTTGCTTTAGTAGCCACAGAATTACATTGCCTGGAATTAGACAACAAAAACCCAGAGATCCTTTTCAGTTAAGGAAACTCCCAACACACTGCCATTTAGTGTATAACTTAACATTTATATTATTTTTATCAAAGTGCATAACCTTGCATTTATCAGCACTGAATCTCATTTTCCAGATTGCTGGCCATTTTTCAAATTTAGTGAAATCACTATGCAAAGTTGCATCATCCTACATGCAACTTATAGTTCTGCTCGATTTAGTATCATCAGCAAGTCATTGCAAGGCATGTGCAAACACAAGCCTTATGCTGCCCATCATGGCTGCCTTGATTCCTGGTAAAGTGCTTTGGGTCCCATGTGAGAATGTACTGTATGAATACTCTCCCCTGACCTCATCTAAAACACAGTACAAACTATAGTTTACTGCTGAAGTTCATTTGCTTTCACTAGGTGACACTTTCTTCATTCAATGAAATTGCAAAAAATGCAGATAAAGCAAGTTCACCAACAAAAGTCTAAGTATATAACATGAACACTCCAGTCACAATTAAAATCTGCAGTTGCTGAATTAACAATGAACCTTTCTGTGCTTGGTTTTGCTTACACACTTTAAAAACTAAATATTTGTTTTACTCCAGAGCTTAAGGAACAAGTGCTCTTGCAACTAACTGCTGCAACAAAGGACTTTGAAAGTAGATCTTATTGAAACTATATTTGACTTGATAATGTTTCCTAGTTCTACACTAATCTCCAGAAAATGATGGAGCGTTTATTCACAAAATTGCTTCTGGAGTATATACATCAACACCAGACTTACTTCTTACTTCAAGAAGGGTTGTAGATATCTTCATCCTACACATAATGCTGACATAATATTAAGAAATTACAAGGAAGAATGAGAAACTGGAATGTTTCAATATTGGCAACCTATTTAGGACTTTCCTATTTATTAGTATCTATGGTTATATTTATTTCTATAACACTACTTGTGTATACTGCTAACTAAAATTATACATCAATAGAGACAACCAGTAACAATATAATAACATATGGCCAGTAATGTATGAAGATACAAATAAATAGTAGCCAAGTTAAATATTTGTTTTAGCCTTGGAGTTTGTTCTGTCTTACGTGAGAGCAGCAGGTTTGAGACAAACTGATGTGGCTGTGGGAGGCCAGTAAGTAGTACATTGCAGTGGCCTAGGCAGGACAGGATATAGGGATGGACAGGGCTGGACTGAGAATTAAAATGGGCCCTGGCATTTCAGGTACACAGAGGCCCACCGGCCCACACAGAGGCCCAAACAGTCCACACCAGCCCACTAAATACTGACTTTCTATGGCACCTTATAGCAGCCCCTCTGGCATTTGCCAGAACCCACAGATTACCAGTCCGGGCCTGGGGATGGATACATTTTAGGTAATGTTTGAGAGGCATGGATTTTGGTAATATTGCATAAGGAAAAGTGACAATGGGTAGCGATCTACTTTAAGGCATGTCTCAGAAGGTCCTTGGCACTTTCTCCAATAGTGAGGGCAAATATGTCCTAGTGACATTTGTGATTAAGGGAATCATGCTATCAGTACTTTCATACTATGCCCCTAATACCAATTCTTGAGCAGCTATCTGCCTTTTAGCAGACATGGGACAGGGACAACTAGTGGTATGTGGAGACTTACTGTGACTCTCAACAATTAGTACTGCATCCACACATGCATCCACACATATTTCTTCCCATAACAAAGTAGCTACTAAGGTTAAGGGCTGCATGAAGGGTATTGGTATGGGGGATGTTTTGCATGAAGATCACATAGGTATATGACAATACACCCATTATTCCCACACCATATGTACTCTAGATTAGACCATATCTGGGTCTCCCAACGCTAAGTTGAACTTCCTCGATTTTGAAGACAAAATTCTGACTCCATCTGTTTAATAGTCTATTAATAGGGGAAATGTTTTTCAAGGAGTCATTGTTTACAATTATCTTCCCAATCCCCAAACCAGACTGTAATGAATGTAAGAACTTCAGATCTATTTCAGATTTAAACCTATATATCAAACTGTTGGCCAAGATCCTAGCACAGGTACAGGGTAGGCAGGCTTCAGATGCAACACATCATCTGATTTTGCGTATTTCATAAGCAAATAACAATCTTAACCAGCCATGATCCTTAAACTTTCAGATTTTCAAAAGGTATTTGATTCTATGCTCTGGCCTTCTCTTTACACTGTGTTATGTAAATAGGGATTTTGGAATAACTTTATCTCATGGATATCTGCCCTTTTTGCAGACCCTACAGCAAAAGTCTATATTGGCCCCTTTTGCTCTTCTACAGTTAAAATATCTTGGGGCACTCGTCAGGGTTGTCCAATTTCACCCTTGCTTTTTAACTTGGCCGTTAAGCCTCTCAAAATGGCAATCAGAAACAAAGTAGACATAAAGGACCTTCTAGTTCATGACACTAAGCACAAACTCAGCTTATTCATGGATGATTATTTATAACAAGACCCTTGACATTCCTTCCAAATACTGTATTACTAGCTCTGAATTTTTATTTCAGTGGAAGAAGGTCTCCATCCCCTTCCTTGGTATTCAGTTAACAAACCAGTGTTGTATATCGGGCTATCTATTCCCCTTTGTATCATAAATCAAGTACACTGTTGGAGAGCTGGGGAAAATATCATATATCATGGTTTGGTCACATTTGGGCAGTAAAAATTAGTCTATTTCCAAAACCTTTATACATTTTTCGCGTATTACCAGAATTATGCAGTTTACGTGGAATGAAGAAATCCTTCAAGCTATTAAATCTGTTTTGTTTTGTTCCATCTTACAAAGAGGATTATATTTAACTAATTGCTGGAACTACTTCAGGGCAGCTCAGTTAGATGGGTGGATCTAGAAAATTCTCACACTTCCCCTTATACAGCCTCCTCATATTTGTTGTTCCCAAAAGTGATGATAAATGTTAACTGTAGTGATTGTTTATAAAAATAGCTACATATTTGGGATATGGTGGGCTCCAACTTTCATTTAATCTCTGCCCATACACCAACCACTATTAGGGATTCCTAAATTCCCTCTGGGTGTCTCTCAATCCCAGGTTGAAGGGTGGAAACTTAAAAGGTTTACTTCTGTACAAATATTACTTACCCAAGAGGTGCATATTCCATGGAGGCCCTAATAGAGAGTTTTTTCCCTACCGCTCAATGAAAGGTTCAGGGCCAATAAAATGTTACATTTTATTTCTGCTTGTTCGTCTTCCTCTGGCTCTGGTGAAACATTATCATCTTTTTATGAGAGGTGGTTTAAGGTTGGCACAGCTCCTATATGTGCAATCTCCTAGTCATATCAACAATGCATAACCAAGTCAAAATGTATTAAATCCTGGGAAACAGACCGTTATAAAAAAATTGTCACAAAGAATGGTCTCCAATATGGGATCATCAAAACAGTAGAGATGAGTGAATTTTTTCGTTAAGTTTCACAGCAGAAATGACTGCCATAGACTCAAATGGGAGGAAAAAAATGACATCCGTCAAAAAAAATGTCGCCCATAAACTTTAATGCATTTCAGCGAATTTTTGCCAGCGGGTCAAATTCGCCCATCCCTAATAAACACCACACTTTTCTTCAAATCTGGCAACCATGGATTAAATGTAGGTTTAAGGGTACTCTTCCTAGTCATTTACTTTATGAAGGTCTTGAGACAATGGGGCTCATTTACTAAGCAGCAACTTTTTAGGTTCAGGCTTTTTGTCGCAAGAAAAAAAAGCACAACTTTTCCTGGATTTAACATGTGTCAAAACTGACACAATTCCAGAACCAAAGTTACTCCAACTAAAATTTGTCCTACTCATGTAGAAGTCAATAGATATTCTTTTTACAACTGGAAAGGTTTTCTTTGCTTCTAGATTTTTGAGGGTTTTGGGTGTTTTGGAAGCTTGCTTATGTGTGACAATTAGGGATGTAGCGAACGTCGGAAAAAAAGTTCGCGAACATATTCGCGAACTTGCGCAAAAATGCGAGCGGTTCGCGAACGGTTCGCGAACCCCATAGACTTCAATGGGAAGGCGAACTTTAACATCTAAAAAAGACATTTCTGGCCAGAAAAATGATTTTAAAGTTGTTTAAAGGGTGCAACGACCTGGACAGTGGCATGCCAGAGGGGGATCAAGGGCAAAAATTTATCTGAAAAATCTGCCTGTGTGTGCTTGGAAGAGATAGTGTAGGGGGAGAGCTGTTAGTGATTTCAGGGACAGATGATAGTAAGTTTGCTGGCTAGTAATCTGCTTGATACTGCTCTGTATTGGAACAAAAAAATAAATAAAAGCAGTCCTTACAAGGACTACTGTTATTGCAGCAGTCAGCAGATGAGATCAGAAGCAGGACAGCTGCCCACTGCAGCTACATACAGAGCACTGCAGTAGAAGGTAGATTACTAGCCAGCAAAGCTACCTAAGCTTAAATGTCCCTCAAACCCCTGCAGACTTCTGTCCCTCCAATAACAGAGCAGTATCAAAACGATTACTAGCCAGCAAACTTTCAACTGTCCCTGAAATCACTAACAGGCAGCAGCTCTCTCCCTACACTATCTCTTCAGCACACACAGGCAGAGTGAAAAAAAGCTGCAGGGCTTCGGTTTTTATAGGGAAGGGGAGTGGTCCAGGGGAGAGCTTCCTGATTGGCTGCCATGTACCTGCTGGTCTGGGGTGAGAGGGCAAAAAAAAGCGCCAACAATGGCGAACCCAAAATGGCGAACGTCGCGCGACGTTCGCGAACTTCCGGCGAGCGCGAACACCCGATGTTCGCGCGAACAAGTTCGCCGGCGAACAGTTCGCGCCATCTCTAGTGACAATATGAAAAAGTGGTAGTTATCATGCAACAAGTCAGAAAAGTAGTGTTTTTTTTGCGCTGGCGTGTTTTCTACATGATGGGTGATAGGCTGAAAAAGATCAAAACATTTTTTAGGGCTCCCCTCCTTCCCCCCTACATTTCCTGACTCATGGCAACTTACCTAGACAGTGGGCACATGTGTAGGGCAAAATAAAATTCTTATTTGCTGATTTGAAGGTTTTCTAGGCATTTGAAGTGGTGATACGTGTTCCTCCATTGAAATGTGAATTTTGCGCCGTATGCAATTACGCTACCCCTGTGCGCAACTTCGGATTTTTGTGAATTTGCGGAGCGCTGACGAAAATACACCTGGCGAAGTGTGGCGAATTGTGGCGAAGTGCGGCGAAGTGCGGCAAAGTTGCGCCTGGCGCAACTTCGCATCTTAGTGAATTTGCCCCCTCTGTGTTCAGCAACTTTCTTTGGCCCCATATAATATAAACTGTATACTGAAATAATGTAATGAA